>CM072666.1:34570393-34915393 GCA_036884735.1 Huso huso
GAAAAACTACTCACTTCTAAATCTTTTGTAGTCATTTTTGTATTACTTTAGTATAAATACATGTTAATTTGGATTCATATGTTGTTTTTTTCTGACTTTATGTGAACGAAAAAGACACAAATTCGCCTGTTTTTCTCATTGGAAATAGGTAAATTTCAAAAATATCACTGTCCTGGTCACAAAAGCAAAGTTTGTGGGGAATAATAGCCATTTTCTATACTTTTGAGGCATAAGCAATTAGGAAATAACACTTACTACCCAGGAACAAAAATTGTGTTACATAGTGTCATCTTCATTATCAATGTGTAAATTAAAATCTCCAAGAATAATAATCCTATCATAATTAGTAGATAATATAGACAAGTATTCCGCAAATTCTGATAGAAAAAGCTGACAAGTTTATGGTGGTCGATAAATGCTTACAATAAGAATTGGTGGGTGGCTAGTTAATATTAAAGTTAGAGATTCAAATGAAGAAAATTCATAAGCATTTATTTGTTTACAGTTATACGCATTACGAAAAAATACTAGCTAGTCTGTTAATTAAAATTGTTTTGTTAGCTAAAAAGTGAACATTAAGTAAAGCAAAGCGATAGTTTACCATCTCGGCTATCAGAGGTGTAGTTGTAATGATAGGGACCGTAATAAGATTATTAACATTAATTCTTGGGAGTGAGCTATGTTGCCTATGGCAGTGTGGAAGGTTGGTGGGCAATTCACTGACACACACGGGAGACAGAAGGTTTAATTGAAAACACCGCACTTGTGCCCAGTTTTATTATTTTGTATATTTTCTGTTAGCCCGCAGAGGGCCAATGTCTCTGTGTATTCGCAAGTACTGCGCATAACCAAGCGCAGTACTTATGGGAAAGCCAACACACCCACTTCCCCACCTCTCCGTGTCACTGCCATGACTGACAGGCGGATCTGCGAGGCTGCTGCCCCCTTCCTGCAGTACCCCGCATGCGCCAGACAGTCATCACAGACCTCCCCTGTTACATATCCTCCTCCTCAGAATGGCACCACCAGTCCATTTGAAAATCCTACACCCCCCATGTCTCCCCTAGAGAAAAAATCTGTTTTGATGCAGATTTTCTGCTCAGTGTACAACCCTAAAGGCATAGGCCTGCAGGATCAAGTACCACCGCGTGATTCTGGCGTTATCCTTCATCCGGTGAAGCCATGCTAAGGGGGCATGATCCGTAATCAGGGTGAAGTGTCGCCCCAGGAGGTAGTACCGGAGTGACTCGACTGCCCATTTTACTGCAAGACACTCCTTTTCGATGGTACTATAGTTTTTCTCGCAGGGAAGGAGCTTCCTGCTGATGTACAGGACCAGGTGCTCGCTTCCCCAGACCACCTGAGACAACAATGCCCCGAGACCTGTCTCTGGTGCATTCGTCTGCAGGGTGAACCGCCTACTGAAATCAGGACTGTACGGCACTGACTTGCTGCACAGCCTTCGCTTCAGAGCGAGAAAGGCTCTCTGGCGTGGCTCCGTCCACTGAACCGTATTTGGGGCAGCCTTCCGGGTGAGGTCTGTCAAAGGAGTAGCAAGTGTGACGAAGCTCGGGATGAACTTCCTATAATAGCCCACTAGTCCCAAGAAAGAGCGCATCTGGGTTTTGGTCGTAGGGACCGGCCAGTCAGCCGAGGCTTTCACCTTAGCAATCAGCAGTCTGATCTGGCCGCTCCCTACTCGACCAATCCTCTCTGTGGATAACCACATCATAAGAACATAAGAACATAAGAAAGTTTACAAACGAGAGGAGGCCATTCGGCCCATCTTGCTCGTTTGGTTGTTAGTAGCTTATTGATCCCAGAATCTCATCAAGCAGCTTCTTGAAGGATCCCAGGGTGTCAGCTTCAACAACATTACTGGGGAGTTGGTTCCAGACCCTCACAATTCTCTGTGTAAGAAAGTGCCTCCTATTTTCTATTCTGAATGCCCCTTTATCTAATCTCCATTTGTGACCCCTGGTCCTTGTTTCTTTTTTCAGGTCGAAAAAGTCCCCTGGGTCGACATTGTCTATACCTTTTAGGATTTTGAATGCTTGAATCAGGTCACTGCGTAGTCTTCTTTGTTCAAGACTGAATAGATCCAATTCTTTTAGCCTGTCTGCATACGACATGCCTTTTAAACCTGGGATAATTCTGGTCGCTCTTCTTTGCACTCTTTCTAGAGCAGCAATATCCTTTTTGTAACGAGGTGAGCAGAACTGAACACAATATTCTAGATGAGGTCTTACTAATGCATTGATTTAAATTCAACACATTTCACAAAATATCTGAGCATCTACATGTTAACCACTCCCTAATGCATGCATTTCCTTGAAACCCTACTGCGTTCAGTTTGAGAATTAATCTTTTATGCGGGACTTTGTCAAAAGCTTTCTGGAAATCTAAATAAACCATGATGTATGCTTTGCTATTATCCATTGTCGATGTTGCATCCTCAAAAAAATCAAGCAGGTTAGTTAGACATGATCTCACTTTCCTAAAACCGTGCTGACTGTCTCCCTGGACACTGTTACCATATAGGTAATTTTCAATTTTGGAACTTATTATAGTTTCCATAAGTTTACATATAATAGAAGTCAGGCTTATTGGTCTGTAATTACCTGGTTTGGTTTTGTCTCCGTTTTTGTGGATTGGTATTACGTTTGCAATTCTCCAGGCTGTCGGTACAACCCCTGTGTCAAGAAACTGTTGCATGATCTTGGTTAGCGGTTTGTAAATAACTTCTTTCATTTCTTTGAGTACTATTGGGAGGATCTCATCCGGCCCAGGGGATTTGTTTATTTTAAGAGCTCCTAGTTCCTTTAACACTTCTGCCTTTGTTATGCTAAAATTATTTAAAACTGGATAGGAATAGGTCGACATGTGGGGCATGTTGTCCGTGTCCTCCTTTGTAAAAACTTTAAAAAAGTAATCATTTAATATATTTGCTATTTTTTTTCTTCATCTATGATGTTGCCATTTGTGTCTCATAGACATTTAACCTCCTCTTTGAATATTCTCTTGCTGTTATAATATTGGAAAAACATTTTGGAATTGGTTTTAGCCCCCTTAGCAATGTTCATTTCTATCTCTCTCTTGGCCTTTCTAACTTCATTTTTGACTTGCGTTTGCAGTTCCAAGTACTCTTTCTGTGTACGTTGTTTTTGGTCCCTTTTAAATGCTCTGTAAAGTGGCTTTTTCACTGAATATTTTTTTTTAATTGATCTTTTAAACCATTTTGGCCATTTTGTTTTAGATTTAGATTTGTCTACTTTTGGGATGTACAGTCACCTCCATAATTATTGGCACCCTTGATAAAGATTAGCGAAAAAAGGCTGTATAAAACAAACACAGGTAATGAGCTATATTTTATGCTCAAATGTATGGGAAAACCATATTCTTTTATTCTAATACAATTGCTCAGAGAAAAAGTTTTTTATTAACAAGTAATCAATTTTTTTTTCTCAAAATGATAGGTGTCAGAATTATTGGCACCCCTAAAGATTCTTATAAATAAAATCAAACAAAATTAAATCTGCATTAACATTCTACTTCTTGAAGTTCATCTCAGTCTTAAGGAACTGTATTATGGCCTTCCATGGCTTCCTGTTTCACTGGGGTATAAAAATGAGGTAACACATATATGAAATCCATTTGTCATCCATCACCATGGGGAAAGGCAAAGAACTCACAAATGAAAAGAGACAAATGGTTGTTGACCTTCATAAATCAGGCAATGGGTAAAAAACAATAGCTAAAAAACTAAATATACCACTTACCACTATTAGGGCAATAATTAAGAAGTTCAAAACCACTGGAACAGTGGTAAACTTGCTTTGTAGAGGACGCAAGTGTATCTTGCCCCCACGCACAGTGAGGCAGATGGTTCGGGAGGCAAAGGGAAATCCAAGGGCCACAGTTGGACAATTACAGAACTTGGTTGCATCTTGGGGTCACCAAGTCTCCAAATCTACAATTAGACACCACCTCCATGCCAATAGGCTATTTGGAAGGGTTGTCAGAAAAAAAAGCCTTTATTGAGAGCAACCAACAAACATACGCGCCTGGAGTTTGCTAAATGGCATTGGCACTTCGATTGGAACCGGGTGCTATGGTCAGATGAGACGAAAATAGAGCTCTTTGGCCACACACACCAGCGGTGGGTTTGGCGTCGAAAGAAGGATGCGTGTGCAGAAAAGAACCTCATACCTACTGTAAAATATGGTGGTGGATCTTTGATGTTATGGGGCTGTTTTGCTTCCACTGGTCCTGGGGCCCTTGTTAAGGTCAATGGCATCATGAACTCTATTATTATTATTATTATTATTTCTTAGCAGACGCCCTTATCCAGGGCGACTTACAGTCGTAAACAAAAATACATTTCAAGAATCACAGTACAAGTATTAATACAATTAAGAGCAAGATAAAATACAATGACTTCGGTTCTAGCAAGTACAAGTATGACAAAATACGATTCAATAACGGAGCAGATAACAGTGTCAGTGATAGTTACATCAGGATATAATTAAATACAAAATACTACAGATTAAATGACACTTGACAGATTACAGTACTCTAAAGTACAGGATTAAATGCAGTAAAATAGGGAGCAGATAAGAGCAAGTAAAGCGCATTTAAGGAAGAGTGATAAGTATCCAGAGGGAAAAGAGGAGTTCTACAGGTGCGGCCTGAAGAGGTGAGTCTTGAGAAGGCGCCGGAAGGTGGTCACGGACTGGGCATTCCTGACATCTGTAGGCAGGTCATTCCACCACTGCGGGGCGAGGGTGGAGAAGGAGCGGGCTCTGGAGGCAGGGGAGCGTAGAGGAGGTAGAGCCAGTCTTCTAGTGCAGGAGGAGTGGAGAGGTGGAGTGGGGATGTAGGGAGAGATGAGGATCTGGAGATAGATGGGTGCAGTCTGGTCAAGGCATCTGTAGGCGAGTACAAGAGTCTTGAACTGGATGCGAGCGGTGATCGGGAGCCAGTGGAGTGAGCGGAGCAGTGGAGTTGCGTGGGAGAAGCGAGGCAGAGAGAAAGTCAGGCGAGCAGCAGAGTTCTGGATGAGCTGGACCGGACGGGTGGCGGACGCAGGGAGGCCAGCCAGGAGGGAGTTGCAGTAGTCTAGGCGGGAGAGTACCAAAGCCTGGACCAGGAGCTGGGTGGCGTAGTTGGTGAGGAAGGGTCGGATTCTTCGTATGTTGCTCAGGAAGAATCGGCAAGTGCGTGTGTGACAAGCAGGCTCTAGTGGTTACGTCAGACCAGAAAGGAATACACAGACAGACGGTGGATGAAATGGTAATGCGCTTGCTTGCGCCGTTTTATTGTAAAATAAAAGGTTTGAACAAAACAAAACACAGGACACTGCACTTGAGGCCAAAATAAATAGGCAAACAAAACGTACTAACACTTAACAAACGGGGCACAGACAGACACACAAACACGGTGAGTTTAAATAAACAAACAAGTATCGTGCTGGTCCTACCAGCACGCAATAGCAATTGTTATCTTTTTTTATTTAACTTTAGTTCTCCTCCTCTCTCTCCTGTTCACTACTCACCGAACACCCAACCCCGAGTGAGTGAAACGTGCATCTATATATACTGTTGTGCCGGGATTCAATTACTAATTAATTATTCACTTGAATCCCAGCACGTGAATTAATTATGTGCAACCTCGTGCTCACATATTATATACTTTAAATGCACGTGAAGTGATGTGCAATCCCGTGCCTAAATACAATTATACATTTTAAATAACTCGTGCTGCACACACCCATTTATATCCCGTGCAGCCATATCTATACACCAACATTAACACATGCAACATGCAACATACAACATATAACCCACAAATGCACACAGGGGCGGGGCACATTGCCACAGCGTGCCAGAGTGGTGCTGGGAATAAGAGAGGCAGGGGTCCAGGGTGACTCTGAGGTTCTTAGCTGAGGAGGAGGGAGAGAGTGTGGTAGATTCCAGAGGAACGGAGATAGAGAGATCAGAGGAGGGGGAGGAGGAGGAGGAGGGAAAGAAAAGGAGGTCAGATTTAGAGAGGTTGAGTTTGTGGTGATGAGAGTGCATCCAGGAGGAGATAGCAGACAGACAGGTAGAGATATGGGAGGGGATGGTGGAGTCAGAGGTGGGGAAGGAAAGGAAAATCTGAGCATCATCAGCATAGAAATGGTACGAGAAACCATAGGATGCGATGAGGGGGCCCAGGGAGCGGGTGTAGAGAGAGAACAGGAGAGGACTCAAGACTGACTCCTGTTGAGAGAGGGTGAGGTGTGGAGGTTGCTCTACCCAGTACCAGGACTTAGCTGGCATTGGTTCTTCTGCCTGGTACTGTTCTGCCAATTGGATCGATCCAGGGTGGTGGGTGCCTGTGGTTGCACCCACAAGCGCGGCCCCGGAGCCAAGCATTGCACGAACTGCTCGACTACAATCACCTCCACCAGCCTGGCAGTGGTGGTTGCTCCCGGGTTCAACCATCCCCGGGCGTAATCCTGCAAGCAGTGCGCAATGGCCCTGGGGTGTTCCTCCTTGGCAAAGCTCTCCTCCCGGAATTTGCAGCGATAACCCTCCGGAGTCACCCCCATGCGGTTGAGGATGGCAGCTTTCAACATGGGGTAGTCCAGCATCGCCGTGGAATCCAGGGTCCTCGTCCACCTGCGCCTCCCCCATCAGCTCTGGCAGGAGATAGAAGTTTTAATTGAAAAAACTGCACTGGTGCCCAGTTTTAATATTATATGTATTTTCTGTTAGCCCGCAGAGGGCGCTGTTTTCTGTGGCCTGAATACCGGCAACGGTAAACAGAAATACCAATACCGATAAACAGTTAATACTGGCACACTCACAGGTCTGAAATAATAAATAACAAAAGGCGAAACAAAAGGGAAAATAAAACACAGTAATAAAACTACAAAATAAAGGTGCTGCTTACGCAGTGCCCCCACTGCCGCTAAGCCGGTCAGCTCAGGTCGCCGTCCTATGCTGTTATGCACTATACACTGGGGTGGCCAAGGTTCCTCTTTTATTCATACGCGTTCCCTCGGATACGTAACAATTTATTTTCTATATTATTTTCTTTCTCTAGGCTGACTGTCTTCCCCAGCCGTGCTTGCCTATTTTATTATTATTATTATTATTATTATTTATTTCTTAGCAGACGCCCTTATCCAGGGCGACTTACAATCGCAAGCAAATACATTTCAAGTGTTACAATACAAGTAATACAATAAGAGCAAGAAATACAATAATTTTTGTTCAAGTGTGACAAACCACAATTCAATAATACAGCAGATAATAGTGATAGTTACATCAGGATATGATTAAATAGTGATAGTTACATCAGGATATGATTAAGTACAAAATACTACAGGTTAAACACTTGGCAGATTACAATATTCTGAAGTACAGGATTAAATGCAGTAAAATAGGGGGCAGATAAGAGCAAAATAAAGCACATTTAAATGAAGGGTGATAGTGTCCCAGGATACAAACAGAGGAGTTCTACAGGTGCTGTTTGAAGAGGTGAGTCTTAAGGAGGCGCCGGAATGTGGTCAGGGAGTCCTGACATCTGTAGGAAGGTAGTTCCACCACTGCGGAGCAAGGGTGGAGAAGGAGCGGGCTCTGGAGGCAGGGGAGCGTAGCGGAGGTAGAGCCAGTCTTCTAGTGCAGGCGGAGCGGAGAGGTCAAGTGGGGGTGTAGGGAGAGATGAGGGTCTGGAGGTAGCTGGGTGCCTGGTCAAGACATCTGTAGGCTAGTACAAGAGTCTTGAACTGGATGCGAGCGGTGATCGGAAGCCAGTGGAGCGAGCGGAGTAGTGGAGTAGCGTGGGCGAAGCGAGGCAGAGAGAACACCAGGCGGGCAGCAGAGTTCTGGATGAGCTGGAGCGGACGGGTGGCAGACGCAGGGAGGCCAGCCAGGAGGGAGTTGCAGTAGTCTAGGCGGGAGAGTACCAGGGCCTGGACCAGGAGCTGGGTAGCATAGTTGGTGAGGAAGGGTCGGATTCTTCGGATGTTGCTCAGGAAGAATCGGCAAGTGCGTGCCAGAGTGGAGATGTGCTGGGAATAAGAGAGGCAGGGGTCCAGGGTGACTCCAAGGTTCTTAGCGGAGGAAGAGGGAGAGAGTGTGGTAGATTCCAGAGGAACAGAGATAGAGAGATCAGAGGAGGGGGGGAGGAGGGGAAAGAAAAGGAGGTCAGATTTAGAGAGGTTGAGTTTGAGGTGATGCGAGTGCATCCAGGAGGAAATAGCAGACAGACAGGTAGAGATACGGGAGGCGATGGTGGAGTCAGAGGTGGGGAAGGGAGGAAAATCTGAGCATCATCAGCATAGAAATGGTATGAGAAACCATAGGATGCGATGAGGGGCCCAGGAGCGGGTGTAGAGAGAGAACAGGAGAGGACCCAAGACTGACCCTTGGGGACTCCAGTTAAGAGTGGGTGAGGTGTGGAGGTTGCTCCCGCCAGGTTACCTGGTAAGTGCGGTTGGAGAGGTGGGAGGAGAACCAGGCCAGAGCAGTGCCAGAGATCCCCAGGTCAGCAAGAGATGATAGTAGAATAGAGTGATCAACAGTGTCAAAGGCAGCAGAGAGGTTGAGGAGAATTAGGACAGAGGAGAGAGAGGCAGCTCGGGTACACTTAAGTGAGTTGGTGACAGACAGGAGGGAGGTTTCAGTGGAGTGAGCAGAGCAGAAGCCAGATTGGAGAGGGTCAAGCAGAGAGTGGTTGGACAGGAAAGCAGAGAGCTGGCGGTGTACAGTCCGCTCGAGGGTTTTGGAGAGGAAGGGTAGGAGGGAGACAGGACGGTAGCTCTGGAGGGAGGTGGGGTCGAGAGTAGGTTTTTGAGGAGGGGAGTGATAGAGGCTTTTTGAAGGCAGAGGAAAGATACCAGAAAGTAGAGAGGTGTTGAGGAGGAGGAGATGAAGGGGAGTAGAGCAGGAGCAGCAGCTTGAAAGAGGTGAGTGGGGAGGGGTCCAAGGCACACGTGGTGGGTTTGTGACCCTGGAGCAGGAGGAGAGGTCAGAGTCTGAGAGGGGCAAGAAGGTGGAGAAGGAGGCGAGTTAGTAGGGGATGTAGTGGGTGTAGGGGTTGGAGCAGGAGGGGTGCGGGGAGGAGAGGTGTTAAAGAGTTTGCGGATATCTGAGATTTTTAGAAGAGAAGGAGGAGGCAAAGTCGTCAGGGGAGATAGAGGAGGGAGGAGGAGGGGGGAGGGTTTAGGAGGGAGGAGAAGGTAGAGAATAGTTTACGAGGGTTGTTAGTGGAGGCTTCGATTACAGATTGGAAATAAGCACATTTAGCAGAGGAGAGAGTATTTTGGTCGCTCGCTCCAACCACTGGCGTTACTGCCTGGTCTATGTTTATACTGGCCTTCTCAGCCAGTGTCTCTGTGTATTCCCAATCACGGACAACCGAATGCATAACCAAGCGTAGTGCTTATGGGCCGAGCAATCCCCCAAGGCCCGCTTCCCAGCCACTCAGAGAGAGGGAAAGCCCCTTGTCACTGCCATGACTGACAGGCAGATCTACGAGGCTGCTGCCCACTTCCTGCAGTACCCTGCATGCGCCAGACAGAAAAAACAGACCTCCCCTGTTACAGGCAGAAATGCCTGGGTTGAGGTTTGATAGTCCTAATAGGATAATTGCAAAGCATACGACATGGTTTATTTCCAGAAAGCTTTTGACCCACGTAAAAGATTACTTCTCAAACTGAACGCAGTGGGGATTCAAGGAAATGCATGCACATGGATTAGGGAGTGATTAACATGTAGAAAACAGAAAGTACTGATTAGAGGAGAAAACTCAAAATGGAGCGAGGTAACCAGTGGTGTACCACAGGGATCAGTATTAGGTTCTCTGCTATTCCTAATCTACATTAATGATTTAGATTCTGGTATAGTAAGCAAACTTGTTAAATTTGCAGACGACACAAAAATAGGAGGACTGGCAAACACTGCTGCAGCAGCAAAGGTCATTCATAATGATCTAGACAGCATTCAGAACTGGGCAGACACATGGCAAATGACATTTAATAGAGAAAAGTGTAAGGTACTGCACGCAGGCAATAAAAATGTGCATTATATATATACAGTGCCTTGCAAAAGTATTCAGACCCCTGACCAATTCTCTCATATTACTGAATTACAAATGGTACATTGAAATTTCATTCTGTTTGATATTTTATTTTAAAACACTGAAACTCAAAATCAATTATTGTAAGGTGACATTGGTTTTATGTTGGGAAATATTTTTAAGAAAAATAAAAAACTGAAATATCTTGCTTGCATAAGTATTCAACCCCCACACATTAATATTTGGTAGAGCCACCTTTTGCTGCAATAACAGCTTTAAGTCTTTGGGGTAAGTATGTACCGGCTTTGCACACAGTGTCGGAGTGATTTTGGCCCATTCTTCTTGGCAGATTTGCTCCAGGTTGTTCAGGTTGGTTGGACGATGCTTGTGGACCGCAATTTTCAAATAGTGCCACAGATTCTCAATGGGATCGAGATCAGGACTTTGACTGGGCCACTGTAGGACATTCACCTTTTTGTTCTTGAGCCACTCCAATGTTGCTTTGGCCTTGTGCTTGGGATCATTGTCCTGCTGAAAGGTGAATTTCCTCTCAAGCTTCAGTTTTTTAGCGGACTGAAGCATGTTCTCTTGCAGTATTTCCCTGTATTTTGCTCCATCCATTCTTCCTTCAATTCTAACAAGATGCCCAGTCCCTGCTGATGAGAAGCATCCCCACAGCATGATGCTGCCACCACCATACTTCACTGTAGGGATGGTGTGTCTTGAGGCATGGGCAGTGTTAGGTTTGCGCCACACATAGCGCTTTGAGTTTTGGCCAAAAAGCTCTGTCTTGGTCTCATCTGACCACAAAACCTTTTCCCACATCGCAGCTGGGTCACTCTCATGTTTTCTGGCAAACTCCAGACGTGCTTTCAGATGGTACTTTTTAAGTAACGGCTTCTTTCTTGCCACCCTCCCATACAGGCCAGTGTTATGCAGAGCTCTTGATATGGTTGACTGGTGCACCATTACTCCCTCCCAGCCACTGAACTCTGTAGCTCCTTCAAAGTGACTGTTGGCCTCTCTGTGGCTTCTCTCACAAGTCTCCTTCTTGTTTGAGTGCTGAGTTTTGAGGGACGGCCTTTTCTTGGCAGTGCCTGGGTGGTGTGATGCAGCTTCCACTTCCTGATTATTGATCCAACTGTGCTCACTGGGATATCCAAACACTTGGATATTATTTTGTACCCTTTCCCTAATCTATGCATTTGTATTACTTTATCTCTAACTTCTGTAGAATGCTCTTTGGTCTTCATTTCCCTTCAGATTCACAGCCTGACCAATGATCGTTCAACAGTGGGGTTTTTATCCAGAAAATGTGACAGCAACTTTAATGTTTCACAGGTGGAGGCCAATGGTAAGGTAATTGTGTCCTCGTTAGGGCAATTTCTTTCATCGGTGTAAACTGGGAGCTTCCACAGCACAGGGGTTGAATACTTATGCAAGCAAGATATTTCAGTTTTTTATTTTTCTTAAAAATATTTCCCAACATAAAACCAATGTCAGCTTACAATAATTGATTTTGAATTTCAGTGTTTTAAAATAAAATATCAAACAGAACGAAATTTCAATGTACTATTTGTAATTCAGTAATATGAGAGAATTGGTCAGGGGTCTGAATACTTTTGCAAGGCACTGTATATATCATATGGGAGATACAGAAATTGAAGAAGGAATCTATGAAAAAGACCTAGGAGTTTATGTTGACTCTGAAATGTCTTCATCTAGACAATGTGGGGAAGCTATAAAAAAGGCCAACAAGATGCTCAGATATATTGTGAGAAGTGTTGAATTTAAATCAAGGGAAGTAATGTTAAAACTTTACAATGCCTTAGTAAGACCTCACCTAGAATACTGTGTTCAGTTCTGGTCACCTTGTTACAAAAAGGATATTGCTGCTCTAGAAAGAGTGCAAAGAAGAGCAACCAGAATTATCCCGGGCTTAAAAGGAATGTCGTATGCAGACAGGCTAAAAGAATTGAATCTATTCAGTCTTGAACAAAGAAGACTACGCGGTGATCTGATTCAAGCATTTAAAATCCTAAAAGGTATAGACAATGTCGACACAGGGGACTTTTTCGACCTGAAAAAAGAAACAAGGACCAGGGGTCACAAATGGAGATTAGATAAAGGGGCATTCAGAACAGAAAATAGGAGGCACTTTTTTACACAATGAATTGTGAGGGTCAGGAAACAAATCCTCAGTAATGTTGTTGAAGCTGTCACCTTGGGATTTTTCAAGAAACTGCTTGATGAGATTCTGGGATCAATAAGCTACTAACAACAAAACAAGCAAGATGGGCCGAATGGCCTCCTCTCGTTTGTAAACTTTCTTATGTTCTTATGTTCTTATGATTGATGGTAGGCAGCTCAGTACCTACCGCAAAATAACAACTGTTCTGTCCAGATAAATATTTAGACGCATGAAAAAATCCAGGGTTAGAGACAGGGTAGTCAAAAATTAGGACGAAAGTTAGTGAGGAAATGTTCCATGTTCTTTGCCAGTATATGAGAGCCTGTCCTGCAAGGATGTAAGCCATCCTTAATAAAAAACCTTGGTCTCTCCCAGTGTCCCAATTGTCAATAAAAGCAATGCTGTCCACAGTGCACCAAGCTTTTAACCAATTATTTAATGAAAACAATCTGCTAAATGTTTCGCATCCTCTATCCATAACAGGTAAGGGGCCTGAAATGACAGTTCTCTTGTCATGCTCTTTTAACTTTTGAACTAGTATTTTAAAATCTTTCTTGAGGATCTCAGACTCTCTCAACCTTGTATTATTGGTGGCTCAATGTAAAACCACTGTAGAAGCCTGTTTGTGTTGTTCTATCAAATTATGTAATTGAAAGGTAATATCTTTGACTCTAGCCCCTGGGAAACATTTCATATTTATATTCTTTGTATTGGTGAAGGCTCTATCAGCATATTTAACAATAGAGTCCCCTACTAACAAAACTTCTTCCTGTTGCATAAGAGCATCAAATTAGTACCATGCCGTACCTGCGTATGTCAAGTTTCCCATTCTATTCTATGATCGGTTTCTCAGTCTAGTGTTTCAGGTTTCATTCTCTAAGGCAGTGCTAGTACTGTGGAATGTGCAATGAAAGGCGGGGGAGGGTCAGGTGACATTTGTATCCAATTGCGGGTCATGTAGTGATTCCAATCTACCTGTGGGCGTTTAGAAGACTGAGATATATCGCGGGAAGCCATTAACCCTTTCCGGTCCAATGTCGGACCCTGTACGACATCATCAAAAAAACACAAAAAAACGGGTTTCTAGTCGTTTTTTCTCCGGAAAAAGCCGAGAAAACCATTCAATGGCCGAGTGGGAGCAACAGGAGCCGAGACAAGCCGATAAAAAAAATTATAAAAAATAAAAAAAGGCGTATCTCATGAATAGTCATACCTGTCCCTGGCATCCCATATGGGCGGTCATAAGGAAACAAGCTGGTTGATTCTGCATCAGCGCACAGAGACTATCACGGACATTTGCAGAGCTTTTTTGAGATGTTATAGTAATAAATTAATGACTTGGATTGCATTATTGAGGAGTTTGGTGATAAAACGAGTGATCAAGAGATGATTGCTCGGTATGTACGACTATTATTATTATTTATTTCTTAGCATATGTGAAAGCGATAGCGAACGAAAGGGTGGGGCGGGCTGGAGATGCCTAGTGAGTGCTTTGTTGATATGCAGGGCCTTTTAAACCCGTTTGACTGTGAAAAAAAAATACTTCTAAACAGCGCGTCTAAAATTAACTGCGCGTGTGAAAATAAATTGGACCTGACGCGCCTGACGCGCACTTAATAAATGGACTGCAAAGGGTTAAACTTTTACAAGTATATATATAGTGTTTTAAATTATTATTTTTTGTTTTATTATTCGTTTTACTTGTTTAGTTGTAGTTTACAGTGCCGTGAAAAAGCATTTGCCCCCTGTCTGATTTTCTGCATTTTTGCACATTTTTCACATTGTATTTGGTCAGATTTTTTTGTGGGTTGTAGTAGTATATAGAGGGAGTCTGAGAGAAAAAATGACACCAAAGTTTGGTGCTTCTTTCATTTGTTTGGTGTGCAAGGTAATCAAACATGCAATCTTCAGGTGTGAAAAAGTTATTGTCCCCCCTAGTTAACTCAACCCAATTAAAGGGATAATTAGGGTCAGCTGTTTGAGTACTTTGGTTAACAACCAGGCCTGATTTGGGCCAGCCCTGCCCAATATAAATCTGATTAACTTTGGCCCTTACCATCAGCGTGAAGTTGTCAGCACACAGGTTCTAGAGGCACATCATGCCACAAACAAAATAAATTCCTGAAGACCTCCGGAAAAAAAGTTGTTGATGCCTATCAGTCTGGAAAGGGTTACAAAGCCATTTCTAAGGCTCTGGGGCTCCACCGAACCACAGTCAGAGTCATATTGTCCAAATGGTGAAAGTTTGGGAAAGTAGTGAATCTTCCCAGGAGTGGCCGTCCTGCCAAAATCTCTCCAAGAGCAAGGCGGAAAATCGTCCAGGAAGTCACAAAGAACCCTAGAACAACATCCAGGGATCTGCAGGCCTCTCTCGCCTCGGCTAAGGTCAGTGTTCATGACTCCACCATCAGAAAGACACTGGGCAAAAATGGGATTCATGGCAGAGTAGCAAGGCAGAAACCATTGCTCACTAAGAAGAACATGAATGCTCATCTCAAGTTTGCCAAAAAGCACCTGGATGATCCTCAAGAGTTCTGGAACAATGTTCTATGGACAGATGAGTCAAAAGTGTAACTTTTTGGCCGACATGGGCCCCGTTATGTCTGGCGAAAACCAAACACTGCATTCCGCAGTAAGAACCTCATACCAAAGGTCAAGTATGGTGGTGGTAGTGTCATGGTTTGGGGATGCTTTGCTGCAGCAGGACCTGGACGCCTTGCCATCATTGAAGGAACCATGAATTCTGCTCTGTATCAGAGAATTCTACAGGAGAATGTCAGGCCATCCATCCATGAGCTGAAGCTGAAGCGCAGCTGAGTCATGCAGCAAGACAATGATTCGAAACACACAAGCAAGTCTACATCAGAATGGTTGAAGAACAAGAAATTTAAAGTTTTGGAATGGCCTAGTCAAAGTCCAGACCTAAACCCCATTAAGATGTTGTGGCAGGACCTGAAACGAGCAGTTCATGTTCGAAAACCCACAAATGTCACTGAGTTGAAGCAGTTCTGCATGGAGGAGTGGGCCAAAATTCCTCCACGGCGCTGTGAGAGACAAATCAATAACTACAGGAAGCGTTTGGTTGCAGTTATTGCTGCTAAAGGTGGCGTAACCAGTTATTGAGTCTAAGGGGCGATTACTTTTTCACACGGGGGCATTGGGTGTTGCATAACTTTCTTTAATAAATAAATGAAATATGTATCAAATTTTTGTGTTATTTGTTCACTCAGGGTCCCTTTTATCTAATATTAGGTTTTGGTTGAAGATCTGATAACATTCAGTGTCAAATATATGCAAAAATTCAGAAAATCAGACAGGGGGCAAATACTTTTTCACGGCACTGAAGATTCCAAACTTAACTCCCAAATTATATATGGAAGTGTAGAGTATAAGGTAAAGACAGGAACTGTCTTCAAAGGCAAAGAGTTCTGAACACGACAACACCAACAGCAATCAGCTTGATCAGAGATCTTCAGAGCATGGATCACACAACTTGTAGTTAGCGAGTTGGTGACACTTGACTAAGATTTTACCTAGAACATAAGAAGAACATAAGAAAGTTTACAAACGAGAAGAGGCCATTCAGCCCATCTTGCTCGTTTGGTTGTTAGTAGCTTATTGATCCCAGAATCTCATCAAGCAGCTTCTTGAAGGATCCCAGGGTGTCAGCTTCAACAACATTACTGGGGAGTTGGTTCCAGACCCTCACAATTCTCTGTGTAAAAAAGTGCCTCCTATTTTCTGTTCTGAATGCCCCTTTATCTAATCTCCATTTGTGACCCCTGGTCCTTGTTTCTTTTTTCAGGTCGAAAAAGTCCCCTGGGTCGACATTGTCAATACCTTTTAGAATTTTGAATGCTTGAATCAGGTCACTGCGTAGTCTTCTTTGTTCAAGACTGAATAGATTCAATTCTTTTAGCCTGTCTGCATATGACATGCCTTTTAAACCTGGGATAATTCTGGTTGCTCTTCTTTGCACTCTTTCTAGAGCAGCAATATCCTTTTTGTAACGAGGTGACCAGAACTGAACACAATATTCTAGGTGAGGTCTTACTATTGCATTGTAAAGTTTTAACATTACTTCCCTTGATTTAAATTCAACACTTCTCACAATATATCCGAGCATCTTGTTGGCCTTTTTTATAGCTTCCCACATTGTCTAGATGAAGACATTTCTGAGTCAACATAAACTCCTAGGTCTTTTTTCATAGTTCCCTTCTTCAATTTCAGTATCTCCCATATGATATTTATAATGCACATTTTTATTGCCTGTATGCAATACTTTACACTTTTCTCTATTAAATGTCATTTGCCATGTGTCTGCCCAGTTCTGAATGCTGTCTAGATCATTTTGAATGACCTTTGCTGCTTCAACAGTGTTTGCCACTCCTCCTATTTTTGTGTCGTCTGCAAATTTAACAAATTTGTTTACTATACCAGAATCTAAATCATTAATGTAGATTAGGAATAGCAGAGGACCCAATACTGATCCCTGTGGTACACCACAGGTTACCTCGCTACATTTTGAGGTTTCTCCTCTAATCAGTACTTTCTGTTTTCTACATGTTAACCACTCCCTAATCCATGTGCATGCATTTCCTTGAATCCCTACTGCGTTCAGTTTGAGAATTAATCTTTTATGCGGGACTTTGTCAAAAGCTTTCTGGAAATCTAAATAAACCATGTCGTAGGCTTTGCAATTATCCATTGTCAGTGTTGCATCCTCGGTTGTTATAGAGTTGTTATAGAGTTTTTGCCTCGCTTCTTGCGCCAGAAGTCTCAATTAAGTTCTAAACATTAATCAGCCTTAACAGCCCCTGTCCTTCGAGTTAATAACATTTTTTAAAACACAAGTTAACTCCCTTCATAAGATTAATTAGCCATAACAAGTATATAAAAATACATAGAAAGATGTGTTTAATATGTAACACCTACTTTGGTGTAATTATTCCCAATAATAAGTAATTCACTGGTTGCCTACGAGGGCTTGAGAGGAGGTGAAATTGGGAGTGAGATATTAAGAATGAGACAAGATGAGAGGATTTCTCCGGTTGCTTAGGAGGCTTGAGTGGGACAAGTTTGAGAGGGATGGCGAGATTGAGGGATGGAGTTTGGGAATGGTGCTTAGTAACATTGAGGTTAGATACTGATAGCAGGACGAGATAGGAGACGAAAAGTTTTCCCTTCTCGTCGGGTCAGGCAGCATCCTCTGGCTGCTGGGTGACGTAGAGAGGGAGACACAAGAAGAGAAAAGGATTAGATATAAACACTTTGGTGACAGGTGACGTAAAAGTGAGAGAGAGAGAGCAAAGTTTAGACACATAACATACAACAAATCTGACTCTCGCTCCCGACGGGTCAGGCAGCATCCTCTGGCTGCTGGGCATTTAGTGGAGCAAGAGACAGGAAGGGGACGAACAGGACAAAAGGATAGATCCTTCGCAACTCAGTGCAGCATCCTCAGGCAGCTAAGCTGGCAGCTGGGCAGCGTGGAGAGCTTAGGAAAAGTGTCTCGGGTCCGATTAGGGAGGCGAAACAGAGAACCCCCTCGGTCGGGGCCCGCTCGGCAGGTGGAGGCACGGCCTACTGCTTGAGGGGGCTGAAATGGTCCTGGACCTGAAACGGAAGAGAGGAGATGGGACAGCAAGGTTGAGGCCTGGAAGGCTTAGCGCATAAGCAGCAGAAGAATAGGATGTGGCCGGGGGTTCCCTCAGGCCGGCGAGGAACAGACGGGCGGCAGTGGTTGAGACGAGAGGCCGACCCGGACTCACTTCCCCCCAAAAGAGGACCCCCGGCTCCCCGCAAGAACCGCACCGTGGGATAGAAAAGAGATCGCAGAGCCGCACACATAGACAAAAGCTAGAAGAAAAGAGAAAAAAGACAAGAGATGTTAGTAGACAACCTATGCCTATAAGCCATCCGCACTGTGGAGAGGAAACCCCCCCCCCCCCTTGCCCCACTCCGGGCAAGCTAACTAGTGCTTGGTGAGCTGTGGCGATGTCTGCAGAGGATGATCTAATATAAAGTTCAACAGCTGAAGAGATCCAGCGCCCCATAGACTTACTCAAGTGTTGATTGATTCCTGCCCTGGCCGCGGAGGCAGCTGCTCCGATCCGGAATGAATGGGGGGAGAAAGCCCGATCCTTGACAAGAAGAAAGCCCGATCCGTGACAAGAGGGTGCATAAACGGGATGAGAACTAGTGTCTCGTAACTATAGATCTGGAGCTTTCGATGAAGAGGGGATCCAACGAAAGACACGGAATCCTTGGTGCTGGGGTTTGGTCCACTTCTCAACCGCTGTGACTTTGCGGTTTTCCCCCTTGCTCTGCTCAGCAGCCTATGCAACGCCAGCATCTTGTCCTGGTCTGTCCTGTCGTGAAGGGAGAGGCAGCTCCTGCTCCTCTCCCTCGGGCGGTGGTGGAGACAGAGGCAGCTTCTGGCGGCGAAGGCAACAGGGGCTCCTCCCCTTCTGGCGGCGAAGATGGCAGGGGCTCCTCCCCTTTTGGCTGTGAAGGCAGCAGGAGCTCCTCCCCTTCTGGCGGTGAAGTCCTCCCATGGCGACAGAGGAACCAGCAGGTATTCTCCCTCTGCTGGCGGAGGTGGGAGCGACACACAGTCCTCCCATGGAGGTGGAGGTGGAACCAGCAGGTATTCTCCCTCTGCTGGTGGGGGTGGGAGTGACAAGCAGTCCTCCCATGGTGGTGGAGGCGGAACCAGCAGGTATTCTCTCTCTGCTGGTGGGTACCTGGGCTATGGACATTCGGCCTTCCCCTTCTTGGGTTGTGGATGCACTGACTTCCCCCTCTTGGGCTGTGGACGCATCGACTCCCCCTTCTTGGGCTGTGGACGCACTGACTCCTCTCTCTTGGGCTGTGGATGCACCAACTCCCCCCCTCTTGGGCTGTGGATGCATCGACTCCCCCCTATTGGGACGTTCTGGGCTGTGGACGTTCAGGATCCTCCCACTCAGATGCAGGACGTTCGGGCTCCTCCCACTAAGGCGCAGGACATTCAGGCTCCACCCACTCAGGTGCAGGACATTCTGGCTCCTCCCTCTTGTTTGCTTCAGCTGGCCGGGTCTGGTCCCATGCCTCTTCATATTGGGGGTCCTTGTAACTCACTACAGGCGCCGCACATGGGAGCCCCCTCCTTCCTCCAATGCTCCTGTTCGGCTGCCAGTCCGGGGGCCCAAACTGAGTTGGCACCCGGGATCACTACCTCTTGCTCTGCTGCTGCTGCTGTTGCAGCTGCTGCTGTCTGCAGCTCTTCCTCCTTCCTCCCATCCTCTTTCTTCCTCAGTCCAAAAGTAAACGAAAAAAAAACTGCAGTACCCTTTGCTGCAGTACCTTTTCTGGCGTCCTGGAGACGCTGTGATCCCACTCAGGACACCATGTGTGGCAGGATGGACGTGTGGTGACGTCAGGCCAGATGCAGGAACAGAAAACTGTCACAAGTACTGCAGTGAGAAAGATGCTGTGGCGCCGTTTATTCAAATAACAAAAATAAATAAAAGGTTTAAACACAAAAACACTTGCTCACAGAGCAAAATAAATAAAAGGTGAACAAAAACAAAATCTCGAACACAAAACAATACCGGTCAGGCTGGGCAAATGCTATCACTGATCCTGTATATTTTAGTTTTGTTTTCTTTTCGGTTTACCTCGCTCTCCCGCTCTCATTCACTCCTCCGGACACCCACCCTGAGTACAGAGAGCTGCAAGCTTTTATTTACTGTGGCCGAGGGGTTAACTATCAATTATCTCATTACCCCTCGGCCACAATCTGCACAAGGTTTTTAATTATTCTCAACTAGTCTCAAACAATAACAAAATGCGCGGCACTTCGCCGTCATATATAAATACATAAATCATAAAACAAACAAATACAAAACAAGAACCTGCACAGGGGCGGAGGGGGAGACCCCGTTCTAAAAATAAATAAACAAATAAACGTACAGGGCTCCTCGCCCTGTTACATAACCTTAATAGGTGTAGTTGGTAAAATTGTGCTGGAGTCCTCCTTAATAGAAGGTGACTATGGAATCTTATTTCTGATATCTAGTATTTTATTTTTAAACAAATGTAAGAAGTCATTGCAGCTGTGAGAGGAGCCAATGTCAAGGGTAGGACTATTAGGGGAAGGGTTAATTGATATGATGATCTAGCCAATGCCAGAGCCTTCGTATATATTTAACCAGGTGGCTCTTCCATGTCATGTACTGAATGTGCAGTTTAGATATAGATATAACAGTATTAAAATAGGTAAAATGAAGGAAGAACAGAATGCATTGTACAGATGATGTTTACATTTAACAAAAACAATGTTTTGATTCTTGCACCCTTGCATGCATAGACATTATCCACAACTGAACTCTCGCTATTTATAATGCTAGAGATCTCACTAAGAAGATGCAGCAAATATTTAAATTTGTATATTGCGGCTCTCTTCATTAACATATTTTCTCTTAGTCAGGGTTAGACTCCTAAAGAAAAAGGGGTAATTCCATATAAAATCAATCAAAAAACAGCCATTTTTCTCTTGACCGCCTCTGATTTTGATAAACTTTGCACATATTATTGTCTTTGGAAGAAATGGTTACACTGTGAATTGTAGGCCTGAGTGACCTCCCATTCATGAGATACAGGTCATCGAAGCTTGACCTGATTTAGACACCCACCCTACCTTTACATGGTCATAACTTCCTCCATAATTGATATAGAAAGCTGCTGTTTTTAAAGCTACCAAACAGGACTATCTATTAATTATATCAAAATTGATGTGAAATAGAAGATAAAAAAGTTGTGTGAATCTGTGACCTTTGACCTCACCCAGGTCAAATCGCGTAACCTTGGGTTTTTGTCAGTTTTTGATAGATTGTAGCCTAGACCTTTATCTACATTTCCTGCAAGTTTCATTTTGTGCCTGCCATTTTTTGAGGCAGAGCACAGAGTTGAATGCAGTGTCAGGTGAATCATCCAAGTGAAGCGATTACACACCTAATACAATTAAACAAAAATATTTATTTGTAATTGAGTATTGAGTATACTCTCCAGGGGAGGATGCTGTAGATGAGGCGTATGAGAGGAAGAAACTGCGGTATGCTCAACTAGCCACTGAAGCGGAACAGCGAGGATGGAGAGTCCGGGTTTACCCAGTGGAAGTGGGTTGTCGAGGATTTGTGGCACACTCTACAACCTGGTTTCTCAGAGACGTCGGATTCAGTGGCCAAGAGTTGCGTCGCACAGTGAAGAACTTATCTGAAGCAGCAGAGAGGAGCAGCAACTGGCTGTGGTTGAGACGGAAAGATTCTGGCTGGGGATCTCAAGCACAATAGAAAGAAAGAAACGCTGATGTACAGGTAAGTAAGCTGGGCTGAGTTGAGTGGGGGACGGAGGCGGGTGATGCTGGGACGCCAGAATCACCGTCGAGCCCTCTTGAGGTGTCATGGGCTAGTCGACGAAACACCGAGGATGGAAGGTGCCCACTTGAAGACCCCAGAGATGTACCCTACTTAGCTCAATCCAGACGGTTGTCATGCTGATGCGCTGGGGAGGCCGCACTGTGGTTGATCCCCGGAGCCAGTATCGCAGCCGTTGTGTGTGCTGATGCGCCAGGGAGGCAAAATAAGCTGATCCCTGGAGCCAGCATTACACTTCAGCCATTAACACCAGACAGATGGATATCTACATCATCATATGGAAGGAAACGCAAATGGATGGAGACACATATGGATCACATTAGTTTACTGTAAAGCTACGTCTTAGTTGGTGCTTATCTTGGCGAGAGCCGAGTTCAAATCAGCATGAAGTTTTAACATCTACTCTAGTGTAATGGAAATCATGAAGATCTGGATACGTTCAGTGACTGCTGTGAATAGTGCAGCTGGCAACAAGGGAAAGACTTTGTGACAGCCTGGAGAGACAGCTGACAGGAGGAAAGAGACCCCATTGGGGCTGGTAAGGGTTAGCTACCCTTGTCGGCAGGATCCAGCTCTGTGTTTACAGGATGCTGGAGACACCCGCCCAAGGCTTCTAAGAAATTAAAGAGAAAAATACCCCTAGAGTCTGCGAGAGCGGGGGCGGAAGATGACTCAACGTTGGACAACACGGTTAACGACTTAGGAACGGAAACGGATATGAGTATGGAGAGTACTTCACAAAAGACTAGTTCAAGATCTGCAGTTAGCAAAGACATGGAACTCCAGGTTTATGTCTGCGGCTGGAGCAAGGCGACAATGGTCAGGGGTTTGAAGATTCATCAAGGGAGAATGAAATGCTTGAGGGAGAAGGGACAAAGGCCTCAAGATTGATCAGTACTTTTACTTAAGTCAGTCAAGTCAGTCGAATGAAATCCAGCGACAGGAAGCAAACCACAGTTCGCAGGATATCAGCACCCCTGTCATAGACATGAGGAGGACTTGCATGGACACAGTTAGTGATGAACCTAATGATTCTTGTGAACCCGGTCAGACAAACCAGCATAAGAGAGAAAAGAACCTCAACGGGCACAAGCCTGGAGTTAAATGGCCAAGAGCTTGTGAGAAAACTGCATGGGACACAGTAAACACAGATCTCTGCTTTGCATTGGAAAGATTAAGTGGAACAGTTGAAAAGAAGCTGGATAAATTTGGGGATATCATCTACGCATATGGAAGTGAGAGGTTTGGAGTTGAAAAAAGGAAGGAAAAAGTACAAACTATTCCTGGAAAGTCTAGACGGCAGCAGGAGATTGAACGCTTAGTTAGAGAAAGGAGACAGCTGAGGAAGCAATGGAGAAGAGCAGAACAAAGTCAGAAGGAGGGACTCAATCTCTTACAAAGGGTCATAAAAGATAAGCTTGCAACATTGCGCAGAGCTGAGCACCTACGGAAATGCTACAAAAAGTAGGAGCGTGCGAGAGCTAACTTTTATAAAGACCCATTCAGATTTGTAAAGAAGTTATTCACCAGTGAGAAGAATGGCACACTAAAAGCATCTAAGGTTGAGCTGGAGAGATATTTGGAGGAAACCCATACAGATTAAAAAAGGCAGGAGCCTATGTCAATTCCGTCAGACATCCCACCTATCAATCCACCAGAATACCAAATGGAGGACTGTGCACCTAAGTGGAAAGAAGTAGAGCAAGCTGTGAAAAAAGCAAGGGCTTCATCATCTCCAGGGCCTAATAGAGTTCCATACAGAGTGTACAAGAGTGCTTCAGGAGTTCTACGAATTCTGTGGAAATTGATGAAAGTGGCATGGGAAAAACAGGTTGTACCAAGAGCATGGCGCCGAGCAGGTGGAGTCGTTATACCTAAAGAAAAAAAGATTCTAAAAGCATCAGTCAGTTTCGTCCCTATTTCCTATTAAACGTAGAAGGCAAGATTTTCTTCAGCATTATTGCTCAGAGATTGTCAACTTACCTATTAAAGAACTTCTTCATTGACACTTCAATACAAAAAGCGGGCATTCCAGGTTTCCCAGGATGCTTAGAACACATCAATGTGATCTGGCAACAAATTCAATCAGCTAAAAAGGAGAGGAAGGAGCTCCATGTGACATTCCTGGATTTGGCTAATGCATATGGTTCAGTGCCACATGAACTTCTTTGGGCAACATTTGATTTTTTCAGTGTACCGATGACAATAACAAATTTAGTGAAAGCCTACTTTGGAGATTTGCAATTTAGTTTTTCAACTTCAGAATTCAGTACTACATGGCAATGCCTAGAGGTTGGAATAATGGCAGGATGCACCATTTCTCCACTAGCTTTTACCATGGCAATGGAAGTAATCATTAGGGCATCAAAATGGGTAGTAGGAGGAGAGCTTGGCTTCTGGAATGCGACTACCACCACCGGAAAGCATACATGGATGACATGACAACCATGACTACAACAGTAGCCTGCACTAATTGGTTATTGGGCAAATTAACCAATAACATTGAATGGGCATGAATGCAATTCAAGCCCACTAAATCAAGGAGCATCTCTATAATTAAAGGCAAAGTAGTAGATAAAACATTCTTCATTAATGGTGAGGCAATACCAACAGTGTCTGAGAAGCCAGTGAAGAGTCTTGGGAGATGGTACGACGGGGATCTAAAGGACACAGTTCATGTGGGAGAAGTTAGACAACAAGCAGTGGAAGGGTTGAAGAGCATAGACAGCTGCGCTCTACCAGGCAAACTAAAACTCTGGTGCTTTCAGTTTGGTCTACTGCCGAGGTTGCTGTGGCCACTGACTGTGTACGAGGTTTCTTTGACAACAGTAGAGAAGCTGGAAGCTTTAATCAGTTCATTCATCAGGAAATGGTTGGGAGTTCCACGCTGCCTCAGCAGAGTGGGAGTTTATGGTAAAGGAATACTGCAGCTACCAGTCTCCGCTCTAACCGAGGAGTTTAAGTGCGCCAAGGTCAGACTGGAAATGACATTAGTAGAGTCATGCGACAAATGCGTAAGGGAGGCAGCACCTGTGTTGAAAACTGGAAGAAAGTGGGCGGCAAAGAAAGCTGTGGAAGATGCAAAGGCTGCCCATCGAATTAGTGATATCATGGGGCAAGTTCAGCATGGAAGAGGGGGTCTTGGTCTCAGTTCAGCTCCTCCTACATGGCACAAGGCAGCCCCAGCTCAAAGGAGGAAGCTGGTAGTCAACAAGGTGCAAAAGCAGGAGGAGAGGATGAGGTGTATAAAGGCCATTTCCCAGGCCAAGCAGGGAGAATGGATGAGATGGGAGAGTGTGGAACAACGCAAGATTGGCTGGCAAGACCTATGGTCAATGGAACAGAGCAGGATCAGTTTCCTCATCAGGTCAATATATGATGTTCTCCCATCACCACAGAACCTAAACCTCTGGGTAGGAGAGGATCCCTCATGTCCTTTGTGTTCATCACCTGCAACATTAAGGCACATTTTGACAGGATGTAAGGTGGCTCTTAGCCAAGGACGGTTTACTTGGCGCCATGACCAGGTGCTGCAATGTTTGGCCTTAGCATTGGAAGACAAGCGTAACATGACCAATAAGTTGCCACCTGTTCCATCAAAACATTACACACAAAAGACAACATTCCTCTGCCCAGGAGAGCAACCACCAAGAAAAGGTGTTAAAACCAATCCTCGCCCAGGACAACTGGAATCTGCTAGAGACTGGAAAATGCTGGCAGATGTTGGTCAACGGCTTATTTTTCCACCTGAGATTGCCACCACTAACCTTCGACCAGATATTGTCTTGTGGTCTGGATCAGCACGCCTTGTTCACCTGGCAGAGTTAACAGTACCATGGGAGGATGCTGTAAATGAGGCGTATGAGAGGAAGAAACTGCGGTATGCTCAACTAGCCACTGAAGCGGAACAGCGAGGATGGAGAGTCCGGGTTTACCCAGTGGAAGTGGGTTGTCGAGGATTTGTGGCACACTCTACAACCCGGTTTCTCAGAGACGTCGGATTCAGTGGCCAAGAGTTGCGTTGCACAGTGAAGAACTTATCTGAAGCAGCAGAGAGGAGCAGCAACTGGCTGTGGTTGAGACGGAAAGATTCTGGCTGGGGATCTCAAGCACAATAGAAAGAAAGAAACGCTGATGTACAGGTAAGAGTTGAGTGGGGGACGGAGGGGGGTGATGCTGGGATGCCAGAATCACCGTCGAGCCCTCTTGAGGTGTCGTGGGCTAGTCGACGAAACACTGAGGATGGAAGGTGCCCACTTGAAGACCCCAGAGATGTACCCTACTTAGCTCAATCCAGACGGTTGTCATGCTGATGCGCTGGGGAGGCCGCACTGTGGTTGATCCCCGGAGCCAGCATCACAGCTGTTGTGTGTGCTGATGCGCCAGGGAGGCAAAATAAGCTGATCCCTGGAGCCAGCATTACACTTCAGCCATTAACACCAGACAGAAGGATATCTACATCATCATATGGAAGGAAACGTAAATGGATGGAGACACATATGGATCACATTAGTTTACTGTAAAGCTACGTCTTAGTTGGTGCTTATCTTGGCGAGAGCCGAGTTCAAATCAGCATGAAGTTTTAACATCTACTCTCGTGTAATGGAAATCCTCTCCTGTTAAACTGAAGCTGCAGTGAACTGGTGCAGCTGTAACATCTATTAATATATCAACAAATTAACCAAGTTGCCCTATTTACACAATTGGCTAAAACAAACAAATACAAGTAAATTAAACATAAATCAATACTGAATTGTGCACGTTTAATTTTGTCCCCACCAGTGGTACTTCAGGAGCTGTATTACCACTGTTCAAGTCCAATGAATCACTGAGCCTGGAAAAGAAAACATATTGTTATTTCATTTTCAGGTTTCTGCATGCAACGCAATTTACGTTGCCCTTTTCCTTCATAGCCACTCTCTGTCAAGGCTTTTGATGCTTTGGCCGTCTTCTTATCTCTCAGGGTGTATGTCCTTCTTGTTGCAGTTGTTGACTCCACTGATGTCAGCACATCCCCCATGTCTACAATAAATTGTTCTGGACGGTGTGGGAAATAGAATGATTGTGCTGGTCCATTCAGGTGCAGGAAGTTATTTCAACCTCCCGTTTCTTCTGATCAGCTGACACCACCAGCCCAAGCCATCAGTGACTGTCATACTCAACAGTAACATATCCTTTCACTTGGTCAAATGGAAGGACATCCTCTTTGACTGTGACTGATTCTTCTGTTTGTTTTGTTGACTGGGAGAACTCTCATACAAGGACTTTTGCTTTGGAAACTGTTTGAAAGAAGTGGAGATGCTATGCGCCAGGAACAGTTCTTACCTTGAGGAATCATTGTTCCAGAAAATCTTGCTCAGCTTGCCATTGTGCTATCGTGAAGTATTCTACTTCAAGAGCAGGAATGTTGTCTTTTGCAAACCTGTACAATTGGTGTGGAGTCTGGATCTGGTCATGGTGTGGACGCTGCAAACTGGCTTTTGTTGCCATTCATTTAATGGTTCCTCCTACACCAACACAGGGTCCTTTTCCATGAGATGTTGCAAAAAAGTTCCACTCTGCTTCCACGCCAAAATATTCCAAGTGCGGGCAAATGTTGAGGACATTTTTACAGTTCTTATATTGCCCTGCACACCCGTCAGAGAAGTAATAGATTTTTCTCAGGCGCCTCCCAAATTTGTTCTCCAAGAACCACAAAAGATGCTTTTGAAAGAGATAAACAGCGACTGTGTTATGAGTCATGCATTCTGATATTGCAACATAGAGTTGTCCCAATGGTGTGATTGTGCTTCATCTTACATAACAAAAGTGAAGTTTTCTGCAAAATCACCAAAAACTAGGAATTCATTTTTTGAAGGATTTCATCCCTCAGCTGTTGATAATATGAAGGCTGCATCTTTGCAATGAAATCATGTCGACAAAGACGTTGGAGATGGCTTGTGAAAGTCTCTATGAATTGATCAACAGGTTCTGATTTTCTGAAGCATGGATTTGTCAGTTGTAGTCCACTTCCGATACTCCACTGCGTCCACCAGGCTATCTTGAAAGAGCATTTACAGATGACTCTTGAAATCTTCAAAATGATGGACAATTATCAAACTTTCCTAAGTGGCAATCAACGTTAGGTAGGGAACACATGAGATAAGTTAAGCAATGCCGATAGTGATTCAATGACACTTCTGTACTGGCACTCCGTTGTGGAAGCTTTACATTCTGGTGTGTTGTGCAGACACACACAGCATGTGTGCCGCTACTTCCTGCCAATACACACTCCTTTGGTTTCAGCACTGCAAATTTGGAGAAGCCAATCTTAATGTCAGGATGCTGTAATTTGTAGAAACGATAGGCCTCTGAAAGATTGCAGAAAACAAACCGTTTTGTTGGTGCTCCCTCCTTCATGACTCCTTATTGTAAACAGAAACAAAACCTTCTTTCTGGCCTTGAGTCAACTAACATCTTCCCTCTTGTAGAACAATTTTACCATTTGGGCAAACTCCTCTGTTAGTGTTCTCCCCCCAGTTTTTGGATTTGGATCCAATAGGCACCCTTTGTGGTAGGTAGCACCAAACTCAGCAGCAGTCGTCCGTATAGAGCAAGACATTGGGACAGCTGTCAAAATATGAACTTGCTAACTTCAACTGATATTTTAATTACATTTTTCCTTCAGCTGGGCCATCATCTCTTGATATGCCTGAGCCTGCTCCTTGATTGTTTCACAGTCTTCCACTTCTGTTTGTGGGAAAACCTTTTTTTAGCTTTCTCTTCATTGCTTCTCCGACCCTCTTTAACTTATGAGCTGCATATACCTTTTGTGACAATTTCCTTCTCTTGAGTGGAGATTCTTGTATTGCCTCCAAGGCCCTGTTTATTTATAAAATCTCATGTTCCTTTCAGCTTCGAAAATTTCGTTGCTTTCAGGTTGTTTGTCTTGAACAGCATGAGGGCTGGATTCTCTGCAACAAGACTCTTTGGGGTAACTTTGTGTTGAAGATGATGGTTGGTCTTGGACGATGGGCGAGCAACGTCATACAAGGGTAACATAACTTCTGGCCATACACAAAGTTCAGCTTCTGGTGGTCCTTGATCTGTGTCTTTGTTAAAGTGCAACCTTTAGCTTGGAGACTTGCTTACTTTGTGTGAACCTGAGCAGGTTACTTAACCTCCTTGTGCTCCGTCCTTCTGATGAGATGTAAAAAAAAAAACAAGGTCCTTGTAACAGGGGAGGTCTGTGCTGGCTATCTGGCGTATGCGTGGTTCTGCAGGAAGAGGGCAGCAGCCTTGTAAGATCCACCTGTCAGTCATGGCGATGACACGGAGAGGTGGGGAAGAGGATGTGTTAGCTTTCCCTCTCTCTGAGTGGCTGAGAGGTGGGCCTTGGGTGATTGCTCGGCCCATAAGAACTGCACTTGGTTGTGCATACGGGTGGCCGAAGAGAGGATACCCAGCGACTCATTAACCTTCTGAACTTTACCTCAACGTTTTTTCTTAGCTGCATCTGCAGATCTTACTTAGAATGTCAGCATTTACAGACGCAATGAACAGACTGAGCAGAGAACGCTAAAATTACTTAATTAGAACAATAATTGGTAATAATTGGTCCAACTAAGTAATTTAGGACACAGTTGGAACAAAAACCAGGAGAGACACCGGCCCTCCAGGACCAGGATTGGACACCCCTGCCCTACCTAGTATCTGTAAGTCGCCTTGGATAAAGGTGTCTGCTAAGTGTCTAATTAAAAAAAATAAAATAATAATAATAATAATAATAAAATATAGCTGCAAGCAGCAATGACTGGGGTCCAAGCACCAGACCATGTGACCTATGACCGTATTTCACACCCCATTGGCCTCTACTAGTCTTTGTACTATATTCTACCATAGATAGTACAATATATGCTGAAATTTGATTTGCTTGTGGCCTCCATGTTTATTGATGCAGCAAGTTTACTTTTAACAAACTTCACAGACAATCTCCCCAAGGTTAAGTATGCAAAGTTTCACTTCAGTTGGCAAAACGGTTTCAGAGAAGATGTTTCAATATTTGACAAATCCAATATGGCCACCAATGCAGCTGGATAGAGCCCATATGGTTCCTTAGTCACCATGACCCTATCTGCACTCTGTGATTTTACAGACATTTGAAAATTTGCATAATAATAATAATAATAATAATAATAATAATAATAATAATAATAATAAATCCTAACAATTATAATAGGGATCCAGCAACTTTGTTGCTTGGACCCCTAATAATAATCCCAGCAATAACAATAGGCTTCCCAGCCAGAAGTGCAAACTAGAAGTGCCAGGCAGTTTTATGGCTTCCAAGCTCAGTACCAGTTGGAAATGTTGGCAAGCTGTAGCATTGCAGCACAATTGTCAGCAATAGATAAGTTTTATGGAGCAGTTTCAATTCAAAATACTGCATTACTTCATTATGTCACAATGCTTTATAACTTTAAACACCACAGTAACCATGACCCTATCTACACACTGTAAGGAGTTATAAGCTAATATTGCATTTTACCTTAAGGAGCGGTCAAAGGTCACGGTCAAGGCAATTTTTGAATACAGCATATATGGGTTCCTATATGTGTTCCATTGTAAACATGACCCTATCTGCTCTTTGTAAGGAAATATAAGCTAGTTTTTTATTTGACCGTATAGAGAGGTCAAAGGTGTCAAGATTCTCGCACATACTCTTTTTATTTATATATATGTTCTGCGCACACTCTTAAACTCAGGGGAGACGTTTAAGGAGGACAGAGATGTTTTAAACTCCTGTAAGTGGTTTTGTTCGTGCACTGGTTGGGCTATATGTCCAGACAACTTTTTAATATTCCGAAAATCACACAGACTCATTTAATTTGAAGTTTTAACGAATCAGAGCAGTAGTAGTGCTTTTTTTGGTTTATTAAATGTTTTACATGTTTAACAGCATTAGTACTTCAATACAGTAATACAAATGGTTATCATATGCTTAGCCTTCAGGCTATAAAATGCAAAAAGCTAAAGCCCCCACGGCTACATTATAGAACATTCAATATATCACTCTCAACAGCTAAAATATAAATCCTATACCTTATAACAATGCATCCAATATAAAAGAGATATTAAATTCAAATATATGCTTACCTTCCAGTATATGGAAGAGTAGTGTAGGATATATGAAAAATAAGAACTGTCTTCAAAAGGCAGAGACTTGTGAATACGACCACACAGCAATCCGTTTTTCAGAGATCTTCAGAGCATGGATCACATCAGCTTGTAGTTAGCAAATCGTGCGATACTTGACTGGGGTTTTACCTTGGTTTTTATAGGATTTTCCCTCTATTGAATACATCAGGAGTCCCAATTAAATCTGATCATCAATCTGTTTTGACAGTTCTTATCTTTTGAGTTAATGATATATTTTAGAAGGATCGGGTCAACTCTTTTTTTTTTTTAAACTAATTGAATGTGAGCTCATGGTTCACTATCTTCCACCCCTCCTTTCCCTAAAATTAGGTGAACTGGAGTTCACAGGGTCCTTGCAACCCAATACAATACAAGTATATGTGTATATATGAGAGATGTTTTTAATATGTAACACCCGATCTATTTAATGATATTAACCTGGGTCAAAAAATATATGTCCCTCTTAGCCGCATATTATATTACCTTTTCAGTGTGTTGTCAATGGGTCAGTTTAACTTCATACACAAATGTTTGTTAACAAAGTATTTGACAAAGAGTGTAAGAGTTTATCATAAGCCCACTAAGCAAACTGTGGCAAGTCCAGATATTTTCATTTAAATTCAGGCTATAATAAACATGTTAAATATAATAGCCTTATATTAACGTGTACCATTCTTGGACCAAGCTTGACCTCTCTCTCTGTTTCTAAAAATTCGTCTGCACAAGCAGGTTTCAGACACCCTGTTTAGTTGCCAAGGCTAGTGTTTTAATTAATATGAAACTCCACTGTAAGCACTTTAACAAATTCACTGCACTAAGTCATTTTTTGGCCGATTCAAGAGACACCTGGATCGGTATCTTTTCAGATAATAAGAAAAAGCTTACATCCTAATTTTTATAACTCAGCTCTCATTATTTTCTTATAATATAATGCAACACATACTCCTGTCTTTCTTAAAGCATCTTCCGTTGGTTATCATTCAAGGTTGGCAAATCCCACTTTTAAGAGCCAACACCGAATCCTGCTTTGAGGTGCCAAAGACTAAGCTTTATTTTTTGAAGGTCTAATGCCCTTCCAGAATTCTACTGTGTGTCTGAGACAAACATTTAATTCTTTCACTTTTAAACTCTACAGTTTCCCTGTAAATAAATACCTCTGTTTATTACTGCAGTAAAACTTTTATATAAGCTAAAAATGTATATACTATACTTTAGTTTAATTTATATTGTAACGTCTAAAATACATTTTGTTTAGTTGGAGAAACTGAACTAATTCTTAAATTAATTAAATTACATGTCTTAACAAAATGTTTATAATATTGTTGACGCCATGCTTCTGTTATAATAAATTTTTAATATGTTCTTTCAAAAGTTTTCAACATTAAATGGCATTATAAGATGTATTTCTAATGAAGTTACATCAGTATACTGTAATATTATTTTACCACATTGATAAATCATTTAAGCTTTTAATGGAAGGTGAATCACTATCATAAGCATTTCCAATACTCATTATTTCAAACCAATATCTAACTTAACGTATTAACACGTCCTACGCTTTCCGGTCCCATCTCTTCCTGCCAGGTTCTAATTAATTTTTGTTATCTATGGAAAATGATTATTGTAATATAAACTCCTATCTTCGGTTATCCGAAAGGTATTTCATTCATTAATATTAACAAGATCGCTCATTACAGAGGCTGTTAAATCCTCGCTTCATCGGCCAACACCAATGACCCATCATCAACACTGCTTTTACTACAGGCAGGTAAGGACGAGGTTACAAATCGGTTCTCTGTATATGTAAAGTTACAGTTTACACTTTAAATGATTTTATAACATGTAGTTCTAATTCAGATATGTCAATATAGCAATCTCTTATAAACTGCAATTCTATTTTACTTCATTGATATACACAGAAGGCAAGAGGCTAATTTTTAATTAGGCACCTGCTTAGCAGCAAATGCAACCTTGAATCGGCCAAAAAATGACTTAGCAGCAAATGCAACCTAGAGGAGAAACCTCAAAATGGAGCGAGGTAACCAGTGGTGTACCACAGGGATCAGTATTAGGTCCTCTGCTATTCCTAATCTACATTAATGACTTAGATTCTGGTATAGTAAGCAAACTTGTTAAATTTGCAGATGACACAAAAATAGGAGGAGTGGCAAACACTGTTGCAGCAGCAAAGGTTATTCAAAATGATCTAGACAGCATTCAGAACTGGGCAGACACATGGCAAATGACATTTAATAGAGAAAGGTGTAAAGTACTGCACGCAGGCAATAAAAATGTGCATTATAAATATCATATGGGAGATACTGAAATTAAAGAAGGAATCTATGAAAAAGACCTAGGAGTTTATGTTGACTCAGAAATGTCTTCATCTAGACAATGTGGGGAAGGCCAACAAGATGCTCGGATATATAGTGAAAAGTGTTGAATTTAAATCAAGGGAAGTAATGGGCAGCAGTGTGGAGTAGTAGTTAGGGCTCTGGACTCTTGACCAGAGGGTCGTGGGTTCAATCCCAGGTGGGGGACACTGCTGTTGTACCCTTGAGCAAGGTACTTTACCAAGATTGCTCCAGTAAAAACCCAAAATAATGTAATTGTATGTAAAAATAATGTGATATCTTGTAACAATTGTAAGTCGCCCTGGATAAGGGCATCGGCTAAGAAATAAATAATAATAATAATAATAATGTTAAAACTTTACAATGCATTAGTAAGACCTCACCTAGAATATTGTGTTCAGTTCTGGTCACCTCGTTACAAAAAGGATATTGCTGCTCTAGAAAGAGTGCAAAGAAGAGCAACCAGAATTATTCCGGGTTTAAAAGGCATGTCGTATGCAGACAGGCTAAAAGAATTGAATTTATTCAGTCTTGAACAAAGAAGACTACGCGGTGATCTGATTCAAGCATTCAAAATCAGTGGTCACAAATGGAGATTAGATAAAGGGGCATTCAGAACAGAAAATAGAAGGCACTATTTTACACAGAGAATTGTGAGGGTCTGGAACCAACTCCCCAGTAATGTTGTTGAAGCCGACACCCTGGGATCCTTCAAGAAGCTGCTTGATGAGATTCTGGGATCAATAAGCTACTAACAACCAAGCGAGCAAGATGGGCTGAATGGCTTCCTCTCGTTTGTAAACTTTCTTATGTTCTTATGAATATTAAAACTTAGGACTGCTCATACATTTACTTAATATTATTATATTAGGTTTCTTATTTATTTAAAATTGTTTTTTCTTACTGTAATCAAACCTAGTTCGATTGCTTCTGGCATATTCACTGTGATCCATAGATTCTGCCATTCTGCTCTTGCTGGATCAGAATGTTTTGAGACTCTGAGTCTAATTAAAAAAAGATGCTTTTGCCTGATAAGGGAGTGTGACAAAGTGGCTGAGTGGATGCAGGTGCAGGGGTGATGCAGTGTGGTAATGAAACAGACAGAGAGGTTTAATCCTGTTTGGAAAATGTAGTATCCGTGATAATACCTTAAAGGATTTACTCGACACGGGATTGCATAACACAACGTGGTTTATTTACTGGTGATCACCATCTTAACTCTCAGTAAAACTGAATACAACATCCGGAACCCCAGGCTAGTAATCCTTGTATCTAACTTACATCTAGTAACCACTAGATGTCAGTATCTAACCATTACAGCCTAACACTATTCAATTATAAGGTATACCCAATACATTACACTCCCCCCGTTAGACTTTTAACCCTTAACACAGCAGTTTAATAATTTTTTTTTTTCCTAAATTGCCAATTTAAATCTAGTAAGGTAGAGGTAGACTACTCTGCCTTACAACAAGCCCAGGGGATTATTCTGCCCCTTTCTTGATAGAAGTTCAGAATAGGAGTGCCTAAATACTACAAATTCAGTTTCTTTGGTGCACTCCTAACTCTCCCTGGGCATCTGCGAACAGGGGTTCCCCTCACAGCTACTTCAGAAGTTGAAGGGGTTCTTCTAGGAATTACTACGGGTTCAACAGTCTCAGTTGCATGTTTTGGTTCCTCCCCCTCTGGTGTTGAAACCGGCACAGTAGGTTCGATTTCCTCTGAAACAGCTGGCGTGGCTGGTAACTTACTGACTACTTCAGGCAGTGAAAACTCCGTAGACAACGGCAGTTCAGTTTGTTGCTCAAGTGCCTTTGCAGGTTTACCCAGCACATTCTCCCTTTTAACTAGTAGGTGATCGATGTGGACTGTAGGTCTCCTCAGTCCCTCTTGAATTAAGTATGTCACTGGACCCATGTGTTTAATGACTTGTGCACCGTTCCATTTTTCTCTCCCCCCTCGGAAATTTCGAACCAGTACTTGTTGTTGAGGTGTAAGCTCTCTCAGTGACAATGTGCCTTTGTCATGATGTAATTTCTGTAACTCCTGTTTGTTTTCCACAGTCGTAGCGAGATGTGGTTTAAGCAGGGTGAAGAGCGTTCTGAGCTGACGCTTTAAAAATAATTCTGCAGGACAGCGTCCCGTCACAGTGTGCGGTGTGCTCCGGTACATCAGCAGGAAGTTCGCCAAGCGATGGTGTAACGGAACTGATGTCCTACCTTGATCCACATTGATCACTTGCTTCAAAAGAGCTTGTTTCAGTGTTTGAACTGACCTCTCTGCAGCCCCGTTTGATGCAGGGTGGTAAGCTGGCACTAGAGTCTGTTTAATTCCATTCCACTTTAGAAATTTTTCAAATTCAGATGAGATAAACTGCGGTCCGTTGTCTGAAACTACTTCTTCAGGTAAACCATAAGAAGCAAACAGTCCCTGTAGCACTTCAATGGTCCTGGTTGCTGTGGTTGTTGACATGTGGAAAACTTCCAGTCACTTAGAATGACTATCAGTCACCACCAAGAAATGCTCCTTGTCCTTCTCTGCAAAGTCGATATGTATCCTCTGCCATACTCTGGTAGGCCATTTCCACGGGTGCAACGGAGCAACAGCTGGCATCTTGCGTACCGCCATACAGGTTCTACAGCTCTGTACCGTCTGTTCTATATCCACATCCAAACCTGGCAACCACAGATAAGACTTAGCCAAAGCCTTCATACGACAAATACCTGGGTGTTCTTCATGCAGGTCGTTTAGTAATCCCTCTCTGTATACAGGTGGTATAACAACTTGCATTCCCCACAGTAGAAGCGTGTGGAAGCGACATCGTGGGAGAAGTACAGTCGTGGACAAGTACAGCGCAGTTAGAAGCAGAAAGGAGGAATTACATCTTTAAATCTGGAGTTGCTTTAATCAGAAAACATTGCAGCTTAAAGCCTTGCAGCTGCGTGTATTTTTCTGATAAACTGGAAACTCGGAGCAGCTGATTCAAATCCCGCGGCGTTCTGGGACACGGGGAGGAGCGGAGCACGCAGCACAAACACAACAAACAAAAGGCAGGCAGTCTTCCTAGCGACAGCGTGGAAGTGACATCGTGGGAGAAGTACAGTCGTGGACAAGTACAGCGCAGTTAGAAGCAGTTTGAAAGCAGGTTGACAGCTGCAGAAGCTACACTAAAAAAAAAATGGTCTTCAAGCCAGTAATCTGTGACAACTGCATGATGTGGGAACCGAGAAAACCCAACAGAGCTCAACCAAGTCTGTGTAAAGTGCTGCACCATCCAGGACTTGCTTCAGCGATTAAGCCTGCTAGAAAAGGAGATGGAGGAAATGAGACAGCAACAGGAGCTTGAGGAGCTGACACACCCACAATTCATGGAAGTCTGCACCCCTAGCAGACTGAAAGCCACCAGGGAGATGGAAGAGAGTCGAAACAGCTGGGTTCAGATAGGCAGAAGCAGGGAAAAAAGAAACTTCGTCAAACACAACCACCAGAAATCCAGACATCCAACACATTTGAGCCACTTCAACATTTAGATGACCAAAACCAACATCAAGAGAATGAAAGAAACAACACCCAGGACCCTATAAACAGTGCTGACCAGCCAAAAAAGAAGGGAGGTCATGATTGTTGGGGACTCCATACTGAGAAACACAGCAAGTTCAGTTCGCAGTTTGGACCCCTTACTACAACAGTGTGCTGCCTTCCAGGAGCCTCTGTCAAGCACATCACGGAGAACGTGGACAGGCTCCTAGAACAAACTGGAGATGACCCGGTAGTAGTCGCCCACATTGGTACAAACAACATTGGAAGAGACAGGCCAAGATCCCTGCAGAACAAATTCAGAGAGCTAGGAAGGAAATTAAAAGACAAGACCAAAACTGTGGTATTTTCTGGGATACTGCCGGCGCCTTGCAAAGGACCATATGGACAGCTGGAAATACAAAATCAAAATGCATGGCTGAAATCATGGTGCACACAGGAAGGCTTCACCTTTCTTGAACATTGGAGCACTTTCTACAACAAGGACTATCTATACAGGTGGGACGGACTGCACTTAAACAGAAAGGGAACCAATCTACTCGGAGAAAGGATCCTTCAGGCGGTACAGAAGCATTTAAACTAGAAAGGAAGGGGGGGAAAACAAAAAAAACAGAAGGGAGACTACATCAAAACAAGGGCAACAACTCAGGTAAGACCACTATTAAATGTATTTATCTTAATGCTAGAAGTCTCAGAAACAAAATGTTAGAACTTGAAGCTACTGCACTAACAAGTAACTACGATGTGATAGGTGTTACAGAAACTTGGTTGTCTGAGAGTGATGGAGACGAATATAATATCAGTGGGTACACACTGTATAGGAAAGACAGGCAGGACAGAAGAGGCGGAGGGGTAGCGCTATACATAAGAAATAGCCTTGAAGCCCAGGTGTTAAATCAGGACAAAGAAAACAATGCAGAATCAATATGGGTCAGAATAATGGACACAAATTCAAAGGGCATAATAATAGGAGCATGCTATAGACCGCCAAATTCAGACGCTGAGCAAAATAATCTGTTGTACAATGACATTCGAAATGCGTGTAGAAAAGGAGAAGCCATACTAATGGGGATTTCAACTTCCCCTGTATAAAATGGGAAAACCCGATGGGGGGCAACGACGGACTAAATTGAAATGGTGGAAATGACAAATGACTGCTTCCTAACGCAATTTGTCAAGGCACCGACTAGAGGGGAGGCATGCCTTGATTTAGTCTTTTCAAATAATGAAGACAGAATAACTAAAACAGAGGTCAGAGAGCCATTGGCAAACTCAGACCACAACATGGTCTCATTTGAAATATTTTTTAAAACCCCAAAAGTAATGACTAAAGCTAAGGTTTACAATTTTAGAAAAGCAAACTATGAAGGTATGAAACGGAGACTAACAGAAGTAGATTGGAGTAAATAGAGAAAACATCCACAGAAAAAGGGTGGCTGTCTTTTAAAAATGTAGTACTAGAGGCACAAAACAATTACATCCCAAAAGTAGACAAATCTAAATCTAAAACAAAATGGCCAAAATGGTTTAATAGATCAAAAAAAAAAATATTCAGCGAAAAAAGGCACTTTACAGAGCGTTTAAAAGGGACCAAAAACAAAGCACACAGAAAGAGTACTTGGAACTGCAAACACAAGTCAAAAGGAAGTTAGAAAGGCCAAGAGAGAGATAGAAATCAATATTGCTAAGGGGGCTAAAACCAATTCCAAAATGTTTTCCAATATTATAACAGCAAGAGAACATTCAAAGAGGAGGTTAAATGTCTAAGAGACACAAATGGCAAAATCATAGATGAAGAAAAAAAAATAGCAAATATATTAAATGATTACTTTTCACAGATTTTTACAAAGGAGGACACGGACAACATGCCCCACATGTCGACCTGTTCCTATCCAGTTTTAAATAACTTTAGCATAACAGAGGCAGAAGTGTTAAAGGGACTAGGAGCTCTTAAAATAAACAAATCCCCTGGGCGGATGAGATCCTCCCAATAGTACTCAAAGAAATGAAAGAAGTTATTTACAAGCCGCTAACCAAGATCATGCAACAGTCTCTTGACACAGGGGTAAAACCAACAGACTGGAAAATAGCAAACATAATACCGATCCACAAAAAGGGAGACAAAACTGAACCAGGTAACTACAGACCAATAAGCCTGACTTCTATTATATGTAAACTTATGGAAACTATAATAAGATCCAAAATGGAAAATTACCTATATGGTAACAATATCCTGGGTGACAGCCAGCATGGTTTTAGGAAAGGAGATCATGTCTAACTAACCTACTTGACTTTTTCGAGGATGCAACATTGAAAATGGACAACTGCAAAGCATACGACATGGTCTATTTAGATTTCAGAAAGCTTTTGACAAAGTCCCATAAAAGATTAATTCTCAAACTGAACGCAGTAGGGATTCAAGGAATTGCATGCACATGGATTAGGGAGTGGTTAACAGGTAGAAAACAGAAAGTACTGATTAGAGGAGAAACCTCGAAATGGAGTGAGGTAACCAGTGGTGTACCACAGGGATCAGTATTAGGTCCTCTGCTATTCCTAATCTACATTAATGATTTAGACTCTGATATAGTAAGCAAACTCGTTAAATTTGCAGACGACACAAAAATAGGAGGAGTGGCAGACACTGTTGAAGCAGCAAAGGTCATTCAAAATGATCTAGACCGCATTCAAAATTGGGCAGACACATGGCAAATGAAATTTAATAGAGAAAAGTGTAAAGTATTGCATGCGGCAATAAAAATGTTCATTATAAATATCATATGGGAGATAGTGAAATTGAAGAAGGAACTATGAAAAAGACCTAGGAGTTTATGTTGACTCAGAAATGTCTTCATCTAGACAATGTGGGAAGCTATAAAAAGGCTAACAAGATGCTTGGATATATTGTGAGAAGTGTTGAATTTAAATCAAGGAAGTAATGTTAAAACTCTACAATGCATTAGTAAGACCTCACCTAGAATATTGTGTTCAGTTCTGGTCACCTCGTTACAAAAAGGATATTGCTGCTCTAGAAAGAGTGCAAAGAAGAGCAACCAGAATTATCCCGGGTTTAAAAGGCATGTCGATGCAGACAGGCTAAAAGAATTGAATCTATTCAGTCTTGAACAAAGAAGACTACTGGCGATCTGATTCAAACATTCAAAATCCTAAAAGGTATAGACAATGTCAACCCGGGGACTTTTTGACTTGAAAAAAAAAAGGACCAGGGGGTCATAAATGGAGATTAGATAAAGGGGCATTCAGAACAGAAAATAGGAGGCACTTTTTTACACAGAGAATTGTGAGGGTCTGGAACCAACTCCCCAGTAATGTTGTTGAAGCTGACACCCTGGGATCCTTCAAGAAGCTGCTTGATGAGATTCTGGGATCAATGTTACTAACAACCAAACGAGCAAGATGGGCTGAATGGCCTCCTCTCGCTTGTAAACTTTCTTATGTTCTTATGTTCTTATGTATACAGCCTTGCTCTGCTGAGAGCTCATTTCTCCTTGTGACATATGGGCGTAGAGCTTCATCCGCCACAAAATTTGGCCAGCCATGCATTGTATAATCCCACACTTTAGACAGTAGTGGATCTTTTCTTGTGGCCTCTGCAATGTGTTTAGCATCTACTGGTAACTCCTCAACATAGGGAAAATAGAAGACATTACCTTCTTCCACTGTGTTTGCAGTGTCTTGCCCTGGCAATCTGGAGAGTGCATCTGCATTGGCATGGTCCGCAGACTTGCGATATTCAATGTCATAGGTGTATGCTAACAAAATCAAAGCCCAACGTTGCATTCTTAAAGCTGCCAATGTGGGAATTGATGATTTTGATCCCAATATTGTCAGAAGTGGTTTGTGATCAGTAAGCAAGTTGAATTTACGTCCGTAAAGGTATTCATGGAATTTCTTTACTCCATAAATGATGGCAAGTGCTTCCTTCTCCACCTGTGCATATTTCTTTTCTGCATCAGTCAGCATTCTTGAGGCAAAGGCGATCGGCCATTCTTCTCCATTTTCCATAATGTGTGATATAACCTCTCCCACTCCATATGGTGAAGCATCACACGCTAATCTCAAAGGTTTCCCTGTATCATAATGAACCAGGACCTTACTGTTCAGTAGCTGCTGTTTCCCTTTTTTAAAAGCTATGTCACATTCAGATGTCCATCTCCATGGTACATCCCGCCGTAACATCTCACGTAATGGACGCAGTGTGGTTGACAGGTTTGCTAAAAATCTTCCATAATAGTTCAAGAGACCCAGAAATGAACGTAGTTCCGTCAGGTTGTTAGGCTTTGGTGCCTCTGAGATTGCTTTCACTTTTTCTGATGTTGGATGCAAACCTTCAGCATCGATCAGATGTCCTAAGTACTCGACACTCTCTTGCATGAATTTACATTTAGACAGTTTTACTTGCACACAGTATTGCTCCAGTCGTCCTAGCACTTCATCTAAAGTCTTCAGATGCTCTTCTTTGGAACTTGCAGTGACAAGAATGTCATTGAGGAAACATACAACATGGTCTAAGCCTTGCAGAATCTGATCCATGACAGTTTGAAAGATTGAAGGTGCGCTTGAAACACCATAAGAAAGGCAGTGATATCTGTACAGCACACGGTGTGTGTTTACTGTCAGATATTTCTCTGAATCTGGATCCAGCTGGAGCTGCTGGTATGCATGTGAAAGATCCAATTTACTGAACAAAGTCCCTCCAGCAAGAGTGGCAAACAAATCCTGCGTGTTTGTTAATGGATACGTTTCTTCTTCCACACTCTGATTGATGGTGACTTTAAAATCACCACAAATGTGAATTGATTTATTTGATTTTGGTACTACGACAATTGGTGCAGCCCAATCACTTCTGTCTACCTTGGAAATGATGCCAGTACTTTCTAGTCTCGCCAACTCCTTCTCTACAGCTTCTCTCAGCGCATATGGAACTGGTCTGGCTTTATGAAAGATTGGCTTAGCGTCTGGACGAGTACGAATCTTCGCTTTGAAATTCTTAATAGTGCCGGGCCCTTCTTGAAACACTTTTTGGTGCTTTTCTATTACTTTTGCTTCTGCTTTGTCACCTGACACCTCAGCACATTCCACAGAAAAAATGCTAGCCCAGTTTAAGCAAATTTTTCTTAGCCAATTCCTACCTAACAAAGCAGGTCTGTCCCCTTTTACAATTACTAAGGGTAGGGTAGCACTCTGATCTTCATATTTAACCAGAACTCTCACCTGTCCAAGCAGTGGAATCTTCTCTCCAGAGTAAGTTATCAGTCTCATGTTGGCTTTTCCCAGAGGTAAATGCGCCTGTGTCTAACTGCATATCCACATTTTTGTTATCCAGGTACATCTTCACCATAATGCTTTTTTTCCATCTGAAGCAGTGTAAACTGTGAAAACTTCGAACATTTCATCTTCCTCTTTATTTGTTTTTTATTTGTTTCAGTTCCCACATACTGTGTCTGTAGTGATAATTTTCTATTCCGACACATTCTTGCTATGTGTCCTACTTTCGAGCAGTAATGGCAATTTTCCCATTTAAATTTACAGGCTTGTGCGGAATGTCGCCCTCCACAACTGTAGCATTTCCTCTACCTTGCCTCTGGTTATCTGTCTGCATGTTTCTACTGCATTTTCCGTCTGCTTCTCTTCAGTTACTCGTTTTGCATACGCAGGCTTTCCCAATGTTAGGCTATTCACCATGGCCGGATCTTCTTTTGTCCTTCCCGAAAGTTCAATTGTATTTTTAGAAGCCAACTCCATTGAAAACGCGATGTCGCAAGCAGTTTTAAAAGTCAAAGTCCTTTCCGACAATAACTTCCTTTGTATTGCTTCTATTCTTAAACCACTAACAAATCTGTCTCGCAACACATCTTCTAGAAAAGTCCCGAACTCACAATATGTAGAAAGCTGTTTCAAAGCTACTACATAATCAGAGACCGATTCTCCTTCTTTTTGATTTCTCTTCTGAAATCGAAAACGCTCTGCAATCACAAGCGGTTTTGGCTTGTAATGTGCTGCTAAGGTCCCGTTTAACTCAGCAAAAGACTTCGCCGTCGGTTTATCCGGCACTAACAAATTTTTCAACAAACGATAGCATTCAGGCCCAATTACTGAGAGAAACACACTAACCTGTTTTTCTTCGCTCACTTCATTTGCAATCATCCATTGCTCTAGTCGTTCAAAATAGGATTCAAAATCCTCCTGTGACTTTATATTCGGCGATGTTTCCAATGTGCACCATTTTTGCAGCGTCTTGTTCCTCTCACCCGTTTTTTAAAAAAAAAAAATTTGTTTTAACAAGTACACTTCTGATGTGCGACTTTAGGCTTATGTCTTCTCTTAATCTCTGCAATTTTTTTGATCCCATCCTCATCGCCAAAATGTAGTATCCTTGATAATACCTTAAAGGATTTACTCGACACGGGATTGCATAACACAACGTGGTTTATTTACTGGTGATCGCCATCTTAACTCTCAGTAAAACTGAATACAACATCCGGAACCCCAGGCTAGTAATCCTTGTATCTAACTTACATCTAGTAACCACTAGATGTCAATATCTAACCATTACAGCCTAACACTATTCAATTATAATGTATACCCAATACATTACAGAAAATAGTGCTTTATCATTTTGTTTTGTATCCAGGTCTGGTGACCGTTAACAACAATAATAAACAATAACGGGTTTGCAGATCCAAACAATAATAATAACCCAACACGTATCCACCTCACAATTATGCACACATGGTCACCAGTCCTGGGTGAGTGCAGTAGTGCTTGTGGTGATACAGGTTATATTCGTGACAGTAGTGGTGCTGTTCCGGCTTTAGTGCTGGCCCTCTGCGACAGCTCCGGAATCGTGTTAGCCGTCTATTGTGGTGAAACAAACAAGACGATTACACACAGACAAACAAACAAAAAACACTCTAGAGACTGCTTTTTCGTACAGGGGGTCTCTCACATTCCTTCTCAGTTAATATTCAAAAACCAAAACGAAGGAACAGATTACGATTCTCCATCCCCTTTTATGCTGTCACACATGACCCCTTGAGTGCAACAGCCTCTCCAATCTGCAGCTGCCACGTCGGTTTCCTTCAGGGTCAATAGAGTCTCACCCCCTCCTGGCTGTCCGACTTCTCTTGAACCCTGGGAAAGAACTGTCAGGCCAGCCCGTTCAAGGAACTCTTTTCTCGCTGCTTAGTGCCCTCATAGGTTGGGAGGGTGATTTACAACCAAGAATCATTGTATTTCTGTCACAGGGAGGTTTGGAACTTTCAGCAGGCCAGTCTGACCTCCAGTGCAATTAACTTCTCCACACAGGCCTTACACAGATCTGCTAATAATATTTTCTAATGGTTGTGTATTCTTTAAAACACACTACAGTTATTACAATAATTGTTGCAGTTTCACAAATGTTCAATTTGTTTCCCAAAGATCTTGTTAGCTGGGCTCACATCTCTACATTTTTATTCCCATCGTCATTGGGCAAATGCATTTTAACTGAATCTGGGTCCATCAAAGAACCGCACAGCCTTGCAACCGAGGCCTTGCAAAAGGATCTAATGACTTATAGCACAAAAGGGACATGCGAGAACCATCTGTGACACCGTCCTTTTTAGGCACGATGACTATCAGGCTGCTCCACTCGCTCCGGGAAGGCTCAATAACTCCAAACTCAAGCATATCCCTCGCTGCCTGGCCGACAGGGCTCCTGCGGCTCTCCGGGACCTGGTACGGTCTCTCTTTGATCATGACACTTGCTGGAGTAATAATAGCATGTTTAATAACATTAGCCCTTTGCGGTCCTATGTCGGACCTGGTCCGACATCACAACTTTCCCTTTCTGATCCAATGTCGGACCGTCCGACATCATCAAAAAGACGCAAAAAACAGGTCTCTAGTCGTTTTTTCTCCTGAAAAAGCCGAGAAAACCATTCAATGGCCGAGTGAGACCAATAGAAGCCAAGAGAAGCTGAAAAAAAAAAAGGGGCGTATCTCATGAATACTAATAGCCCTGACACCACATAGATAACACGGACATAAACAAACAAGATAGCTGCTTCCGCATCCAGCGCTCAAAGAACATCACAGACATTTGCAGATCTTTTTTTAGATGTTATAGTAATAAAATAACAACTTGGATCGCATTATTGAGGAGTTTGGTGATAAAACGAGTGATCAAGAGATGATTTATCGGTATGTACTATTATTAAGAGATATTTGAAAAATATAGCGAACAAGGGGTGGGGCAGGGCTGGAGATGCAGTACTGAGTGTCCTGTTGATATGCAGTGCCTTTTAAACCTGTTTTACTGTGAAAAAAAATACTTTTAAACAGCGCGTCTAAAATAAACTGCGCTTGTGAAAATAAATTGGACCTGATGCACCTGAGATGTGATGAATAAATGGACCGCTAAGAGTTAGTTCTACCGCGCAGGTCAGAAAAAGCATCACTAAACTTTTTCACTAACTTGTGGAGCTCACAATTCTGATCAGAAAGTAACTGTTCCCCAATCGGAATGCTAACTGCGGAATGCTAGCTGGTGGATTGACATAGGGACCAAAATCCTCTTCTATACTGTCATTAACTATAAACAGTGCCTCCATTTCTTTTCAGGGTTTTAGCAGATTAATATGATAAATTTTAAGTTTTATTCCCGTGATCGGGTTGTCTAATTTCATAGTTTGCGTTACCAATTCCCCGAATCACCTCATATGGTCCCTGCCACTTAGCATACAGTTTAGATTCTGAGGTAGGAAGTAGCAACAGTACCTTATCTCCTGGCCGAAAAGTCAGAATCTGTGCTTATTGTACTGTTGCTTCTGACGATGCTGAGCCAGTTTTAAGTTTTCATGTACCAAACAACTGACCAATTCCGCGTGGTCTCGTAAAATTATTACATATTTAACTATGTTTTTAGAACTTTTCTTTTGCTCTTCCCATCCTTCTTTTACCAGATCGAGGGCACCTTGTGGTTGTCTCCGATATAGCAGCTCGAAGGGAGAAAACCCGGTCGAACTCTGAGGTTCCGCTCTCACAGCAAACATCAGATAGGGAAGGAGTTTGGCCCAATGTTTCTGCTCTTGGTTGACAAACCGCCTCAGCATCTGTTTTAATGTCTGATTAAAACGTTTCCACGGATGTCTGAATGGACCAAATTTGCAGTAATTTATACAGTTCCTTTAAACATTGAGACATGAAGTTAGTTCCATGATCAGTCAGAATTTCTTTGGGGATCTCTACTCTTGTGATAATCTGTACTAACTCTTTTGCAATTGCTAATGCATTAGAGGATACCCTATACAGCAAATGCCCAACTACAATGTGGTGAGGATATGTGAGTGGCCGATTGCCATCAACTTCCTTCCCCTCGAAAGACTGAACCTGCCCCCAGATGTTAGCCAGCGTAGGGTAATTTTTTGGTTCCCATGCTAGGTCAACATCTCTGTCCATTACAGCACGGGATCGCTTCACCTCGTCACAGGCGATTTTGTAGCCAAAGCCATGATTACGCGGCAGGTATGATGACCAATCATCACATCTAATTTAGTGAGGGGGTAATCCTTGTTATTTCCATGGATACAGATGATAACCACCGACCCCCGTGACCACCAAGGTACCCCCACCAAGAGAGATTCCTCAATTAAGGTTTGCACGCACTCTGAGTCCCCTAATACGTGGGTGCTCACATCACCAACCTGTACATCAACAATGCAAGGTCCCTCCTAATCATTATTCCTGGACTTACCTGTCGCCAGTGAAAAGCAATGTGAGGCCGCACCACACTACATTGCCGCTGGGCAATTCCTTGCAAGGTGGTCGGCCTCATGGCTCCGGTAACACACCGAGGGAAAGGACACCCACGGAGCTTGATTGGAGGGGGCCCCTGCTCTACCCAAGCTGGGGGTCGACCTCGGCCTCCATTGTTGTGGTGCGAGTCCTCCTATTGGGTGATGAGGAGGTGGTGGTTGAGGTGGCCCCGGCCTTGGGCCCGCCATCCTGGGTCTGATGGAGGGAGGCACTGCTGTTGCTGGTGTCACAAGAACATAAGAACATAAGAAAGTTTACAAACGAGAGGAGGCCATTCGGCCCATCTTGTTTGTTTGGTCGTTAGTAGCTTATTGTTCCCAGAATCTCATCAAGAAGCTTCTTGAAGGATACTGCTATCACAATTGTTATTTTAAATATAATCATTATATAGATGTGGACGGAACCTTGCATGATCGCTGGGTGTATTCCATTGTTGTAGTAATTTCAAAAAGCGCCTGCATTTCACTTCAGTGATTGGGTGAGTGAGTGCTGGAGTGATGTGGGCAGAGTTAAGACTTGCTTTTTAAAAGCGTTATTTTGTGCCTCGCAAAACTGATTTTGTGCTTAGCGCATACTTTCGAACATGGCAGGATCTAGCAAATTGTCGGCCACTCCCGCCAAATTGCGCTATGCATACATTATATTTGTGCACAGCGTGGCACGGAAAAAGAAGTTTCAAATATCGCACAATATGCTTCTATCTTTCATTCAGTAAGTCTGCTTTATCTAGGAGCACTAGTGGCTTTTTAGTAACTGCATATGCAGTTTAACACAAAAAAGAGTAAAAAACAACAAGCAAAACTGCATCAGATATCAAATCCATTATCATCAAAGTCACTCATTGTTCATTAACTCTTTCACCTGTAAGTAACTTTGCAGAAAGAGTACCCTAAGATTTGATTTATTTACTCGACTGCTATTACCTTTCCTGTTGTACTAGAGTGGTCAGCTGTATGAGTGGAATTATCTTTCTTAAGACCTTTAAACAGGTCTGAGGTAAGAAAATTAATATGATTGTCAGATACAATTTTTTTCTTCCCCCCGAACAGACTTCCTTGATATACAGTATTTATTTGAATTTTTGTAACATCAACTTTTGGTTTTCCTTTTAGAAATGTTTTCTGGTTTAAACTGAATTCCTGATGTAGATACCTTACTTTTGTTTAGATGTCAGAGAAAGGTAAACAGCGTACCTTGACTGCGCACCTCGACGTACCCAGGCCAGGAGTGGAACTGCAAGTTAAAAAAGAAAAAATATATATAATTTGAAAAAAAAGAATAATGAAGAAGGAAAAAGTGACCGAAAAGAAGGCAACCTGGAGAAGTGGTGGCATTTAAAGAGAGAAGGGGCTCCATGGTGTGAGGTCTGTAAAGTATATGGGAGGCCCATGGTTGGGGTGAGGTGAGCACAGTGGAGGACTGGTTCCTCCGGGAAAAAATTCAACCTCAGCCCACTGCACAAAAGGAGGAAGCACTTCCATGGTGCCTTGCCTGTGAGGAGCCTGGGCCCTTCACCATGTGCTGCCCCTTTCACACACCCCTTCAGCCACCTGCCCAAATGTGGAAGAAGGGGAGGAGCGGCTGTCCACGGAGTTAGGTGAAAAAGCCGGTGTGAGCACCATAACCCCAGAGGGAGGAGCCACCGTCGCTGCTGGAATACTACACATCCATCGAGGCAGCACGGCAGGAGGGCAGCTGGGACGACTACCTAAAAGCTGTCTCCAGCACTACAGGGAGAAGCCGTGCTGTCTCCAGCGCCACTGGGAAAAGCCTCACAGTCTCCAGCTCTAGATGGAGAGCCCCACCAGTTTCCAGCATCAGAAGGAGAGCCGCACCAGTCTCCAGCATCAAAGGGACAACCGCACCAGTCTCCAGCTCTAGAGGGAGAGCCGAACCCATCTCCAGTATTAGAGGGAGACAACTTGCTGCTCCTGCCTCCACCGCCAGAGGGAGACTACCCGCTCCTCCCGCCTCCACCGCCAGAGGGAGACTACCCGCTGCTCCCGCCTCCACCGCCAGAGGGAGACTACCCGCTGCTCCCGCCTCCACCGCCAGAGGGAGACTACCCGCTGCTCCCGCCTCCACCGCCAGAGGGAGACTACCCGCTCCTCCCGCCTCCACCGCCAGAGGGAGACTACCTCCCCGCCTCCACCGCCAGAGGGAGACTACCGCTCCTCCCGCCTCCACCGCCAGAGGGAGACTACCGCTGCTCCCGCCTCCACTGCCAGAGGGAGACTACCGCTCCTCCCGCCTCCACCGCCAGAGGGAGACTACCCGCTGCTCCCGCCTCCACTGCCAGAGGGAGACTACCCGCTGCTCCCGCCTCCACCGCCAGAGGGAGACTACCCGTTGCTCCCGCCTCCACCGCCAGAGGGAGACTACCTGCTGCTCCCGCCTCCACCGCCAGAGGGAGACTACCTGCTGCTCCCGCCTCCACCGCCAGATGGAGACTAACCACTGCCTCTGCCTCCACCGCCAGAGGGAGAGGAGCAGGAGCTGCCTCTACCTGCACCGCCTGGGGATGCCAAGCCTACACTGACTGGGGATGCCAAGCCTGCACCGACAGGGGTTGCCTGTCCCGCATTGCCCGGGGATGTCTGTTTGTCACCACCTGGTGATGCCTGTTTGTCACCGCCCACAGCCAGGAGGCATGCTGTTGCTGTCTCCGCAGCCTGGAGGTTAGTTCCCATCAACTGGGGGTCCTTTGCTGCTGACCCCCGGGGATTTGTTGTTGCCGCCATCCATGGCCCCATTGTTGCCTCCGTCCCTGTGCAAGGACAAAGACAGGGACTTTTGAGACTTTAAGGGGGGAGATGGCCATTAAGGCCATGTATGCGATGCACGGGGGGGGGGGTATGTGACACGGTACACCCGCCCCTATGTTTATTTATATTTTTGTATTGTTATTGTTATTATTTAAATTTATTTTATATTATTGTTGGTGTGAATGTGTCCGTCTTCAAATTGGTTAATTGTTTGCCAATTTGAGGACGGTCACATGTATAAAAAGAGAAGCAGCTGAGTGCTGTGGGAGAAGAGAGGAGAAAAGAATGAGAGAGAGTGGAGAAGAACTTTATAAACAACAACTGCTACTCGTGCTGGATTTAGGCCAGCACGATATTTGTTGGATTATTTTGGCCACCATGTAATTTTGTTTGTGTTCAGTTTGTTTTCTTTATTTAATAAATAACAAGTGCATTTGCGTTTTACTCTGCAGTACTGAGCCTGTGTATTTCCTGGTCTGGTTGTGACGACTGTCACACAATGTGTTGTAATAAATAAGCACAACACCAATTCGTACTTGAATTGCAGATGGCCTGGCCGGGTTACTTCTTTACTTCCTATGTTCTATATTCTATGATTCTAACAAATTAAATATACTTTTGAATACAATCCATTGCTAAAAATATATATGTAAAGTATTTTATTTGAAATTCTCAGATATTTTAGTATATATTATAATGTGGTTAGCAGTAGTTATTTGACTAAGATTGCCTTGCCTAATTTTTGCACTTGGAATTACTGCTACACTTTTTTCAATTCTGTCCCTTTCGGCTTGCCATAGTTTTTTTATACAGGTCTCGTTTTTCCTGACTGGTAGCCGGGTAATTTAAAAGATGGTAGAAAAATCTTTTCAAGGGAGTTCTTGTTCTCAGCTGGTGCTCCCTTGCCGTTCTTTTGGAACCTTTGGCTAAGTTTATTTTCTTTATCTATTTTGTTAGTCTGGGTTTTAATAATGTCTATTGATTTTCAAGATGTAGTTTCCATTGTTTAGGATTAGATATTCAGTCTTTTCATGGACACTTTTTTCTTTTTCTCAGCTTTACTAACGTTTGTTGTTTTGTCTTTAATAGTAAGTTTAATATTTTGTTTTTCTTTGATACTTTCGTTTTTGCTAGCCGTGTTCTTTTTCTATATTTTTATTGGTTTTGGTTGGAACGCACTGTTGTCAATCGCGGGTGCGAGTTTTTTTTTTCAAGCATGGATTAAAAGGAACATTGCAGCTCTATTAAGAACATAAGAACATAAGAACATAAGAAAGTTTACAAACGAGAGGAGGCCATTCAGCCCATCTTGCTCGTTTGGTTGTTAGTAGCCTCTTGATCCCAGAATCTCATCAAGCAGCTTCTTGAAGGATCCCAGGGTGTCAGCTTCAACAACATTACTGGGGAGTTGGTTCCAGACCCTCACAATTCTCTGTGTAAAAAAGTGCCTCCTATTTTGTGTTCTGAATGACCCTGTATCTAATCTCCATTTGTGACCCCTGGTCCTTGTTTCTTTTTTCAGGTCAAAAAAGTCCCCTGGGTCGACATTGTCTATACCTTTTAGGATTTTTAATGCTTGAATCAGATCGCCGCGTAGTCTTCTTTGCTCAAGACTGAATAGATTCAGTTATTTTAGCCTGTCTGCATACGACATGCCTTTTAAACCCGGGATAATTCTGGTCGCTCTTCTTTGCACTCTTTCTAGAGCAGCAATATCCTTTTTGTAACGAGGTGACCAGAACTGAACACAATATTCTAGGTGAGGTCTTACTATTGCATTGTAAAGTTTTAACATTACTTCCCTTGATTTAAATTCAACACTTCTCACAATATATCCGAGCATCTTGTTGGCCTTGTGTCACAAAGACGGCCGGAGTGGGTGGCGTCAGACCAGAGCCAGGAAATAAACAACGGAGACTTGGGGTTTTGGTGAAGCTGAGCGAATGCTTTCGCTCAGCATTTAATAAACAGAACAGAAAATAAAAAGGTTTGAAACAAAAACACAGGACACGGCACTCGAGCCAAAACAAAAAAAGACAAACAAAACGGACTAGACAGACAAAACACGGTGAGCAGATTTTACTACTACTTCTTATTCTTTTCGCTAACATTTACCTCCGCTCCAATCCCGTTCTCCACTCACCGAACACACAACCCCGAGTGAGAGCTACGTGTCTCTATATATACTGTTGTGCTGGGATTCAATTACTAATTAATTATTCACTTGAATCCCAGCACGTGAATTCATTACGTGCAACCCCGTGCTCACATATTACATTTAACCAGCACGTGAAGTGATTTGTGCCCTCCTCGTGCCTAAATACAAATCTACATTTTTAACTCGCACGTGAAACACAGACCCGTTTATATCCCGTGTACCAATGACTATACACCAACATTAACACACGCACGCAACATACAACACATAATATGCACACAGGGGCGGGGCACATTGCCACATATACCCCCTGTGCAAAGCACACATGGCCTCAACGGCCACCTCCCCTTAAAAATCCAGCAGTCCAGGACAAAGTCTCGGGCTGGGAAGGGAGGCTTCAGTGGGCCCATGGCTGGCCATGCTGTCAGCACCCCTGCCGGTAGTGGCACGGCTGACAGCCTGCTAGTCCACGCTTGCAGCGAAATTGCTGTGGGGGATGCTGGTCTCCTGACCTCTCCCCCTTCCTTCGTAGCCGGTAGCTCCCCTTGGTGGGGCTCCGACCACAGTACTGCCGGCAGCGAAGAAGCTGCAGTGGGAGCAGGTCTCCGGACCTCCCCCACGATCTCCGGCAGCAAAACTGCTGCAGTGGGAGCCGGTCTCCGGACCTCCCCCACGATCTCCGGCAGCGAAACTGCTGCAGTGGGAGCAGGTCTCCTGATCTCCCCCACCTTCTTCGTGGCCGGCAGCTCCCCTTGGTGGGGTTCCGGCCACAGTACTTCCTGCTGCGATGCGGAGCAACTGGCAGCCCCAGGCGATGCGGAGCGGCTGGCAACCCCAGGCGATGCGGCGCGGCAGGCAACCCCAGGTGATGCGGCGCGACAGGCAGCCTCAGGCGATGCCAGACAGGCATCCTTGGGTGAAGCGTGGCAAGCATCCTTGGGCGAAGCGTCGCAGGCATCCTTGGGCAAAGCGAGGCCGGCATCCTTGGGCGAAGCGAGGCAGGGAGTCAGGACAAGCTGGGGTGCGGGTGTTGGCCCTCTTCTCGGCCTCTGCGGCTGGGCGGTTCTTCCCCATGCTTCCCTCAGCAGCCTATGCAAGGGCTGCTGAGGGCCGCCAGCTTCACGTCCTGGTCTTTCTGGTGAAGGGAGAGGCAGCTCCTGCTTCTCTCCCCCTGATGGTGATGGAGGCAGAGGCAGCTCCTGCTGCTCTGCTCCTGGCGGTGGAGGTGGCGGAGGTAGAGGCAGCTCCTGCTGCTCTGCTCCTGCCAGTGAAGGTGGAGGAAGCAGAGGCAGCTCCTGCTGCTCTGCTCCTGCCGGTGAAGGTGGCGGAGGGAGGCAGAGGCAGCTCCTGCCAGTGAAGGTGGAGGAGGCAGAGGCAGCCCGGCTGCTCTGCTCCTGCCGGTGAAGGTGGGAGCAGCGTGTAGTCTCCTGGCGACGAAGGTGGGAGCAGCGTGTAGTCTCCCCTTTTTCAGGGACTGGTGCTGCTCTGCCTCTCTTGCAGGGGACTGGTGCGGCTCCGCCTTTCTTGCAGGGGAACTGGTGCGGCTCTGCCTCTGAAGGGGAAACCAGCAGGCATTCTTCCTCTGCTGGTTGTGATGGGGAAACCAGCAGGCATTCTCCCTCTGCTGGTGGAGGTGGAACCAGCAGGCATTCTTCCTCTGCTGGTGGAGGTGGAACCAGCAGGCATTCTTCCTCTGCTGGTGGAGGTGGAACCAGCAGGCATTCTCCCTCTGCTGGCAGCTTGGGTTCTAGGGCTGTGGAAGCCCCGACTTCCCCTCTCTTCGGGCTGTGGACGCACCGACTCCTCCCTTTTGGGCTGTGGGACGACCGACTCCTCCCTTTTGGGCTGTGACGACCGACTCCTCCCTTTTGGGCTGTGGGCGCACCGACTCCTCCCTTTTGGGCTGTGGACGCACCGACTCCCCCCCTCTTGGGCTGTGGACGTTCGGGACTCCCCCCCACTCAGGCGTGGGACGCTCGGGCTCCTCCCACTCAGGCGTAGGGACGTCGGGCTCCTCCCACTCAGGCGTGGGGACGTTCGGGCTCCTCCCACTCAGGCGTAGGATGTTCGGGCTCCTCCCGCTTGGGCTGTGGACGCCTGGCTCCTCTCAGCTTAGGCTGTGGGCTCAGGCTCCCCGCTTGGGCTGTGGGCGCCAGGCTCCTCCCGCTTGGGCTGTGGAGGCAAAACCAGCAGGCATTCTTCCTCTGCTGGTGGAGACGGGACAGCAGGCATTCTTCCTCTGCTGGTGGACCTGCTACCTGGGCTGCTGTTCCACTTATAACTGCCTCCAGGTAGCTGAGGACCAACTCCACACCTTCCTCCCAGGTGCTTAGGGTGTGTTCCCTTGCATACGCCTCCCATCGTTCTCTGTCCATCAACCGCAGGAACCGGATGGCTACTGGCATAGACTGGGCCTCCAGCCCAGCATTTTCCAGAATCCAGTCCCGCAGTTTGATGGCGTCTTCTGCCATTTTTTTTTTTTTAATCCAAATATGCGGTTCCTGCTCTGGCCTGAGTCCTGGAGGCGCTGTAGATCCCACGCAGGACACCACGTGTCACAAAGACGGCCGGAGTGGGTGGCGTCAGACCAGAGCCAGGAAATAAACAACGGAGACTTGGGGTTTTGGTGAAGCTGAGCGAATGCTTTCGCTCAGCATTTAATAAACAGAACAGAAAAATAAAAGGTTTGAAACAAAAACACAGGACACGGCACTCGAGCCAAAAAAAAAAGACAAACAAAACGGACTAGACAGACAAAACACGGTGAGCAGATTTTACTACTACTTCTTATTCTTTTTCGCTAACATTTACCTCCGCCCAATCCCGTTCTCCACTCACCGAACACACAACCCCGAGTGAGAGCTACGTGTCTCTATATATACTGTTGTGCTGGGATTCAATTACTAATTAATTATTCACTTGAATCCCAGCACGTGAATTCATTACGTGCAACCCCGTGCTCACATATTACATTTAACCAGCACGTGAAGTGATTTGTGCCCTCCTCGTGCCTAAATACAAATCTACATTTTTAACTCGCACGTGAAACACAGACCCGTTTATATCCTGTGTACCAATGACTATACACCAACATTAACACACGCACGGAACATACAACACATAATATGCACACAGGGGCGGGGCACATTGCCACACCTTGTTATAGCTTCCCCACATTGTCTAGATGAAGACATTTCTGAGTCAACATAAACTCCTAGGTCTTTTTCATAGTTCCCTTCTTCAATTTCAGTATCTCCCATATGATATTTATAATGCACATTTTTATTGCCTGCATGCAATACTTTTTACTTTTTTCTCTATTAAATGTCATTTGCCATGTGTCTGCCCAGTTCTGAATGCTGTCTAGATCATTTTGAATGACCTTTGCTGCTGCAACAGTGTTTGCCACTCCTCCTATTTTTCTGTCATCTACAAATTTAACAAGTTTGCTTACTATACCAGAATCTAAATCATTAATGTAGATTAGGAATAGCAGAGGACCTAATACTGATCCCTGTGGTACACCACTGGCTACCTCGCTCCATTTTGAAATTTCTCCTCTAAATCAGTACTTTCTGTTTTCTACATGGTAACCACTCCCTAATCCATGTGCATGCATTTCCTTGAATCCCTACTGCGTTCAGTTTGAGAATTAATCTTTTACGCGGGACTTTGTAAAAAGCTTTCTGGAAATCTAAATAAACCATGTTTTATGCTTTGCAATTATCCATTGTCAATGTTGCATCCTCAAAAAAAATCAAGCAGGTTAGTTAGACATGATCTCCCTTTCCTAAAACCATGCTGACTGTCTCCCAGGATATTGTTACCATATAGGTAATTTTCCATTTTAGATCTTATTATAGTTTCCATAAATTTACATATAATAGGAGTCAGGCTTATTGGTCTGTATTTGCCTGGTTCGGTTTTGTCTCCCTTTTTGTGGATCGGTATTACGTTTGCTATTTTCCAGTCTGTCGGTACAACCCCTGTGTCAAGAGACTGTTGCATGATCTTGGTTAGTGGTTTGAAATAACTTCTTTCATTTCTTTGAGTACTATTGGGAGGATCTCATCCGGCACAGGGGATTTGTTTATTTAAGGAGCTCCAAGTCCCTTTAACACTTCTGCCTCTGTTATGCTAAAGTTATTTAAAATTGGATAGGAACAGGTCGACATGTGGGGCATGTTGTCCGTGTCCTCCTTTGTAAAAACCTGTGAAAAGTAATCATTTAATATGTTTGCTATTTTTTTTTTTTATCTCTGATTTTGCCATTTGTGTCTCTTAGACATTTAACCTCCTCTTTGAATGTTCTCTTGCTGTTACAATACTGGAAAAACATTTTGGAATTGGTTTTAGCCCCCTTAGCAATATTGATTTCTATCTCTCTTGGCCTTTCTAACTTCCTTTTTGACTTGTGTTTGTAGTTCCAAGTACTCTTTCTGTGTACTTTGTTTTTGGTCCCTTTTAAACGCTCTGTAAAGTGCCTTTTTTCGCTGAATATTTTTTTTAATTGATCTATTAAACCATTTTGGCCATTTTGTTTTAGATTTAGATTTGTCTACTTTTGGGATGTAATTGTTTTGCGCCTCTAGTACTACATTTTTAAAAAAACAGCCATCCTTTTTCTGTGGATGTTTTCTCTATTTTACTTCAATCTACTTCTGTTAGTCTCTGTTTCATACCTTCATAGTTTGCTTTTCTAAAATTGTAAACCTTAGCTTTAGTCATTACTTTTGGGGTTTTAAAAAATACTTCAAATGAGACCATGTTGTGGTCTGAGTTTGCCAATGGCTCTCTGACCTCTGTTTTAGTTATTCTGTCTTTGTTATTTGAAAAGACTAAATCAAGGCATGCCTCCCCTCTAGTCGGTGCCTTGACAATTTGCGTTAGGAAGCTGTCATTTGTCATTTCCACCATTTCAATTTCATCCGTCGTGCTCCCCACCGGGTTCTCCCATTTTATACGGGGGAAGTTGAAATCCTCCATTAGTATGGCTTCTCCTTTTCTACACGCATTTCGAATGTCATTGTATAACAGATTATTTTGCTCAGTGTCTGAATTTGGCGGTCTATAGTATGCTCCTATTATGCCCTTTGAATTTGTGTCCATTATTCTGACCCATATTGATTCTGCATTGTTTTCTTTGTCCTGATTTAACACCTGGGCTTCAAGACTATTTCTTATGTATAGCGCTACCCCTCCACCTCTTCTGTCCTGCCTGTCGTTCTTATACAGTGTGTATGCACTAATATTATATTCGTCTCCATCACTCTCAGACAACCAAGTTTCTGTAACACCTATCACATCGTAGTTACTTGTTAGTGCAGTAGCTTCAAGTTCTAACATTTTGTTTCTGAGACTTCTAGCATTAAGATAAATACATTTAATAGTTGTCTTACCTGAGTTGTTGCCCTTGTTTTGATGTTGTCTCCCTTCTGTTTTTTTGTTTTCTCCCCCCTTCCTTTCTAGTTTAAATGCTTCTGGACCTCCTCAAGGATCCTTTCTCCGAGTAGATTGGTTCCCATTCTGTTTAAGTGCAGTCCATCTCACCTATATAGATAGTCCTTGTTGTAGAATGTGCTCCAATGTTCAATAAAGGTGAAGCCTTCCTGTGTGCACCATGATTTCAGCCATGCATTTTGATTTTGTATTTCCAGCTGTCCCTATGGTCCTTTGCAAGGTGCCAGCAGTATCCAAGAAAATACCATAGTTTTGGTCTTGTCTTTTAATTTCCTTCCTTTGTCTGTCTCTTCCAATGTTGTTTGTACCGATGTGGACCACTACTACCGGGTCGTCTCCTGTTCATTCTAGGAGCCTGTCCGCGTTCTAAGTGATGTGCTTGACAGAGGTTCCTGGAAGGCAGCATACTGTTGTAGTAAGGGGGTCCAAACTGCGAACTGAACTTGCTGTGTTTCTCAATATGGAGTCCCCAACAAACATGACCTCCCTTCTTTTTTCTGTCTGGTGAGCACTGTTTATAGGGTCCTGGATGTTGTTCCTTTCATTCTCTTGATGTTGGTTTTGGTCATCTAAATGTTGAAGTGGCTCAAATTTGTTGGATGTTTGGATTTCTGGTGGTTGTGTTTGACAAAGTTTATTTTTTTCCCTGCTTCTGCCTATCTGAACCCAGCTGTTTCGACTCTCTTCCATCTCCCTGGTGGCTTTCATTCCGCTAGGGGTGCAGACTTCCATGAATTGTCGGTGTGTCAGCTCCTCAAGCTCCTGTTGCTGTCTCATTTCCTCCAGCTCCTTTTCTAACAGACTTACTTGTTGAAGCATGGCCTGGATCGTGCGGCACTTAACCCAAGAGAGCGCAACCAAGTTTGTGTATTCTCAGATTTCCCACATCATGCAGTTGTCACAGATTACTTACTGGCTTGAAGACCATGTTTTATTATTATTATTTTTTTTTTTTTGAAGGTCAGTTTAGCTTCTGCAGCTGTCAACCTGCTAATTTAAAGCTGTAATTCCTCCTTTCTGCTTCTAACTGCGCTGCACTTGTCCACTCGAACTTCTCCCACGCTGTCGCCTCACTCGCTGCCGCTCTCAACACAGGCTGCCTTTTGTTTGTCTCTGCGTTGTGCTGCGGGCTTCGCCCCTCCCCCGTGTCTCAGAACGGTGCGGAATTTGAATCAGCTGCTCCAAGTTTCAGCTTGTTATCAGAAAAAGACACGCAGCTGTTAGACTTTAAGCTGCAATGTTTTCTGATTAAAGCAATTCAAAATTTAATTTAAAGATGTAATTTCTCCTTTCTGCTTCTAACTGCGCTGTACTTGTCCACTCATACTACTCCCACGCTGTCGCCTCACTCGCTCAAGTTTCATCACCGTGGACCTGAACAGTAGAATTGGGTGAGATCAATCCTTTTTGGGTTTTTTTTTTCCTTTCTGCTGCTATTGGATTACAATTTTGGGTTTTTTGGGACATTGTTTTTTTTTTTTTTTTATCTTGTTTGATTTATTTTGATCTCTGGATTAAGACTTTGTTTTTTTTTTGGTTGTGAACATTATTTTTTTCTGTGCTATCCCTTGAGTGGATTATATTATATTAGGTCTCTAACCTGTAATTGTTAGTTACGTTTATTGCTGGGTGAAGGGATATAAATCTCTAAAATCTGTATGAGTGATTGTTGTTTTTCTCTCGGTGGTGTTAATATCTAAAGGGTGCATATAATTGTTAAACTCTGCCAATTTAGTCAGTATATTCCTGGGTCGTGATATTATTGTCTTGACGTTTATTTTTATTATATCATTATACAATAGTATTTTCTGAGTTACTTATATTTATATAACTAACTCAGAAAAATATAAGATTTACCTTTTATTGTAGTGGATTTTGATGATCTTTTATCAAGGGTTGCCAGACTTACTAATTACTATTTACATAAGACCCGAGGGTTAATTGTATATTGTTTTGCTATTGGCTGGATAAGTAATAAATCTTATCTTTTGCTTATATCTGCCCTGGATTCCCCTTTTTTTTGTGCTGTGGCTGATTACTGACAGAGTTGTTTCATCTTTTTTGTAAAGAGATATTTTTAACTTCCGTTAATACTTTAGAACAAAGTGTTTTAGTAATTCAGCTTTAGAAATCTGTTACATGGTGACGTCACCCACCCAGCCATCATTTTTTTGTGAAAACATTTACTATGTGTGTGAATTCAGTGAGTGGAGTGATAAGAAACCCCTTTGATAAGAGGGTAAGAAACCCCTTTGATAAGAGGGTAAGAAACCCCTTTGATAAGAGGGTAAGAAACCCCTTTGATAAGAGGGTAAGAAACCCCTTTGATAAGAGGGTAAGAAACCCCTTTGATAAGAGGGTAAGAAACCCCTTTGATTCACAGATACTTTCACACAATCATGTCCCATTCCAAAGTAGACATTATGTCAGAGGCCTGCCACATTTGAGCATGATATTGTAAGACCACTGAAGCTACAGTAAGTAAGGTTGAACCTACAAGGAAAATCAGGTGTTGCAGGAAGTCAAGTGGTGCTGTAGGCTCAGAGAGGGCACTTTGTCCCTAAGCCAGAGTCCAAGCAAAGCATGCTGTATGTACTTTAAAACTTTATGGTAGACATTAAGCAACCCCTTGGCCTTTTTTCAAAGAAGATCAGGTGTGTTCATTCCTGTACACACCTGTATCAGTTTTCAGTTGGTCCTACCTAGTTGAATAAAGTGTTTGATTTGAAAATGTAACCATATCAGTGAATGTGTAATCTAAAATAATGATAGTGTTATTACTAAGATAAACACTCATTATTTTGACCACAAAATTGTGTCTACTGAACATTAAACATTAACACTAGACGTGCCAGAATTTCGAACTACCTTGAAGCGCCAAACCGGTCATTTTAACCGGTAGCTTTTATAAACAGCTGTAATATGATAATGAAACACAAACAATTGTATAAAAAAGTTTGATTTATGAAAATCAAGTCAAACATTTGCATAGCAGAAACACCATATTTAAATGGCAAATAAAACTTTTTTTTTCAAAAGGAGCAATACAAAACAAGAAAAACTTAAATAAAACATAAATAAAATTAACATTTCACTAGTAACTATATACAAAATTGTATAAACATTTTATGTGTTTATTTGTTTTTTGAAAATAGTATATAATGCACTACTTCAAAACATAAACAACTGTAACACAATAAACTATTTACATAATAACAGATTTATTTAGCCTACATACCTGGCAGCTTTCTTACCTGTACAGTCCACACACAATACACTTTCCCTGAGCATTTACCGCACATTGCCCTTCCACAACATGGCAGACATCCAAAGTTTTGTTGTCGTTGCATTTTGCAACCTGGCACTGTTTCCTCTTGCGTGTGGGTGCAGCGCCTGCAGCACTGCTAAAAGGGGCATCTGTCTCTGCCCTTTTCTGATCCATATGTGCTTGCCAAAGCTCCATGGCTAACTGCAAGATGAAGTCCCTCCTGTTGCAGTTTTCCCCAGTACATTCCTTGTACAAAACATACGCATTGATGGCTGCCAGATCCAAAATGTTATAAAATACAGCCACAGGCCACTGGCGAGATCCGCCTTTGACTGAATACTGTCGTGCCATCTGGTCAGCACATCCACACCAGACTTTGTGGCATTGTAGTATTCCACTGTCTCAGGCTTTTTTTGGCCATCGGTTCCGATTGCCACTGTTTTGTGCATAGAGTTGAGAATGAACCTACAATGCTATACACAGAGGTGTACCTATGACTCAGAGACAGGTAGACGCCACTTGATCATGGTACTGATTATACTGAAAAGGACAGGTAGGGTTATAGGCTATATTTGATAAATAAATATGTATTGAAATAACCGTTTAAAATGACGGTTTTGGCGCTTCTAGGTAAACGTGCTTATAATTATCAATTTCTTGTGAATATGCGGCTCATGCGCCATTAGTATATCTAATAAATATATTTAGGAAAATTCACGAACGGGCATGCGCATTACATTCCGGAACGCAGAGTCATTTAAATTTTAAAACCCAAAACGGTCAAATTAACCGGCTTGGCGCTTCTGGTGTTAAACATCTACTGTACACTGTTAGGTCTTTTTTTAAAACAGATCTTAATGCTGTTGCCCTAAAATGTATACATTTTGCAGACCTCATTTTACTTTACTAATGTTTATTTTATATTAATACATTGGGTAAAAAAAAAACACCACAGGCCAAAAAACACAGAAGGGTTACTATAGAGTTCAAGAGTCATAGTATTAAGATCCGCTGCTGCTTAGATCATTAAAATTGACCCTAATTGACATTAAAATTTTAGCACAACGTAACCAAGCATAGTGAAAGCATGGCAAAACATAGATAAGCATTGTAAAGTGCAGAGAGGTATGGTAAAGCGTACTGAAAAACACAGAAACCATGGCAAACTATGGTAAATACATAGTATAACCATGGGAAAAGCATAAGAAAACTGTAATATTACCATGCAAATTTACTGTGGTCAACTCTTATAAGGGAACCCCTGTCTGTGATATTATGAGTATGGTCCTTTCCAAGACATAATTGTATCCAGCTTAAAACCCCAATCATTTTTTTTTTACCTGGCCTGACGCATGCCTCAGACAAATTTAAAAATATCAGAGAAACAAGTCAACATTAGCTTAGTCTTTTTGTTTATTTTTTTTTTTGCATAACACATTTTTTTAAATATCTTTTGAAACAATGTGAAAGTTTAACATCAAAACAAAGGTATCTATTTTAAATCTTTTTATATCATTTGAAGTGATTTTTAAAACCCAAAAAGTAATGACTAAAGCTAAGGTTTACAATTTTAGAAAAGCAAACTATGAAGGTATGAAACAGAGACTAACAGAAGTAGATTGGAGTAAAATAGAGAAAACATCCACAGAAAAAGGATGGCTGTTTTTCAAAAATGTAGTACTAAAGGTGCAAAACATACATCCCAAAAGTAGACAAATCTAAATCTAAAACAAAGTGGCCAAAATGGTTTAATAGATCAATTAAAAAACAATATTCAGCGAAAAAAGGCACTTTACAGAGTCAAAAAGGAAGTTAGAAAGGCCAAGAGAGAGATAGAAATGAACATTGCTAAGGGGGCTAAAACCAATTCCAAAATTGTTTTTCTAATACTATAACAGCAAGAGAACATTTAAAGAAGAGGTTATATGTCTAAGAGACACAAATGGCAAAATCATAGATGAAGAAAAAAAATAGCAAATATATTAAATGATTACTTTTCAAAAGTTTTACAAAGGAGGATACTGACAACATGCCCCACATGTCGACCTGTTCCTATCCAGTTTTAAATAACTTTAGCATAACAGAGGCAGAAGTGTTAAAGGGACTAGGAGCTCTTAAAATAAACAAATCCCCTGGGCTGGATGAGATCCTCCCAATAGTACTCAAAGAAATGAAAGAAGTTATTTAAAAACTGCTAACCAAGATCATGCAACAGTCTCTTGACACAGGGGTTGTACCGACAGACTGGAAAATAGCAAACGTAATACCGATCCACAAAAAGGGAAACAAAACCAAACCAGGTAACTACAGACCAATAAGCCTGAATTCTATTATATGTAAATTTATGGAAACTATAATAAGATCCAAAATGGAAAATTACCTATATGGTAACAGTATCCTGGGAGACAGTCAGCATGGTTTTAGGAAAGGGAGATCATGTCTAACTAACCTGCTTGATTTTTTTTGAGGATGCAACATCGACAATGGATAATTGCAAAGCATAAAACATGGTTTATTTAGATTTCCAGAAAGCTTTTGACAAAGTCCCGCATAAAAGATTAATTCTCAAACTGAACGCAGTAGGGATTCATAGAAATGTATGCACGTGGATTAGGGAGTGGTTAACATGTAGAAAACAGAGAGTATTGATTAGAGGAGAAACCTCAAAATGGAGCGAGGTAACCAGTGGAGTACCACAGGGATCAGTATTAGGTCCTCTGCTATTCCTAATCTACATTAATGATTTAGATTCTGGTATAGTAAGCAAACTTGTTAAATTTGCAGACAACACAAAAATAGGAGGAGTGGCAAACACTGTTCCATCAGCAAAGGTCATTCAAAATGATCTAGACAGCATTCAGAACTGGGCAGACACATGGCAAATGACATTTAATATAGAAAAGTGTAAGGTACTGCATGTAGGCAATAAAAATGTGCTTTATAAATATCATACGGGAGATACTGAAATTGAAGAAGGAATCTATGAAAGACCTAGGAGTTTATGTTGACTCAGAAATGTCTTCATCTAGACAATGTGGGGAAGCTATAAAAAAGGCCATCAAGATGCTTGGATATATTGTGAAAAGTGTTGAATTTAAATCAAGGGAAGTAATGTTAAAACTTTACAATGCATTAGTAAGACCTCATCTAGAATATTGTGTTCAGTTCTGGTCACCTCGTTACAAAAAGGATATTGCTGCTCAAGAAAGAGTGCAAAGAAGAGCGACCAGAATCATCCCGGCTAAAATAACTGAATCTATTCAGTCTTGAGCAAAGAAGACTACGCGGTGATCTGATTCAACCATTCAAAATTCTAAAAGGTATTGACAACTTTTTCGACCTGAAAAAAGAAACAAGGACCAGTCACAAATGGAGATTAGTTAAAGGGGCATTCAGAACAGAAAATAAGAGGCACTTTTCTACACAGAGAATTGTGAGGGTCTGGAACCAACTCCCCAGTAATGTTGTTGAAGCTGACACCCTGGGATCCTTCAAGAAGCTGCTTGATGAGATTCTGGGATCAATAAGCTACTAACAACCAAATGAGCAAGATGGGCCGAATGGCCTCTCGTTTGTAAACTTTCTTATGTTCTTTCTTATCTTTATCTTAAAGATGTCTTTTCAATAATACATACCTTCAGATAGAATTCAAAGGTGTAGTGCAATGGTTTTAAAAATAGTTCAAAAATGTTTTTACATACAGTATGTAGGGAGTTTACAACTTTAGTTCAGGAGGATGGATTGCCCCCACACTCATTATGTCATCTACTAACCAATCAGGAGATTATAAATAAGCATGTCACTTAACCCTCCTTATGCGCAATTGATTCACATCCCTCCACCTCCCCAAATCGCCACCCCCTTTTTTTTCAATTTCCCTTTAATTTAAAATTGGGGGGGCTATCACCTTGTCCAGTTGGCCAGTGCATGGGCCCTCAACTAAGCGAGTTGCAGGCCAAATGGTCATATGTATCATACTCTATAATCATAAATAAAATATCAGTTATTTTCAAATTCTTATAAACCCAAGTTAAAGACATCTTGCAAAATGTTATCAGTAGAAAAAAAAACATAATTTGAAAAGAAAATATTGTTTTGTTTATAATAAGAATTAGCAGGAGCCACGCATTTTTGGCTCACAGTATGAATACATCTGCATAGAAGGCTAAACTATGGATGTGTAAAGTGTTAACTTAATGTAAATTAAAATGTCACTGGGATACTTCTGCAAAGAATAACAAAATGCCCCCTGCCCTGCCATTATTAATCTTGGGCAGCAAATTAATCATCTAAAATATACTAGGATTCAGCAAGCAAACTCTTTGCTTGCTTGTACTGAGTTCCAGTTTACATGAGTTTAAATACATTACAGGAATGCAAACATATACTTAGAATAAACTATCCTGGGTGTGACAAAAGCATTAATGAGCTGCTAAACACAATAGATACCCAACATTCTGAGTACTAACCTTAAAACACAGGTTCTAAAAAAATTTTCACTTGTATGTTTGGTTCAGTACAAAACCCATTATAGCCATATCAACTGAGTATCTATTGCTTAACTGATTCCAGGTAATCACCTGTTAAAAACTGGCCTTTGTCCAAAAGCTAGAGAGAGAGAGAGGGAGAGAGTGTGGAAAGCAAAGGGCGAGAAAGCAGGAGTTACAAAAGAGAAAGAGAAAGTCTTAGGTTACTGATAAAAGTTGCTGAAAAGTTTATTTTCAAAGGTTACTAACTACAGCGAGAGATACAGTGAGAGGAGGGTCTGGTCTTTAAGACAACAACAGGAAATGACATTTTGGTCAGGTTAAGCTCGACAGCAATAACCACAACGCTGACACGTGTGCTTGTGTCCCCATACTGGGAGTGATTGTGTATATGCGCTGTGGACTCAGAAGTTCAGGAAATATCCTTTTGAACTCATAAATAAAGCCAACTGCCCATGTCAGCAGCTGCTCTGTAAGTACAATGTTTTTCTTTTGTTGTTCTTATGAAGATTTGTTTTTAAAATCTAGAACGTTTGAAAGTGAAATTGTTATTTCCACTATTAAAACATATTCAAACCACACTCAACACCTGTAGAGAGAGGCTTCTCCATTACTATATGGAAAAATAAGACAACTGACATAATTATGTTGTGTGTGACAGGAAAGTTTAGTTCACTTCAGTTACAAAGGCAGCACTAAGGCATTCTACAGTTAATTAGAATTTCCTTTAATCTGATTGGTCAATACAAGGGCCTTAATATCTGGTAAAGGACCTTGAAATTATGTTTAATCACTGTTCCCAATTAATCTGCTGGAAAATGCGTAAATACAGTATTTATGTATTTTACCTTGTTACTGCTTAATGAAATAAAATATCTGTTCTTGTACACACCCTCTGAACTAAGTCTGCTTCCTCGCTGTCCTATATGTTCAATCTATCTATTTAAATTTAGTATAGCAAATAACGTTAATAAAAATCGAGAATAGTGTTTGCTGTCAGCGGCGATACAGTAACCACAATAGCAACTAGTCTCTGGTTTGAATGACAAGTTGAAGAAATCAAACAACTGGATGCAGTCTGATTACTTTCAGCAACTTTATTTCAGCACATCATAATAATAACAACAGAGGCAAAGTGTTCTCTTCTCTAACAACGCCAGGAAGGAGGCTTTGAATAAACTTTATGAACACACTGTGAATAAGTTACTGAATAGCACAAACAGCATTAACACCGACTACTAGATATTTTTTATTACTTTTATTGTGATTTCACTAATACATTTTAGAACCTGATGGTATCTTAAATACTGAAATGTACACAAATACACAAACCTGCACTCAAATCCCAATAAAAAATAAAGTTACCAGTACTTTTATTTATTTAAATGTTATACAAACAGTTTATAAACCATGTTCGCGTTTGTGTACGAGGTACCTAAACTGAAGAACAGTTCCATGTAAGAAGAAGATTATTTTTTTTAGTATTGAGGTATTATAGGCTATTGGAAATACCCATGACACAACATAATCTACCGCAGGGATGCTGAAGCCTAAATCTACCAGTGCACGGAATTCTGAGCAAACCGCATTACTCATGGAATAATGAGGAACAAGTTTGTATTCAGTAGCAACAAAAACTAGTGCTGCATAAAATCATGAACAAAACAAAAATAATTAGTTTAAATGTAATTTGTTTTTCTTAATGTATCCATTTTCTATAGCAGACTAAGGTGACATTTAATGATACGAGGCGGGCCTTACCAGACGGTAAAGCTCTCTTCTTTGGATTCTATTGCTTAATTAATATAATAAATAAGTACCAAGCAGGTGGTTTGCAGTTGAAATATTGGCAGTAAAAATGGTCAGGGTCACATCCCCTTTAACATCTGAGAGAGAGAGAGAGAGAGAGAGAGAGAGAGAGAGAGAGAGAGAGAGAGAGAGAGAGAGAAACCAGGAAAAATTGTGGTTGTTCTTCTTTGCACTCTTTCTAGAGCAGCAATATCATTTGTGTAACGAGGTGACCAGAATTGAACACAATATTGTAGATGAGGTCTTACTAATGCATTGTAAAGTTTTAACATTACTTCCCTTGATTTAAATTCAACACTTTTCACTATATATCCAAGCATTTTGTTGGCCTTTTTTTATAGCTTCCCCACATTGTCTAGATGTTGACATTTCTGAGTCAACATAAACTCCTAGATCTTTTTCATAGTTCCCTTCTTCAATTTCAGTATCTCCCATATGGTATTTATAATGGACATTTTTACTGCCTGTGTGCAGTACCTTACACTTTTCTATATTAAATGTCATTTGCCATGTGTCTGCCTAGTTCTGAATGCTGTCTAGATCATTTTTAATGACCTTTGCTGCTGCATCAGTGCTTGCCACTCCTCCTTGTTTGCTTACTGTACCAGAATCTAAGTCCTTAGTGTAGATTAGGAAGAGCAGAGGACCCAATACTGATCTCTGTGGTACTCTCTTTGTCGAAAGCTTTCTGGAAATCTAAATAAACCATGTCCTATGCTTTGCAATTATCCATTGTCAATACTGCATCCTCAAAAAAATCAAGCAGGTTAGTTTCCTAAAACCATGATGGCTCTGAAGGCATTGTATTTGCAGCTATGACAGGTACGAATGTGAGGGAGTGTTTTCATTGTTTTCTGTTTTCTTCTGTTGAAGATCTTCTGGCTCTTTGTATTTTATACTTCATTTAGGAATATGCAGATATTTCAAAGACAGTTATTACTGTTACCTAATCACTTCAAGCCACAATTCCATTTCACTCCAATGGTTTACCTGCAATCAGACTACATGGCCCTAAGGAAACGCACCTGTATGCAGAAATCATATGTGTATTTCAATTGTATGGATATCCTGTATTAACAGAAAATAAACAATAAGTGAAGAACACCATGCCCAAAAAGTGGGAATAGTGTTAATAAAGCTAATAAATGGTATATATTTTCATGTGTATAAATGTCAGCTCACATTCATAAACTGGCTGAACAATTTCTTAAGACAGCAGTAGAGTTATTTTGAAACTCTTGTAGTGCCGCTTTTAGGCTGGCTTTCAGGCAGTTTAGCGTTTAGAACAGCTTTTTTTATTGTGTAAACCCAGCCGTTCTAGTTTGAGTCACCCTAAAAGTGAACTACTCCTGAGTAGGCTTAGAGCTGCTTCAGTTCTTTTGTGTCTTTTCTAGTCAAAGGTCAGACCTTTGCATTATTTGACTTGTTATTTATGTGGCCTTGGTACGAAAGGGGAGTATGTGGCTGTTATCAAGCCAGACTGCTCTAAATTTAGATATACCAGGCATTTAGAATCATGTCATCTTTTTCGTTTTATTTATTCATTTATTTTCAGCCCAGTTTCATACTTTTTTTACCTATTATACATCTGTCTGATGCTCCAGGACTCCTATACTCTATGTGCATATGTAATAAGCATTGTTAGCAGGCTGACAATTCTTTATTTATACTATATGCAATAAAACACCATGGGGTATATGATTTAAGATTAGGAGGCTGTGTAGTCCAGTGGTTAAAGAAAAGGGCTTGTAGCCAGGAGGTCCCCAGTTCAAATCCCACCTCAGCCATTGACTCATTGTGTAACCCTGAGCAAGTCACTTAACCTCCTTGTGCTCCGTCTTTCGGGTGAGACGTAATTGTAAGTGACTCTGCAGCTGATGCATAGTTCACACACCCTAGTCTCTGTAAGTCGCCTTGGATAAAGGCGTCTGCTAAATAAACAAATAATAATAATAAAATATATTGTCCGTCTTGCTTTGTATTTATTAAAGAGTATAGTGTATTTAATTTACACATTTTTAAATCCTTTGACACCATAGCTTCATTTGCAAGTAAAAAAGATGACAACCAGTACACAACAGCAGTTACATTTAGATGAAGAATCAGGTATTAGTTTTACAGACAAAGTTGCCTTCAGGCATTTCTGAAATATCTGAAAAAATACCTGCATAAAGGACTGAGAATCTAGTTCCTTCATGGTCAGGTTGGGTAGAGAAGGCGGCAGACCATGCACAAGGCCTCAGGAAAGAGGACTGTTTGTTGCATTGTGTTAACCAGTGTTTAACCCTGCAGCATTGTATTCAAATTTAGGCATTCAAAATTAGAACTCCATAACAATATGGATGATTAACAGAGCAAATTTCAGTTAATATATTGGTAACTGTTGGACGGTGACTATAAAGCATGACCTAATAAAGCAGTCAATCTCACGATCAGATCTTTCATTTCAAAAGCATTATAGTTTTACATTTTTTTGGCAACTGTAAAATATAGTCAATATACTATAATTCTGCACTAGTGTAGCCAGGAAATGTATGCCACTGGGGTAAAAATACAAGTACCACTAAGTTAGAAACTTTCTATTTTTTGACAGTCCTAAGTATAATTTCCTGTTTACTCTGATTCAGATACCAACACCATTATTCTTTTAGAAATGTAATATATCTTGTTATTATTATTTTATTTCAGTTATACTTTTCCCTAGTTTCTTTAATGAAATATTTCATTCACTATGATGTATAATATTAAATGAGAGACTATTGCATCTTAAATGCTATGATAAAATGACACTTTAATCTTACAAACACTTTCTTTCTGGACCAGCATTTTTATGGTGCCTAGCCTACTTGTAAACAACAGAATGAAAGCATTTTAACATAATTTATATTTTTGTATTTTTGTTTTAAAAAAATTGTGCTGCTTTGAAATACATTTTATATATATATATATATATTCAATAGCAAAAACTGTTAAAGTAACATTAAGGTTTGTTTGCAAATGTCCAAAAGGTTAGGAAACTGCAAGTTAAGGTAGCCTTGCGACCTTAACTCTGCACCCTTATGTGTGTTTCCCATCACACATGACATCATCAGTGACATCACTGCTCTGTGACTTTTGCTAGTGCATTTGCTTAAAAAACCGCTTCAGCAAGTAGATACTTAATTTGCTTTGTGTTATTGTGCAATGCGTGTGTATATGATAACAGTACAATACTAATGCTTTGTTTTTAATTGTTCTGTATATTGTAGTTTGATGTGCAGTACAAAATAAAACAAACAGTAATTCTAAGTGAAATGGTCTAAGTATATTGCAGCAAAGGCATGCACAGTTAGACTGTAAAAATGGGGAGCCAACTCCAGGGCCGCAATATATCTGAATCCGCAGTATAGCGAGTGGCGATATAACGAGGGGTGGGTGTATTTACTTTAGCATTAGTAGCCTCGTTTTACCCTTAATATAACTTAAGTAAACAGAAAAATTACCATTATACACTTTCATAGTTATTTTTTTACTTACTTTACTTTAACACAATGTATTTTAATCAACAATCAATTAAAAAATTACAAAACAACGTATCTTTAGCATATTTCCTTTTTTCAATACTCTGATGTAAATTACACCTTCCTTACACTAGTTCACCATCCTAATAGTAAAATCGCATTTTTTCTAATTATGTACCAATAATATTTATTAACAAACATTGTTCTTGATTTCCATTACACGAGAGTAGATGTTAAAACTTCATGCTGATTTGAACTCGGCTCTCGCCAAGATAAGCACCAACTAAGATGTAGCTTTACAGTAAACTAATGTGATCCATATGTGTCTCCATCCATTTACGTTTCCTTCCATATGATGATGTAGATATCCTTCTGTCTGGTGTTAATGGCTGAAGTGTAATGCTGGCTCCAGGGATCAGCTTATTTTGCCTCCCTGGCGCATCAGCACCTAACGGCTGTGATGCTGGCTCGGGATCAACCACAGTGCGGCCTCCCCAGCGCATCAGCATGACAACCATCTGGATTGAGCTAAGTAGGGTACATCTCTGGGGCCTTCAAGTGGGCACCTTCCATCCTCAGTGTTTCGTCGACTAGCCCACGACACCTCAAGAGGGCTCGACGGTGATTCTGGCATCCCAGCATCACCCCCCTCCGTCCCCCACTCAACTCAGCCCAGCTTACTTACCTGTACATCAGCGTTTCTTTCTTTCTTTTTATTGTGCTTGAGATCCCCAGCCAGAATCTTTCCGTCTCAACCACAGCCAGTTGCTGCTCCTCTCTGCTGCTTCAGATAAGTTCTTCACTGTGCGACGCAACTCTTGGCCACTGAATCTGATGTCTCTGAGAAACAGGGTTGTAGAGTATGCCACAAATCCTCGACAACCCACTTCCACTGGGTAAACCCGGACTCTCCATCCTCGCTGTTCCGCTTCAGTGGCTAGTTGAGCATACCGCAATTTCTTCCTCTCATACGCCTCATCTACAGCATCCTCCCATGGCACTGTTAACTCTGCCAGGTGAACAAGGCATGCTGATCCAGACCACAAGACAATATCTGGTCGAAGGTTAGTGGTGGCAATCTCAGGTGGAAAAATAAGCCGTTGACCAACATCTGCCAGCATTTTCCATTGTCTAGCAGCTTCCAGTTGTCCTGGGCGAGGATTGGTTTTAACACCTTTTCTTGGTGGTTGCTCTCCTGTAATGCTGAGTCACCACGTTGACTCAGCATTACAGTGCGTTAGAGGCCTTTTTTTAACACGTGGGATTTCAGTTCCATATTTATTATTATATTCCTCTATTTTTCTAACCATCATGCAGTTACTAACATCTACTAACATTACTTATATAAACACATGCGTGTTATTTATATTTAAGTTAACTGCAAAATAAGTAAAGAGAAAAGTTCTTGTGAACCGTACAGCTCCACAGAGTCAAACAGCAATACAATTACCCTGTACTCTCTCTGTTTAACCAGTGTGAGTGCATTTCAATCTCACATACTGTGTGGTGGTGCTGTCGCTGAAGCTGTAACTACATCACAGTTAGTAATATAGCAAGGCACAGACTGAACAGTATTTTGTTTTTGTTTCTGGGGGATGTCCTTTTATCTAAAGCTGTTATTTCCCATGTGCCACACTCTCCCCCTCAAAATCAATGTTGTCCCTTTTGTCAGTTTTTATTTTTTAACTCAAGACTATTTACAAAACAGAATCAATTTTCCCCAGTGTCTTTGTATCAGTCTTTGATAGCATAAAAATTACATTGTCGAAATCCCAATGTCTTTGTATCAGTCTTTAATGAAGGCGCTAACAATGTCTAGTTGTCTGCTTAACTCCATGGTCTCCAAAAGCTATCTGAACTGGTGCTCGCATGTGCCATCAATTAACTTTGTGTGCTGAAAGGTCTCTACTAACCACAGCTGGCCTTCCCTGAGTCTCGTAAGTCAAAGTCTGTGGTGGCCTCTTTTCTTGTGTCGAACATCTTTGCTGATGAGGATTTTCACCTTTGTTGTCACTCTGTCCCTGATCACTCATGGTTTCTTCAGTGACCATCTCAGGATCTGCTTCCAGCGTTGCAATGGGTCTTGATTCCTCAATGACCTCCTCGGCTACGTTGGTCACATCCTCTGGCTCTGTACTCCGAAACTGTGTAGTTTCTTCTGCACCTGGTGGGTAGAAGATTTCTGCATCCGGATTTAACTCTGTGTTGTTTGGAGATGGACTCTGTGGGTAAACAACATGAGCACCTTCCAACTCTTCATACCACTCTGTCACTGTCAACTTGAGCTTGTGGCTGTTGTCTTGGTGTCTTAATGTTTGGTTGTGCGGATCCTTTCTGTTTCTCATTTTTGGGCTGAATTCTTAAGGGTAAAAAGTCACATGGCAAGAGTAAATTGCGGTGCATTATTCTACCATCCACCATTCTACCTCTACCATCTTCAGGTCTCGCCTGGGCTGTCCTTGAGCTTCCTTCCAGCAATCACGTAGACTATCTTCCCAATACGAATGAATCTTGCCTGTACCCCCTCTCTCCACCAGGTTCCAAATCAGTACATGTCCTCCCGGATGTAGATCTGCACTATATATCTTGCAATCATAGTATCCTTTACCCCTTTGCGCTTCCTGATTAGCAGACTTCAATGCTATCCAGTACTCCTCAGTCATGCAATCCTTCCATTTGTCCACGTAGTCTTGGTAAGTCCCATGCTCACCCTCAGGTCTCAAGTCAAACAGAAGATCTATTGGCAGTCTTGGGGACTGTCCGAACAACAAATAAAATGGTGAAAACCTGGTAGCTTCATGTTTTATATAGTTGTACGAGTGCAACACTTTTGCCAGAGAAGTCTTCCAGTCCGTCTTTTGTTCTTCGGTAAGGGTCCTCAGCATTCCAAGCAGTGTTCTGTTAAATCTCTCAACTTGTCCATTGCCCTGGGGGTGATAGGGCATGGTGTATGAGCTTCTGATTCCACACGGTTCCTTCAGTCTAGCCATTTATTGGTTTTCAATTTTTTTTCCCATATCATGGTGTATTTTTGCGGGGAAATTAAATTTGAAAACATAATCCCCAAAGATTTTCTGCTACTGTTTTAGCAGATTTATTGGTGTTGGCGTAGGCTTGCGCGAACCTGGTGGAATGGTCCATTACTACCAATATATACTGAGAGCCTTGCTTGCAGTTTTCAAGATGGAGGAAATCGATTTGAGACACCATCTCAAATGGGTACGTGATCTTAATACTTGACAATGGTGCACAAGCTGGCCTGTTCAGTTTTCTCTTTCTCAAACACTCACATTCCCTGGTCACAAAATGTTCCACTTCCTGCTGCATTCTGGGCCAAAAGAATCTATCCTGGATGAGGTTCATTGTTCTTTCCACCCCCAGATGTCCCATGTCTTGGTGCAGCTACTTATAAGCCAATGGCTTGTATTCTTTGGGGAGGACTAACTGACTCTGGGTTGCTGTCTTTCGGAACAAAATTCCATCCTGGTCAACGCACAAAGTTTCTCACTCTCTCAGCAGTGCAACTACATCTCTGTGTTCCCTTCTCTTTTCTTCCTCACAAGGGCGTTGCTCTCTCACCAATTACTGCAGGCCTCGGCCTATCACTGGGTCTTTCTCTTGTGCATTTTTTTTATGTCCTCTCTGGGAATAGTTTGTATGGTCGCTTGGATGGTGTTGTCTTGCATCTGCAGGGCATTCATTGCTATGGGATTAACCCATGACAAATGCTCTTCCTGTGTTACTGCCACTCCTTGCAATGTGGCGCTGACCATGTCGGAAAAGATCCCCTCGGTGCACTGGTTGATGAAATTATTAGTGTCCAAGGGCATCCGTGACAGACCATCGGCATTCCGGTTGTTTCGCCCTGGACAATACTTGATGGTGAAATTGAAATCGACATGTTCTGCCACCCACCTGTCCAGTGGCATTGAGCTTTGCAGTGGTGAAGATGTAAGTGAGGGGATTGTTGTCTGTATAGGCAACGAAGGATGGTGCATGGACCATGCTGGGCAGCAGTGTGGAGTAGTGGTTAGGGCTCTGAGCTCTGGGCTCTTGACCGGAGGGTCATGGGTTCAAACCCAGATGGGGGACACTGCTGCTGTACCCTTGAGCAAGGTACTTTACCTAGATTCCTCCAGTAAAAACCCAACTGTACAAATGGGTAATTATATGTAAAAAATAATGTGACATCTTGTAACAATTGTAAGTCGCCCTGGATAAGGGCGTCTGATAATAATAATAATAATAATAATAATAATAATAAGTAGTCCCAGAATTGCTCACAGATTGCCCATTTTAGGGCCAGGAACTCCAGCTTCCCTGAATGCATATGATAATTTTTCTCAGCTGGAGTCAGGGTTTTGGAGACATATGCTATCACAACCATCTTCCCCTCCTGCCATTGGTACAGTATTGCACCTAATCCCTCTTGGGAGGCATCACAGTGGAGCACATAGGGCTTGGCAAAATCAGGATACCCTAATACAGGTGGACTGGTCAGACAATCAATCAACTGGCTCAGGATCTCCTGGTGTTCATCTGTCCACTTGATGGGAGTTTGACTTGATACTTGGCCTTGCCTCTCTGATGAAACATGCTTCTGTTGCATTGGCCCTACCGCTACCTTGGCATTCGTTGACAATGATACCAACTCATATAAAGGCTTGGCAAAATGGGAAAAGTTCTGGGTATAGGATGATAGTAGGATACAAAGCTGAGTATTTTCCTCAGCTCTGACTGTACTGGGACACTTTTCCTTCAAGGCCTGCACGGGTGTAATTTCAGCTGGGTCCAAGGTGTAACCCTTCTCGGACACAATCTTCTCCAGGTACCTCACCTTGCGACGACATATCTCACATTTCTTAGCCGTGAGCTTGATCCTGTGTTGCTTGTACCAGTGAAGAACCATCTGCACATGTCGCATGTGTTCTTCAAAGGATTTACTGTACACCAGGTTATCATCCAGGTAAGGCACATCTCATCTCTAAGGCCTGTCAAGCACTCCTCAATATTTTGTTGTAACTCTGCTGGCGCTGAACTGAGGCCGAAGGGAATCCGCACCCACTCGTACAAACCCCAAGGTGTGATGAAAGCAGCGAGGGGGCGGCTTTCCTCATCAAGGAATCCTTGGTGGTACGCCTTCCCTTGGTCCAGGACAGAAAACCAGGAGCTGCCACTGAGACTATCCACCAGGTCCTGTATCCGTGGGATAGGGTGTCTGTCAGGGAAGGACTTGAGGTTCAATTCCCTGTAGTCACAGCAAAGTCTGAGCCCTGGTGAAGAGTATGATGACCTTGATTTTGTGATCCAGCCTCTGTTCAGCAAATCCTCCAAATACTCTTGTCACATTTGTCTTCTGTACCGGTGTGGTGTCCTTTTTAAATGTGCATTTTCAGTGATGGGATGCACCCTATATCCTGGTCATCCTGTGCAAAGGCATTTCACTCTTCCCTCAGCATCTCATTCACCACTGCGTGCTGCTCTTCATTTAGGTGATCCGGTTTCACCGGAGGGTCCCATCTCCCAGCTTGCATGTTCCGGTTACCATTGTTTTGGTGCTTCCACAGGACTAAGATTTTCAACCTTCTTCCCTAGGTGGTTGGTGTGGTCTCCTTGGGTTGTCCTGAATTTCCCTGTCAGGCCGGCATGGCTTCACTTCTATAGGTCTCATTGGAGCTGGATAGACTGTTTTCACTGACTGAAGATGTCCCAGTACTGTTCTCTTATCCAGAACAATGTTGTGATTGCAGTCTTGGAGGAGTTCCCACTTTAGAGTGTTACTATTATCTCATTGATGCTCAAACCTTCAGGCCAGTGTGGCTTTTCATCAGGGATAAACATCACTTGATCCTGGTCCAGATTTCCAACATGTGTGTGACCATGGACTGTGGTCAGCTGACCGGGTGGAAGGACATGCTTTTCTTTTCGGTCTTGACAACGCCAATACCACTGCTGCAGCTCCCCATCTGGATAATTCGTAACAAGTTCTTTGCTGCATCAGGCTTCAATGAGAATACTGCAGCAGTCATACTAACAGCTTCTTTTGGTATTGTTTCTTGTGCTCCAATGTGTTGATTTACCACTTCCTCAATTACACTGTATCCAATAATTGGCTCTTCTGCCACATTGGGATCACTGGACACTAATATTGAAACTTGGAGTCTTGCATCAGGATTGATGTCCTGTTTCAGACGGAAGCTCACCTCGATCCAGCCAGAAAAAGGAATCCTGTCTGGTTTGTTGCAAATCCCCTCAATGTCCCAGGCCCCAGCAATTCCTCTACTGACCTGATGTTAGTGTGGGGGAGATGTTTCTTCCTCCATACTTCATTGATCATGCTGGCTTGGGCGCCCGTATCCCATAAAGCAGCTGTCACCACATTGTCCAGTACACAGTGCACTATACACTTCTTCCCAACTAAGTTCAGGAGCTTTGCCCCATCCTTTTTGGGTCAAGGTAGGTGACTTTAGACATATTAACATAGTTTTCTCTGGTCTGTTCCTTGCTGAGCCTTGTTAAATCTGTCCCCTCACATTACACAAATGCTGGTGTTGTTTCTAGTTTGGCTTCTGGCATGTGATGAGTCTCCCTGTGGATTTATACTGTTATTCTGGATTTCTGAGCCGGATTTTTTTGAATTTCTGAAAGAATATACCCTACACTTGTTTTTAGAGTAATAATTCATTCAAATTGTTATTAAATTACCATAAAACCATATATCATTTAACCCTTAGCGGTCCATTTATTCAGCGCCTCTCAGGCGCGTCATGTCCAATTTATTTTTCACACGCGCAGTTTATTTTAGACACCACTGTTTAAAAGTATTTTTTTTCACAGTAAGACAGGTTTAAAAGGCACTGCATATCAACAGGACACTCAGTACTGCATCTCCAGCCCCGCCCCACCCCTTATTCGCTATATTTTTAAAATACCTCTTAATAATAGTACATACCGGAGGGTCACGTGATGCAGCTGCCCAAGAAGGTCGCGTTTCTGTGAGCTCCATTGCTGGGGATCCTTATCTGAATTAATCCTACAATTATACTTGACATCCACTGTTTAAATGCTGTTATATAACATTAGAGTAGCCTAAAGTTTCATGGCACACTGTAATTTGCGAAGAAGTAAAAGATCCTCAACAAAAAATAAATCTCATTCTCCAGCGCATGTACAGGCCGCATCATCCCCGCTGAAAAGTACCATGGAAGAGCAGGATCTGATAACTCTAGAATCGTTGTGGAAAGCAATTAAACAAATGAAATCAGATTTATTCCAACATACAGACGTGCTCAAATTTGTTGGTACCCTTACAGCTCATTGAAATAATGCTTCATTCCTCCTGAAAAGTGATGAAATTAAAAGCTATTTTATCATGTATACTTGCATGCCTTTTGGTATGTCATAGAATAAAGCAAAGAAGCTGTGAAAAGAGATGAATTATTGCTTATTCTACAAAGATATTCTAAAATGGCCTGGACACAACCCCTTAGAAAAAGATAATAAACAATTGGATTATAGTGATATTTCAAACTAATTAGTTTCTTTAAAGTATCACACATGTCTCCAATCTTGTAATCAGTCATTCAGCCTATTTAAATGGAGAAAAGTAGTCACAAGGCACCAACTGAACATGGACCAGAGAAACAAAGGGAGAGTTGTCTGAGGAGATCAGAAAGAAAATAATAGACAAGCAAAAAGGTAAAACAACAAGCAGCTTGATGTTCCTGTGACAAATGCAAATATTATTAAGAAGTTTAATGTCCATGGAACTGTACAACCAGAAGAGGAAAATCGACCCCAGATTGAACAGAAGGATAGTGCGAATGGTAGAAAAAGAACCAAGGATAACTGCCAAAGAGATACAAGCTGAACTCCAAGGTGAAGTTACGTCAGTTTCTGATCGCACCATCCGTCCGCTTTTTGAGTGAAAGTGGGCTCCATGGAAGAAGACCCAGGAGGACTCCACTTCTGAAAAAAACATAAAAAAGCCAGACTGAATTTGCTAAAATGCATATTGACAAGCCACAATCCTTCTGGGAGAATGTCCTTTGGACAGATGAGTCAAAACTGGAGCTTTTTGGCAAGTCACATCAGCTCTATGTTCACAGCAAAAAAAATGAAGCTTTCAAAGAAAAGAACACCATACCTACAGTGAAACATGGAGGAGGCTCGGTTATGTTTTGGGGCTGCTTTTGCTGCACCTGGCACAGGGTGCCTTGGATCTGTGCAGGGCACAATGAAATCTCAAGACTATCAAGGCATTCTGGAGCGAAACGTACTGCCCAGTGTCAGAAAGTTCTGTCTTCGCAGGTCATGGGTCCTCCAACAGGATAATGACCCAAAACACACAGCTAAAAGCACCCATGAATGGATAAGAACAAAACATTGGACTTCTGAAGTGGCCTTCTAAGTCCTGATCTGAATCCTATCGAACATCTATGGAAAGAGCTGAAACTTGCAGTCTGGGAGAAGGCACCCATCAAACCTGAGACAGCTGGAGCAGTTTGCTCAGGAAGAGTGGGCAAACTACCTGTTAACAGGTGCAGAAGTCTCATTGAGAGCTACAGAAAACGTTTGATTGCAGTGATAAAGGTTGTGCAACAAAATATTAGGGCGGTCCCATCATTTTTGTCCATGCCATTTTCATTTGTTTTATTATTTACAAATTATGTTGAATAAAAAATCAAAAGCAAAGTCTGATTTCTATTAAATATGGATAAAGAATGGTGGATGCCAATTACTTTTGTCAGTTTCAAGTTATTTCAGAGAAAATTGTGCATTCTTCGTTTTTTGTGGAGGGTACCAACAAATTTGAGCACGTCTGTATCGACACCAAAACCGCGGACATACAAATTAAACTAACAAACATACAAGGCTGCTTTCAACTCTGGCAGAACAGGTAGCGGAGGTTGAAAACAAGTAAGCATCAACGAAGACAACCTACAAGATGTCATGGTAATTACACAACTGGAGAAAAAAATGTCGTCTCTTAAAGACAAAACCCAAGATCTGGCGAACAGAAGCAGAAGATCAAACATTCGCCTAGTCGGCCTTCCGGAGGGCTCCGAGGGGCAAGACACAGTAGGTTTTGTTGCCCAACTGATACCACAGCTAGTGGGACAAGACCACTTTAAAGATCCCCTCATTATAGAGAGAGCGCACCGCTCCTCGGCACACAAGCCAGGTAATGCGGATAGACAGAGGCCTATCATCATGAAATTTTTAAATTTCAGAGACAAAGAGAGAATCCCCCGCTTAGCCAGAGAGAAAAGTGAGCTTTACTACAATGGCAAAAGGATGTTTTCTTCCGGATTTCAGCACTGAACTTCAAAATAAAAGCGCAAAGAAACAAGTTAAGAGGAAGCTAACTAAAAGGGAGTGAAATACGCATTGATGTATCCGGCTAAACTCAGGGTGGAGTACAAGGGCATGAAGAGGTTCTTTATTTCACCACCTGAAGCTGAAAACTTAGTTCGGGAGATGGAAAAGAACTGACAACCTGAGGGGGTATAACCGAAGATTTTCTCCCTGCTGTTTGCTTTTTGAATAGCAGACCTTTGCGTTGGACTGGCGTTGGACTCACTCAGCTATGTTGCCACGATCAGTAGATAAGTAACCCAAGACAAGAATCACTCACATTGCTGTTTCTTTCTTCTAAGTTTTACTATACTTTTTAAAGAATTATTATTGACATACTTAGAATATGTATTATTATTATTATTATTATTGTTTTAATATTGTATTTACTTCTTCCTCTGCCGCTATAGTAACTACGCAGGTAACTAATTTAAGTGTGGAGGGAGGTTTATCCTGCTAAATTCACTTTAAGATGTGCAAAAAAAAAAAAAAAAAAAAAAAAGCAGACATTGCCCCTAATAGTAAGATTATTATTTAATAGTGAATCTCAAGTTGGAATATAAACAGTGAGTGAGAAACAATAGACATGCTTTTGCAACTGGCTGATGGTTTAAATGTAAACTCCAATAGCATCGGGTTATATAGTTAAGAAGGCTACATACGTCTTTCTTTCGTAGTGTTACTATTATTCTGAACTGTGTTAAAATTATTCAGATCTAAGTCGCTTTGTAGTACAGCATTTGAATTGGATGCAATTATTTTAAGCAGACTTGGACCCCAGTAGGAATGAAAGCAGGATCGTTTAGTTTAAATGGGGAGGGTATGTTGGGAACTATTTGTTCTCTGGTATGGGGCACTAAGTGGGAGGGTATAGGGGTTGATTTTGAAAGCAGGCCATGCTACATGCACGTTTTCTTTGCTTCTCTGGAAGAAGAAAATAATAAAATAATTCCATTAAACAAGTAAAGGGACTGTTATACATAAATCAGATGAGATTAATACATGTTTCAAAGAATTCTACAAAGAGTTATATAAATCTGAAATGGGCCCCGACCATACAAAAAGTAAAGTAAATGAGGACCACAAACTTGCACCGGATGCAGAAATCTCAGAAGCCGAAGTTCTTAAAGCAGCTAATAGTTTGCAGGGGGGCAAGGCACCAGGCCCTGATGGATTCCCCATTGAATTCTATAAAGCATTCATGGATAAATTGAGAACACCTTTGACAGAGATGCTGAACGAATCCCTGTATAAGGGACAACTACCCCCAACTCTAGAATTAGCAACAGTTATACTTTTCCCCAAACCTGCTAAAGATAAACAACTATGCAGCTCATATAGACCGATATCGTTACTTGATGTAGATTTTAAAATCCTGTCCAAACTTATTGCCTTGAGGCTTGAATCTGTTGTATCCACAGTTATACATGAAGACCAAACAGAGTTCTTACAACACAGATTGGGAGCTGACAATCTTTGTAGATTATTCCACATTATACATCAGTCACAGACTGCAATAGATCCTAGGCTTGTGGTGTCGATGGATGCAGAAAAAGCATTCGACCGCATAGAATGGGAATTTTTATTCCAAGTCCTTGATCATATGAATTTTGGCCAAAATTTTATTAATTATATTAAAACACTGTATAAATGCCCCAAAGTCCAAATTTTGACAAACGGAATCATCTCTGAGCCTTTTCTTCTAGGTAGGGGCACGAGGCAGGGATGCCCCCTCTCCCCAATCTTGTTTGCTCTGGCTATTGAGCCTCTTGCAGTTGCAATTCGATCCAACCCACAAATCAGGGGAATAATGTACGGTCTAATAGAATACAAACTATCTTTATACGCAGATGATCTCCTTCTGTATGTGTCTGACGTGGATACTTCATTGCCTAATGTATTTCAAACCCTCGCTGAGTATAGTGCAGTATCTGGTTATAAATTAAACTATGATAAAAGTGAAGTGATGCCCCTAAACAATAGCATTAACAGCAAAACTCGGCAGTTGGTTCGATCTTTTAGGTGGAGTCCAAATGGTTTTAAATATTTGGGGGTCCAAATAACTAACTCCATAGATAAAGTTTACCAGGCTAATTACTTACCACTACTAGATAAAATAAAGAATGATCTACAAAGATGGACTGATCTACCCCTATCCCTAATTGGCAGGGTGAATATCATAAAAATGAAAGTTTTGCCTAAATTCTTATATTTATTTCAAATAATTCCCTTAAAAATTCCAAAATTGTTCTATATTAAAGTTCAAGAAATTGTTTCTAAATTCCTGTGGCATGATAAACATGTTAGAGTAAAGGCTTCAACACTTCAGGCACCATTTATCAAGGGGGGGAATGACCCTTCCTAATTTTAAACTATATTATCTCACATCACAGCTTCGTGGTATATGGGTATGGCTTAATTTAGACAAAGTTAATGCAACTTGGTCATCCATAGAACAACACATTGCTGACCCCATTCCACTGAGTGCGCTCCCATTTATAGGCTCTAGAAAAATGATGTCAACAATAACTAATAACCCTGTCATACTGAATACATTCAATTGCTGGCTGGAGAGCCACACACTTCTTGGGCTCCAGCATAAATTATTTAAATACACCCCACTTAAAGATAACCCCTTTATTCCAAAGGCTATAGCAGACGGGATTTATGGAATTTGGAGAAAAAAGGGTATTGAACATCTTGGAGACCTGTATAGGGACAATTATTTTTTTTTAAGCTTCACACAGATAACTGAGGTTTTTGGAATACCAAAAACACATTTCTTTAAATGCCTACAAATTAGAAATTGGGTGAGAACAAACTCAAAACATTTTTTTCCAAAATCTCCTGAATCCCCCTTGGAAAAAGAAATATTCAACACTTTATCTCCTAAGGGGTTAATTTCTCATATGTACAATTTTTGAATAATAATCTGAAACATAACCACACTGGGATTAAAGTGAAATGGGAAAAGGACTTGCAGTGTGAATATACATTGCAGGAGTGGGAAAGACTACTGGAAAATTCTCAGCGATTATTAACAAGCACTAAACATAGACTGATACAGTTTAACATATTGCACTGTACTTACTACACACCACACAGACTGCATCAGTTCAATAAAAATATTACTGCAACCTGCCCCAGAAAGTGGAGACGGTGAATCTCTTGCATATGCTATGGAGTTGTCCAGTCTTAAAGACCTACTGGGATAGTATACATCTCAATATATCAAAGGTGCTGGAAAACCATATCCCACCAGATCCCAGAATTTCAGTTATGGGGGACGATTGGGAGTTATTACATCTGAGCACTTACCAAAGAAAATTTGTACTACTTGCAATGACAGCAGCTAAAAAGTGTATTCTTGTGAACTGGAAGTCTGAACATTCTCCTTCTCCTAAACCAGTGGTGGAGAGAATTAATATCATACTGTACCCCAGAAAAAACATGTACAGTGTAAGAAAAACTCCTAGGGTGTTTGAAAAAATATGGGGTCCTTTTATTAACTACATTCCCAAAATCGACTTTCCCCCAGATAATGGGGATACATCCAATAGTTGATCATAGGCTAGTCTGTGTGTATGTGTATATAGGTGTTTATGTGTATGTATGTGTATGTGTGTGTGTGTGTGTGTGTGTGTGTGTGTGTATATATATATATATATATATATATATATATATATATATATAATATATGTATGGTTGTATGTATATACTTCTGTAAGTATGTGTATATGTATGTGTATGTATGTATGTATGTATGTATATGTATGTGTATGTGTGTATATATGCCTATGTATGCATTTTGTGTATAGTGGTTAACCATGCAGGGTAAATGCAGGAATGTACAGTATACTGTTGAGGTATGGATGAGTAAGCAGGGGGTAAATGTGTATTAGCAAAATTAAAATCTGTAACCCAGGATGTAATAATAATAATAATAATCTTTATTTATAAAGCGCCTTTCATACCACAAGGTTCAAGGCGCTGCACAAAAAACAAAAAAGAAGGTAACAGAACACAAAGATTAAAATCAAAGTTAATAAAACGGCATAAATTGAATAAGTTAAACAGGTTAAAAAAAAAACATCATATATCGCAAAAAGAGAAAGACACAGTTTAAAACAACTAAAAACAACAATATATAAAATCAAAAAGCTAAATTATAAAAATAGGTCTTAAGCCTAGATTTAAAAGTAGCTACTGTAGGTGAGCCTCTGACATGGTCGGGGAGAGAGTTCCACAGCTGCGGAGCATGAACACAAAAAGCAACCTCTCCTTTCCTCCTGAGCCTCACCCTTGGAATACAGAGGAGGCCACTATTAGTCGACCTCAATGCACGCAGAGGCTGATAAAGTGACAACAACTCTGAGAGGTAATCTGGTGCCATTCCATTTAGTGCTTTAAATGTAAGCAATAGAATTTTAAAATCAATTTATTTCACTGGAAGCCAGTGCAGAGAAGCAAGTACAGGAGTTATATGTGCTCTCCTTTTGGTTTTGGTAAGGACCCTTGCAGCTGCATTTTGCACAAGCTGCAGCCTTAATAAAGCTTAGCTAGCTTTAACAATGTAATGTAACAAAGATGTATTGTTAGAGAAGCTGTTGAAGCTGTTTTAGTAAATATTTTTTTTTTTTTCTTTTTTAATAACTCACTGTAGGGGGTGGGGGGGGGTTAGTTGGCCTGTATTGTTACTCATGTTTTTGACTTAAAAACAATAAAAAATATCATTAAAAAAAATAATAATAATAGTACATACCGATAAATCATCTCTTGATCACCCGTTTTATCACCAAACTCCCCAATAAAGTGATCCAAGTCGTTATTTTATTACTATGACATCTAAAAAAAGCTCTGCAAATGCCTGTGATATTCTTTGAGCGCTGGATGCGGAAGCAGCTATCTTGTTTGTTTATGTCCGTGTTATCTATGTGGTGTCGGGGCTATCTGTATTCATGAGATACGCCCCTTTTTTTTCGGCTTCTCTCGGCTCCTATCGGTCTCACTCGGCCATTGAATGGTTTTCTCTGCTTTTTCCAGAGAAAAAACGACTAGAGACCTGTTTTTTACGTCTTTTTGATGTCGGACCAGGTCCGACATAGGACCGCAAAGGGTTAAAACCTTAAAACATGAAGAATATTATTTTCATATTTACAGAACTTTTTTTTAAGTTTCCTCAATAACAATGTATCCTCATACACCCCCATTTCAGTGTTTTAGGTCCCAAAATATGGTCCTACAAATAAAGGAATGTCCCCAAAAGAGATACATTAGTACTTTTTCTTCATATGAAGAGCCTGGTTTATTCGTCTAGCTGGAATTTCAGCCATATTTATTTTTGGAATTCTGAAAGATAATGCACTACACTTGTTTTTAAAGTAATAATTCATTCAAATCTTATTAATTACCATAAAACCAAATATAATTTAAAAGCTTAGAACATGAAGAATATTACTTTCAAACTATTTACATAATTCAGAACATGGCAAAATGTCAAATGTAAAAAGGTACAGATTGGCAGAAAAAAGGTTCAAAGCTTTTTTTTAAGTTGTCCAATAACACAAACGTTTTGGTCAATGTTTGACCATGACTGTAAATAAATAAATAAATAAATAGTCTTTCAAAAAATGGTGCAGTGCAAAGTGGAATGTGGAAGGTATGCACTGGTATTTCGTCTCCACTCTCCTTCTTGACTTGCCCAGCTGATGTCAGTGTAGCCGGTCTTCGCTTCACAAAGCTCATATGACTTCATCCCAAAGCGTGCCCGTTTGTTTGGGATGTACTGCTTGAAATAAAGCAAAACCACAACGAACTACAACTAAGTTGTAAAAATGAAAATAAAATGTCTATTGTTCAAACATTATAAATGGACTAATAAATAGCAACCACACCTAAACTGTCAGTTGTGCAAACATTACTAACATGTGGTTGTCACGCACCCTCCAGATGGTACATCGGAGAAAGGATCCTTGAGGAGGTCCAGAAGCATTTAAACTAGAAAGGAAGGGGGGAGAAAACAAAAAACAGAAGGGAGACCACATCAAAACAAAGGCAACAACTCAGGTAAGACAGCTATTAAATGTATTTATCTTAATGCTAGAAGTCTGAGAAACAATGTTTGAACTTGAAGTTAGTGCACTAACAAGTAACTACAATGTGATAGGTGTTACAGAAACTTGGTTGTCTGAGAGTGATGGAGACGAAAATAATATTAGTGGGTACACACTGTATAGGAAAGACAGGCAGGACAGAAGAGGCGGAGGGGTAGCGCTATACATAAGAAACAGTCTTGAAGCCCAGGTGTTAAATCTGGACAAAGAAAACAACGCCGAATCAATATGGGTCAGAATAATGGACAAAAATTCAAAGGGCATAATAATAGGAGCATGCTATAGACCGCCAAATTCAGAGGCTGAGCAAAATAATCTGTTATACAATGACATTAGAAATGCGTGTAGAAAAGGAGAAGCCATACTAATGGGGATTTCAACTTCCCCATATAAAATGGGAGAACCCGTGGGGAGCACAACAGACGAAATTGAAATGGTGGAAATGACAAATGACTGCTTCCTAACGCAATTTGTCAAGGCACCGACTAGAGGGGAGGCATGCCTTGATTTAGTCTTTTCAAATAACAAAGACAGAATAACTAAAACAGAGGTCAGAAAGCCATTGGCAAACTCAGACCACAACATGGACTCATTTGAAGTGATTTTTAAAACCCCAAAAGTAATGACTAAAGCTAAGGTTTACAATTTTAGAAAAGCAAACTATGAAGGTATGAAACAGAGACTAACAGAAGTAGATTGGAGTAAAATAGAGAAAACATCCACAGAAAAAGGATGGCTGTTTTTCAGAAATGTAGTACTACAGGCGCAAAACATACATCCCAAAAGTAGACAAATCTAAATCTAAAAGAAAATGGCTAAAATGGTTTAATAGATCAATTTAAAAAAAAAAAATTCAGCGAAAAAAGTCACTTTACAGAGCGTTTAAAAGGGACCAAAAACAAAGTACAGAGAAAGAGTACTTGGAACTGCAAACACAAGTCAAAAAGGAAGTTAGAAAGGCCAAAAGAGAGTTAGAAATCAATATTGCTAAGGGGGCTAAAACCAATTCCAACATGTTTTTCAAATATTATCACAGCAAGAGAACATTCAAAGAGGAGGTTAAATGTCTAAGAGACACAAATGGCAAAATCATAGACGAATAAAAAAAATAGCAAATATATTAAATGATTACTTTTCACAGGTTTTTACAAAGGAGGACACAGACATGCCCCACATGTCGACCTGTTCCTATCCAGTTTTAAATAAATTTAGCATAACAGAGGCAGAAGTGTTAAAGGGACTAGGAGCTCTTAAAATAAACAAATCCCCTGGGCCAGATGAGATCCTCCCAATAGTACTCAAAGAAATGAAAGAAGTTATCTACAAACCACTAACCAAGATCATGCAACAGTCTCTTGACACAGGGGTTGTACCGACAGACTGGAAAATACCGATCCACAAAAAGGGAGACAAAACCGAACCAGGTAACTACAGACCAATAAGCCTGACTTCTATTATATGTAAACTTATGGAAACTATCATAAGATCTAAAATGGAAAATTACCTATATGGTAACAATATCCTGGGAGACAGTCAGCATGGTTTTAGGAAAGGGAGATAGTCTCTAACTAACCTGCTTGACTTTTTTGAGGATGCAACATCGACAATGGATAATTGCAAAGCATACAACATGGTTTATTTAGATTTCCAGAAAGCTTTTGACAAAGTCCAGCATAAAAGATTAATTCTCAAACTGAACGCAGTAGGGATTCAAGGAAATGCATGCACATGGATTAGGGACTGGTTAACATGTAGAAAACAAAGTACTGATTAGAGGAGGAACCTCAAAATGGAGCAAGGTAACCAGTGGTGTACCACAGGGATCAGTATTAGGTACTCTGCTATTCCTAATCTACATTAATGATATAGATTCTGGTATAGTAAGCAAACTTGTTAAATTTGCAGATGACACAAAAATAGGAGGAGTGGCAAACACTGTTGCAGCAGCAAAGGTCATTCAAAATGACCTAGACAGCATTCAGAACTGGGCAGACAAATGGCAAATGACATTTAATAGAGAAAAGTGCAAAGTATTGCACGCAGGCAATAAAAATGTGCATTATAAATATCATATGGGAGATACTGAAGTTGAAAAAGGGAACTATGAAAAAGACCTAGGAGTTTATGTTGACTCACAAATGTCTTCATCTAGACAATGTGGGGAAGCTATAAAAAAGGCCAACAAGATGCTCGGATATATTGTAAGAAGTGTTCAATTTAAATCAAGGGAAGTAATGTTAAAACTTTACAATGCATTAGTAAGACCTCACCTAGAATATTGTGTTCAGTTCTGGTCACCTCATTACAAAAAGGATATTGATGCTTTAGAAAGAGTGCAAAGAAGAGCAACCAGAATTATCCCGGGTTTAAAAGGCATGTCTTATGCAGACAGGCTAAAAGAATTGAATCTATTCAGTCTTGAACAAAGAAGACTACGCAGTGATCTGATTCTAGCATTCAAAAGGTATAGACAAATGTCGACCCCAGGGAACTTTTTTGACCTGAAAAAAGAAACAAGGACCAGGGGTCACAAATGGAGATTAGATAAAGGGGCATTCAGAATAGAAAATAGGAAGGCACTTTTTTACACAGAGAATTGTGAGGGTCTGGAACCAACTCCCCAGTAATGTTGTTGAAGCTGACACTCTGGGATCCTTCAAGAAGCTGCTTGATGAGATTCTGGGATTAATAAGCTACTAACAACCAAACGCGCAAGATGGGTCGAATGGTCTCCTCTCGTTTGTAAACTTTCTTATGTTCTTATGTTCTAAGTAGAGGGCACACATGGGTATAAGTGAGGCCATGCTCCCCTGCTGGCACTCTCTGTACAAGCTTCCTCTGCCCAAACTCAGGAGACCTGCAGTGGCTTCTGTTGCACAGCATTGTGGCCACAGACCGCTACCTGAGCCACGTGGAGTCTGACATGAGGGAGCAGTGCCACTTCTGCCCTCCCCTATTCGCTGACTGCCCCCAACTACTGCCGTTCTTCCAGCTTTTAGCAGACCTGTTGGCTCCTCTTGGTGTTTTTCCTAAAACTTGTTTTTAGCATTCCTTACAATTCAAAACAACGCCAAAAATATGTGCTTGTTAATCTTATCCTTGCTCAGGCAATGTTAGCCATTTTTAAATCCCCCAAAAGAACAAGATTTTAGCCACTGGTTTTACCGATGCCTAGAGTGTTTTTAGAGTCCTGCTTGTTAGCAGGATTAAGGCAGACCTTTTTTTATTACCATCTGGTAAAAGACTTGGACAATTTTAGACAGAGGTGGTGTGATGTGAGTGAGGTTTGTTATTTTAACCCTGTCACTCTAAACTAAATATTTATATTGTAACTTTTGCTGCTTCTGCTGATTTTTTTGTTTTTTGTTTTTTTGTTTTGAGGTTTTTTTTATCTATTTTTTTCTGTAATTTTTTTTATTGGTTCAATATAGAGATTTAAAACTCAAATTCTTTCTCTCTCTTGCAACAATTCAAGCATCTTGAATATACTACAACATTTTTACATTAATTAAATTCCCTCATGAACAATTTTCTTTCCATGTAAAACTAGGAGAACGGTGACTGTATTGAGACTACTGTAGGTTCATGCTTATGCACAATATCCATGGCTAGTACTATTCACAAAGGCTATTAAGATAATTCTGTAATGCACATATGATGTTAATTCTAGTTTAATATCTTAGATTGCTTGCCAGAATAAATAGCAAGGGTAATAGTTGAGTACTTGTTTATTCAATTTCCAATAGTCGAGTACTAGGTTGTTTCTTTTACTAATGGGTTTCAATTTTAAAGTTATTTAAATCTTTTTTTTTTTTTTCAAAGTCTGCTTTTATAAATCAATTTTAAAACATATCCATTTAACAGAGTCAACCATCAACATAAAGAAAGAAAAATAACACAAACACTCTTGCATCAGAAAGTGACTTAACTGTTGCATCAGAAAATGGTTTAGGAACATTACACACCAACAATGCTGTTCTCTGAGTCCTGAAATTAGAAGGTGCTATTAACACTGTGTGTAACACATTAGAGACTAGACAGATTTCCGGACTATGTTAAATTAAACCACATTCTCAGTGTTATTAATGGTTAACCATGTGTTTGTCGGTTTCTAGTAATGGCAGGTTCAAGCAGATTATAGATCTTTAACTTTAACCGTGTCCAGGTTGCGTCACCTCTCTCTCATTAAAGCTGCAGTATAGTCTTCCATAACCCTGCCATGAAACTATAGCAACATCTGACTTTTCTGAACAACATTTTTTCTGATAAAATCAAAAAATGTTATTCTTTTTTTGTGTGGTATGGATAATATTTTAACAAATCATGCAGTATTTGACCATATAACAACTTGCACAATATTATAAGAACATAAGAACATAAAGTTTACAAACGAGAGGAGGCCATTCAGCCTATCTTGCTCGTTTGGTTGTTAGTAGCTTATTGATCCCAGAATCTCATCAAGCAGCTTCTTGAAGGATCCCAGGGTGTCAGCTTCAACAACATTACTGGGGAGTTGGTTCCATACCCTCAATTCTCTGTGTAAAAAAGTGCCTCCTATTTTCTGTTCTGAATGCCCCTTTATCTAACCTCCATTTGTGACCCCTGGTCCTTTTCTTTTTTCAGTTTGAAAAAGTCCCCTGGGTCGACATTGTCAATACCTTTTAGAATTTGGAATGCTTGAATCAGATCACCGCATAGTCTTCTTTGTTCAAGACTGAACTGGGCAGCAGTGTGGAGTAGTGGTTAGGGCTCTCGACTCTTGACCGGAGGGTCGTTAGTTCAATCCCAGGTGGGGGACACTGCTGCTGTACCCTTGAGCAAGGTACTTTACCTAGATTGCGCCAGTAAAAACCCAACTGTATAAATGGGTATTTGTATGTAAAAATAGTGTGATATCTTGTAACAATTGTAAGTCGCCCTGGATAAGGACGTCTGCTAAGAAATAAATAATAATAATAATAACAACAGATTCAATTCTTTGAGCCTGTCTGCATACGACATGCCTTTTAAACCCGGGATAATTCTGGTCGCTCTTCTTTGCACTCTTTCTAGAGCAGCAATATCCTTTTGGTAACGAGGTGACCAGAACTGAACACAATATTCTAGATGAGGTCTTACTAATGCATTGTAAAGTTTTAACATTACTTCTCTTGATTTAAAATTCAATACTTTTCACAATATATCTGAGCATCTTGTTGGCCTTTTTTTTTATAGCTTCCCTACATTGTCTAGATGAAGACATTTGTGAGTCAACATAAACTCCTAGGTCTTTTTCATAGATTCCTTCTTCAATTTCAGTATCTCCCATGTAATATTTATAATGCACATTTTTATTGGCTGCGTGCAGTACCTTACACTTTTCTCTATTAAATGTCATTCGCCATGTGTCTGCCCAGTTCTGAATGCTGTCTAGGTCATTTTGAATGACCTTTGCTGCTGCAACAGTGTTTGCCACTCCTCCTATTTTTGTGTCCTCTGCAAAGTTTGCTTACTGTACCAGAATCTAAATCATTAATGTAGATTAGGAATAGCAGAGGACCTAATACTGATCCCTGTGGTACACCACTGGTTACCTCACTCCATTTTGAGGTTTCTCCTCTAATCAGTACTTTCTGTTTTCTACATGTTAACCACCCCCTAATCCATGTGCATGCATTTCCTTGAATTCCTACTGCGTTCAGTTTGAGAATTAATCTTTTATGTGGGACTTTGTCAAAAGCTTTCTGGAAATCATCTAAATAAACCATGTCACATACATTGCAATTCATCCATTGTCGATGTTGCATCCTCAAAAAAATCAAGCAGGTTAGTTAGACACAATCTCCCTTTCCTAAAACCATGCTGACTGTCTGCCAGAATACTGTTACCATATACCTGTGTTCCTGTAGTTTGTTTTGGCAACCACAGTACTGACAATGTTGGTGAAAAACATTCTTAAACACATTTATTTTCAGCTCCTGAACCTATTTATAAGATTTGAAAAAGTGCTTTCACAGTTTCACTTTTTTTAACATTTAGAGAGCAAGAGGCTGTCGGGGTTAACACTAACTTCTTTATTTATTTTGTTTTCAACTCCGTGACCACGCTACAGTAATCTTGTTTCATAATAAGCATTATATAGCATAGTATTACTGTTTAGCCATATATATTAAAATAAAACCAGATTACCAGATTGATCAACTATTTATTTAAATGAAAATGCAGTCAAACTATCAATAACATTTTAATTATATCTAAAACCAGGTAAAATTGTAAAAGTTGGCATGAACCCACAAGCAGTAAACAGCAGTGTTATCTGTCTCCCTGGTGCCAGAGTTGAAGATGTGATTGACAGAATAGATCGGGTCACAAACGGGGCATGTACAGAACCAACAGTGATTGTCCATGTAGGGACAAATAACATGTGAGAGGAGGTAAGAGGTACTGAAAGAGAGGTTCACTGAACTCACTGCCAGGCTTAAAGAGAAAGGGAGTCAAGTAATCTTCTCCGGGGTGCTTCCAGTTCTGAGAGCAGGGAAGGAGAGGCTTAGCAGAATAATTGGTTTAAATATATGGTTAGAGAATAAATGAATTGAGGATTTAGGGTTCATAGATAAATAGAGGGCCTTTTGGTGAAAAAAGCATTCTTTACAAGAAAGATGGCTTACACCTTAATGATAGGGGAGCAGATATTCTGGCATGGAGCATAGAAAGAACCATTAGGAAGAACAGACAGGATTTAAACTATGCAGGGGACTGGGTGGAAAACGGAATCAGGTTCTAGTTAGGGCTAAAGGTGTAAGTCACATAGAATAAATCAGCAATAAATTGTTAGAACTAGAAGCACAGATGTCAACTGAAAAGTATGACGCTGTTGAATCACAGAAACTTGGCTTAGTCCTGAAGATGGAGAAGAATTCCACATACAGGGGAATAAACTTTCCCGAAAGGATATAGACTAGATAGGCTGCACAAACTAAAGTGTATAATTTCAGAAAGGCTAACTTTGACGGGATGACAGGAACTGAGAGAAACAGACTGTATATGAGTGTGACCGAGCTGTTGTTGCAGTGACGTCACGGACCAGGAAGTACCAGTAAACACAGGCAATGGATGGCGATGGTGAAGGTGAATGCAACAGCGCTCAGAGTTTTATTAAATAAATAATACTTTTTATTATTAAATAATAAAACAAAACAAAAGATTTAAACAAAACAAAACAAAAGGGCACGTTGGCCAAACAAATAAACAAACAAATAAATAAGCGTGCTGGCTTTAGCACCAGCACGATACTTAGCAGTTGTTTTTAAATGCAGTTTCTCTCTCTCCTCACTCTCTCCGCTCCCCGTACTCTCCGCTGTACACTCTCCCCGCAGCACGGACAGCTGCAGGTTCTTATACTCTGGCTGAGGGGTTAACTACCTGTTAATTATCTTATTACCCCCGGCCACAGTCTGCACGTGTTTAGTAAGGATGCGTGACAGTCAGCTAGTTAAACAATCAGTAGCTGATCAGCCACGCATCCTCACAAAGTTTTAAAAAATACAAAAACAATAACAAAAGACGCAGCGCTTTTATCCGCGCTGCAAACAATAATACAAAAACAGTGCACAAATATATAGGGGCGGGACACTCCGCCACAATGAGTTACAGGAAAGAGGGAAGAGCAAAAGAATTGGAAGAATATTAGAGTATGCGTAAACGGGTACAAATGGATGTTAGAAGGCCAAAAGAGATCTAGAAAGAAATTGCCAGTGATGTTAAATATAATCGTAAAACATTATTCCAATATTATAAAAGTAAAAGAACTGTGAAAGGGGGGGATACGGTATTAACTTCTGTAACTTGCAAATGATGGAAGCAATATTAAAAGGTAAGTAGCAATATTATAGGGGATAGCCAACATGGGTTCAGAAGAGGTAGGTCATGCTTAACTAACCTATTTTACATTTTTAAGGATGTTACAGCTAATGTACATGATGGCAATGCTTATGATATAATCTTGATTTCCAAAAAATCAACAGGAATACAGGGGAGGACATGTAATTGAATACAGAACTGTTTAAAACAACAGAAAGCAAAGAGGTGTAAAATCAGACAGGAAGGATGACTTGGACCAAGATACACATTGCAGGATTGTCAAATTTGCAGATGATACCAAACTTGGGGGAGTAGTGGACACTGAATCCACAGCCCAGCTAATTCAAAGAGATTTGGACCTTCTCTGTAACTGGGCAAACTTGTGGCAAATTAATTTTAATGTTAAGAAATGGAAATCCACGTTATACGCATAAAATGAACGGGATGAAAATAGGGGATGAAGACTTTGAAAAGGATCTTGGGGTTATGGTGATGTCATCATTAAAACTATCTTGCCAATGTGGTGGGACAATTAAAAATAGCAAATAGAATGTTATGCTATATTACACAAAGTGTGGAATACAAGTCTTTAGAAGTTATGCCAAGATTATACTATGCCCTGGTTAGACCCCACCTAGAATACCTTGTGCAGCTTTGGCCACCTCACTACAAAAAAGACATAATTGCACTCCAGAAGGTACAGAGAATGACAACTAGGCTGATCCCAGGACTTAATGACATGAGTTATGAGGACAGGTTAAAATAATTATATCTTCAGCCTAGAAAAAGAAGGGACCGAGAGGACTAATTGAAGTCTTTAAAATTGTAAATGGTATGATAAAGTTAATCCAAGACACTACTTCAGATTTAGCACAGAGAGAACAAGAGGACATAAGTGGAAGTTGAGTAAAAGTAAGTTTAGAACAGAAGGTAGCAGGTGCGTCATTTCAGAAAAATTCTCAATAGCATCATGAATAACAAAAAAAACAGGCAGTAAATGGGCCAGTTTACTACGAAATAGCGTACTGCGCTTTGTTGACATCGTTAATTATACAAAATGTGCAATGCAAGTATTTTTAAAGCACGGCACTGGTTTATAACAAACTCGAAAATGTTGTTGCACGGAAGATCACGTGCCGCGCACTGTGAGATGGTCGCTTTTCATTAGGCTCCCTTTTCACACCCCCTCTTACTTCTTTTTACATTTCTTCACTACATCTATTTTAGTATTTTTTTTTTATCTCTACTGAGTAATGATGTCCAGGAAGAAGGAGACGGTTTCTCCTCACGCTACACCGGACGGGAAGAGTTTTAAGCAATCATCCTTGCTGGAAGAGATGACACCGGTAATCGAGCGAGCTCTGGCAGCCCAGTGCGATGTCATCCGCGGCATGATTTCGGGAATGTTATCCGAGGCTCTGGGCCCCCTTAACAAGGTGATGCAAGATCTCAAGGAAAACTTGAACATCCATATTAAAACTGTAGAGAAGCTCACTTCTCCGGTAGATGTAGTGAAAGCCAACATGCGTCAGGCCAAAAGGGAGGTTAACGACTGCATGCAACTGGTGGATAAGTTCCAAGACAAACTAAATGACCTGGAGGACAGGTAGCGCCGCTGTAACGTCCGACTGGTCCGCCTGTCTGAGGGCTCAGAGGGAGACGACCCCGCCCGTTACTTGCAAAAGATGCTGCCTCACTGGATCCCCGGTCTTCCCTCAACGGCGCTGATTGAGATCGACAGGGCCCATCGTGTTTATAGCAGTGGTCCATCTGGGTCCCACAAACCCCGCACACTGCTCTTATAGCTTCTGCGCTACACCGACCGACAGGCCATACTGCAAGGCGCTCGGAAGGCACATCCTGTGGAAGTTAATGGTCGTCGCCTCAGCTTCTTTGCGGATAACTCCCAACCAACGGCTTCCAAGCGCAAAGCATTCTCCGAGGTCAGAGCCAGGCTCCGTCGGTAAGGCGTGGAGAGCTTTCTGATTTATCCTGCTGTGCTGAGGGTCTTATACGGAGGAGAACAGCTCTCATTCGGGTCCGTCGCGGAGGTCGAGACTTTTTTGTCTGATTTGCCGAGACCTGGTTCTGGACCTAGGAAGTCTCTCAGATTCGACTCTGTTCCCATGGACGACACTTCTGCTCCTGTGCCATAGAGGGATGCTGTCTGACTGCCATAAGACTCTGTTTCTGATAAGTGAAGCTTGTTCTTTTTCTCCCTTTGCTTTTCTGGGGTTAGTGTTATTTGTGTAGTAGGGGCCTGTAATAAGATTTTGCTTCTAACTGTGTTATGTGGGGTGTTGGAGGTTAATGATAGACATCATTGTGTGTTCGCCACGGAGTAACAGTGTTGGGGTTGGGGGGAGGGTGGGGGGTGGATTATCTGGTTCTATATAGTTTCTTTCCTCTGGGGTTTATGGGGGGACAGTGTTCGGGTTTTATGTGGCAATCTATGTTCGGGTTTTATGTGGGGGGGAATAGAGGACCCTAGTTATATTTTTTTCTTGAGGTATTCCTATAATTATACATCTATATCTACCAGTGAATTTTGTATATGGTCAGAATGTTGCGCTTATATGTTATCTATCTTTGAATGTTTCTTTTACATATATTCATATACATTAAACATGTATTGTCCTGCACTTCTATCTCTGATACATCTCTCTGACACTCATGACTAATAATATTAGTAATATTAATATATTCTCCAGGAATGCTCGCGGTCTAAATATTCCCAATCAGCGTGTGAGTTGTCTTGCTCATTTGCACAGGAAAAAAATAGATGTTGCCATGATTCAGGAATCTCACCTCAAACAGCAAGATGTCCCTAGACTTGCTAATAAGTATTACTACGTGGCCGCTTCCTCCTCTGCAAACACTAAAACTCGGGGTTCACTAATTTTATTGCGTCGCAACTCTAGGCTTACTGTCTTGGGAAACGGATCTGATGGGGAAGGCAAAGTAGCATTCTTAAAAACTAGTTTTTCGGGTAAAAAAAATGACATTTGTGTCGGTTTATGCCCCAACGACATTTGATCCAGGCTTCCTTAGTTCATTGACCAAACTGCTTTCCGAACTTTCTGACTATAGCTTAATTATCGGCGTTGATATGAATTCAGTGTTAAATGCAGCTTTAGACAGATCAGGTATACAGCAGGGAAGCTCACAGCACGAGATTTACATCTGGCCTCGGGTTAGTCGATGCCTGGCGAGTGTTTAATCCTTCTGCTAAAGATTTTACTTTTTTTCTGCTAGACATAAGTCTTTCTCTAGGATTGATTTTATTTTCACATCGAAATCTATATTTTCCCAAATACATGCTGTTGATATTATACCGATGTGTCCTTCAGATCACAGTGTAATGTACGCTAGTTTAATATCTCGAGACATTCCGAATAAAGCTGCAAGGTGGAGATTAAATACCACCTAACTGCAAAATTAATCTTTTCGAATTTCATTTTAGTCCAGACTAGACGAATTTCTTACTTTTATCGTGGTTCGGAGAGTGATCCTCGCGTTTTGTGGGATGCAACAAAGGGCTTTATTAGAAATTCCACCACATTATTCGCCTCTAATCTTAATAAATCCTGTTTGTGCAAAATTAAAGAGCTTGAATCCAAGCTTGCCCTTCTGGAACACACCCTAAAAAGTTTGTTCTCTGAAGCTGTTGCACTCGAATTGGATATTACTAGGAGGGATCTAAATATATTGCTTAGACGGCGTGCAGAGTTTTTTATCCATAGGGCTAGACAAAACTATTATTTCCATGGCAGCAGACAGAGTCACCTCATTGCCTTAAGGCTTCGCAATAATGAAACCTTTGCTAATATTTCCTTCTGATCCGTCTTTGATTAACTCTGAATTTCGCTCATTCTATTCGAAACTGTATACTTCAGATATCTCATTTGATAGTGACAAATGTAAACAATTTCTTGAAGGTCTCCAGTTACCACGTCTCTCGGATGGCGAATCAGCGGATTTAGGTGCTCCGATCTCTTTGACAGAGTTAAAAGAGGCATTGCAAAGTATGAATAAGGGCAAGGCGCCCGGGTTTGATCTTCCCCCTGAGTTTTTCTCGCTTTCTGGGATCAGCTAGGACCATTACTATTGGAAATGATGCAGACAGCCTTGGAGTTGGGCTCCTTCAGCAGAGATGTGAACTCCGCTATTTCATTATTACTTAAAAAGGAAAAAGACCCTTCTCTTTGTTTCAGTTATCGCCCCCTGTCCTTAATAAATTCTGACATTAAATTGTATGCCAAGGCGCTCACACGTAGACTTGAGATCTACATGACTAAACTAATTCATCACGATCAAACAGGATTTATTAAGTCCCGACTGGCAACAGATAACTTTCGTTGTCTCCTTCATATTATTCATGCCACCAAGGATAATAAAACTTCATGTGCGATTATGTCTTTAGATGCTGAAAAGGCTTTTGACCGGGTGGAGTGGGATTATCTTTGGTCTGTCTTAGATTACATGGGCCTGGGGACGGAATTTATTAAAATGATTAAAATGTTATATGCAAACCCCTCCATGATGGTGCTATCGGGTCAAAATGTTCATCGCAGTTCTCTATTGCACGGGGTACTCGACAAGGTTGCCCTCTCTCTCCGTTGCTTTTTGCAATATCATTGGAGCCACTTTCACAAGCAATTAGACTATCTGCTAATCTTGTTCCCATCAGCATAAAAAATACGCAACATCGCATCTCGCTGTACGCTGATGATATCCTGTTATTTTTTGAGGACATTTCCTAATCACTGCCATTCATACTTTCTGTTTTCAATGATTTTAGCACATTTTCAGGATATAAGACTAATTGGTCTAAGTCTGCCCTACTGTCTTTAAATGCAGAAACGTTAAATAGTACTTTACCTGTAAACATACCGGTGGTTAAACATTTTAGATATCTTGGAGTGGAAATTTATTCATCTTTGCACATGACTGTACTAACCAACTTTAATAACATACTTAAAAAAATTGAAATAGATTTAAACAGATGAATGCAACTTCCTAACTCGTTGCAAGCCCATATTTCCTTAATAAAAATGAATGTTCTCCCACGTATTAATTTTTTTAGCTCAATGCTTCCCCCCCCGCCCCCCCAGGTTATTGGACTAGATTGCACTCCTTAATTTCTACATTTTTGTGGAGGGGGAAACGGCCATGTATCAAATTTCATGTACTACATCGTGAAAAATCATCCGGAGGATTATTTTTATCAGATTTTAAACTTTATTTTTGGTCATTTGTATTGCGCCCACTCACAGTTTGGTTTGAGGCTGATGCTCCTGTCTCATGGCGACAACTGGAAGAAAAACAGTCTTTCCTTACAGATTACAAGACCTGGTTTATTCTAACATTTCCCTGAAGCAATGTAAATTACGATTTGGTCCTATCGTCTCTTACTTGATCACAGTGTAGCGATTGCTCAAAAGACATTAAAATTGCAACAAAGTGGTATTCGCATTCTCCCATTTTTCACAATGCTGCACTTCTATCTGGCAGTCGCCCTTTCATTTTTCCTCAATGGTCTAATTTAGGGATTCACACTTTAGCAGATATTACCAAAGACAACTACCTTTGTTCATTTCATGACCTCCAATTACGATATAATTTACCAGGTACTTTTTTTATTTTTATTTGCGTCTTCGCTCTGCAATGCGTGCTTACGGTGTTCCCTGGGGCACAGAGCTAACGTCTTACCCTTTACACAATATGCTGAACGTAAGGGGTAGTAAAACGGGTCTGGTCTCCAAACTATATACTTATCTGTTGAGAACCTCATATAAATCACTTGTATTAACCTCTATTTGGTATAGGGACATACCACAGGTAGAAGACGACATTTCCTGGGATACTGTTTGGAACAATTTAAGTTGTGTTTCTAAAAACCTTAATCATCAATTGATCCATTTCAATTTTGCCCATAGAATATATTTAACCCCTCGCAGACGATTTCTAATGGGACTCACTGACACCCCAATGTGCGCACTGTGCCCCCAGGGAACGACGGGCACCTTTTTTCAAATGGTGTGGGAGCGTTCAGATGTGGCTGTGTTTTGGGGGTGGGTTTGTTAATCTCTGTCTACTGTTCTGGGGACAACTGTACCTTGCTCTCCACGGATTCTTCTGTTGAATGATGATTCATCACTTGATCTGTCTGTACAGCAGAAAGGAATTTGGCTGGCTGGTGTTACTGCTGCAAAAAGAATGGTTGCCCTGCGCTGGCAGCCTCCGCACTCCCTCCCCTGGCGTCAGTGGGTCCTTGCCTTTCTTGACGTGGTTCATATGGAACTTTCTACTGCTCGGGTTCATGGGGCCAGGGAAGGGACTCTGCGGGACTGGAGTACTGCGGCAGACACCATTAAAGCGCTTTTAAAATCATCAGCAAATCCCACTATCTGAATTAGTGTCTTAGGGTCCTTTGTAATCGGGGGAGGGAGGGGTTGGGTGGGGGAAATTGGGATTGATGTTTTGTACTACATTGTTCTATTGTCTCATTTCCCTTAAAATAATAAAATTTGGTCACAAAAAAAAAGAAAATGTTGTTACACTAAGTCTCATTTTATACTAATATAGTGTCCAGCGTTACGGTCGACGTTTTCACCGAAACGTTTGTGTTTTAAAAGTGGGTAAAGGCTTTATCGCTAACTAAATTGCTCTGCTGCCAGCTTCCGATATCCCAGTAAAGTAAACATTTCACAGTTATACACTGTAACTACGGCTACATTAAACAAACAGCGGTACAACAATTTTTATAAAATCATTTTACAGTAGCAGCTAGGGACATTAGACTACTTTTATTTCAGATCATTAAAAAAAAAGCAATGTATTGCATGGGCTTTACAAAAAGATTCAGGGGTAAGAATTCAGTTTAACTCTATTTTAGGTGTCCATCTGAATACATCTCATCAGATTTGACACATACTTACAACTAGGCTGCTGCGATTATCATTTACTACGGTATTTTCGATATTGTATTGCTACGATACTACTAATCGTATGGATTTTAAAATACCATACCATAATCGCAATAATGGGAAATATGCTAGTCAATTGCCAATAGCAAAGTGAACTGCAGATTTAAAAAAAAAAACACAGAATCTATCACGTCCACATTTTCTACCTCTATGCATGGGCGTTTTCGATTTGAGTGGATTTCCACTCTGATAGGTGAAGCTGGTGATTGTGCTTATAAGAAGAACATAAGAACATAAGAAAGTTTACAAACGAGAGGAGGCCATTCAGCCCATCTTGCTCGTTTGGTTGTTAGTAGCTTATTGATCCCAGAATCTCATCAAGCAGCTTCTTGAAGGATCCCAGGGTGTCAGCTTCAACAACATTACTGGGGAGTTGGTTCCAGACCCTCACAATTTCTGTGTAAAAAAGTGCCTCCTATTTTCTGTTCTGAATGCCCCTTTATCTAATCTCCATTTATGACCCCTGGTCCTTTTTTTTTTTTCAAGTCAAAGAAGTCCCCGGGTTGACATTGTCTATACCTTTTAGGATTTTGAATGTTTGAATCAGATCGCCGCGTAGTCTTCTTTGTTCAAGACTGAATAGATTCAATTCTTTTAGCCTGTCTGCATACGACATGCCTTTTAAACCCGGGATAATTCTGGTTGCTCTTCTTTGCACTCTTTCTAGAGCAGCAATATCCTTTTTGTAACAGGTCTTTGCTGTTTTCAACTTGTTGTATCAGTGAAGCACAATGTTTGTGCATTTTTTAGAAGTCTAAATGCTCCGGTAAACATAAATAGTAATCACAATACTGATACTTCGACAGCTTTTGTTGTATTTATTACCGCGGCTGCATTTTAGTAACATTAATAGCGGCTGGTTAAATATGTTTTCGGTGTTTGAAATGGATACATTTCTTACTTGCAAAACAAAAACAAAGGAAGAAAACACAAGAGTCTACAGAAAGTGCAAAGTGACAAAGTTATACAGAGTCCCTTTGGATAATGTTTATGTTGGCTTAAATAAAAAAAATAAAAAGTTTATCGTTGTTCTAGTTTAATCGTGAGGTTAATGTTTTCGATACTGTAAACATTTGAAATAACACACAAATTATACTGAAGTGGGAAGTAAATGGTAACGTGATAAACATTTACAGTGCAGATTATTTTGTATCTATAATGACTTTGCCAAATAAAGTGAGTATGATTGTTTCCAAAGAGATTCATAAATACTGTCTTTTAATTATGTGCATCCAAAGACATGTAATTAAGTTAAGTATGAAGGCTACCGTTTGGTATTCTGTCTTAAACCAGCTGTGAAAAATGATATGTTAAATAAAACGGGTTAAACATTTGTTACTCAGATTATTCTGCCTTTTATTGCAACTGTGGTACCATTCAGTGAGCGAATATTGTAAAGGGTACTTTAGCTGAAACCTACCAACAGAAGGGGTACAGTGTTAAAAAAAGGTTGAAACCCCCTTGCTTTAGGCCTATATCACTAACTGTTTACTGGTTTGGTATTACAGTATATAATCTAATTATGAGTGAAAAAAATTAAATAGGATGGGAAGTTGTTAGCTTGGCTGTAGAAATGTGGATTGTCAGTCATTCACATCAGAATGTTTCTATCTAAATACACAAGATCATTTAAAACACTTTAAAACTAAGTGAGTTGTACCTGTTAACTTGAATTTATAGTAAATTATTTCAAACCACTTACACAAATAGAAAAAAATTACTGCTATTTGTAATGCTAAAAATGATGTAAACTAATTTAAATATAGTATCGTAGATATCCAAATTTCAATATTTTGTAGAATAAAAATGGTTTAATAATCAAACTGTAATTTTGATATCGTGGTAACCCTACTTACAACTTTGAGTTAAGTTTGATACATTTCACCTGCTTTCCACAAAGAAGGACACCAATGTACATAAACTGCTAAATAAGCACCACCACAGTTCTGTGAATGTCGAAAGTAGAAATTTGTAGCGTTTTAAATAACATGTTTACACACAGAATAGTCATGAATTAACTAAAATAAAAGAGGGTAGCGTCTCGCTTTCATCTAGACAAATATGTCTACACCAGCCTGTATGTCTAATGTATTTGCCGAACTAATATTTGCATACAGCGAAAATATTGCAACGACCTGGCAATTTGCGTCATCACAGGACTTGTTTTCTATCCTGTTTGTTTGTCTTGCATGTTTTGTGTTGCTGTGTTACATCACATCACGATTTGCTGTGCAGTCCGGGCTCAGCAATCCTGGACATGCATTTGTACCCTGTGACAGAGACAGAATGATTCTTGGTGATAAATCTCCCTCCCGACCTGTGAGGGCGCTGTGTAAATGGAACAGAGTGCCCTGGGCTGGATGGCCAGACAATTTACACTAAATCATCAACCCAGAAGGGAAACGATGTGGCAGCTGCGGATTGGAGGAGCGGTTGCACTCGTTAACCAAGGGGTCATGATTGACGGTACAAAAGGGGAAGTAGTGAAGTGATCTGTTCCTTTGTATGGTCAAACACTAAACTGGAAGGAGAACCCGTATTGTTATCGTGAGTGTTTGTTTTGTTTGTTTTTGTCGTGTCTAAAGTATCACTTGTTTGTTGTCATTAGACGGCTAAACACAAGCCGGAGCTGTCACTAAAGGCCAGCACTTATCTGGACAACACTGCACCATTGTTCACAATTAACTGTATTTGCACCACGAGCACTGTAGCACTCACTGTGGACTTGTGATTGTGTTTGTGTTACGTGTGGGTGTTTAAAATATCGGGACTATTTCAGGACCAACCCGTGGATTAAACGGAGCAAGACACAATGCTGTATTGCCTGTTATCATTATTGTTTAACTGTTTTGTCATCAGACGTTGGATTATAAAAATAAAACACCATTGCACTGGATTATCATTGTCGGTCTGTTTATTGATCACTGCATCACTCCTGCACCTGCACACTGTTAACCACTTTGCCACACACCCCTAGAATGCTGAGATTGGGGTCCGAATGGCATGCCTGAGATTGGTGAAGGCGGATGGAGGGGGCGGGTTAATGAAAAAGGATAAATAGGAGTGCATGCCACAGCATGAGAGAGTTGGAGAGCGAGTTGAAGACAAACCAAATAAAGACAGTGATCTGACAGTGAGGGAGTGGCTGAATGAGAGAGACGAGAGTTAATTAGCGAATTGTGTGTTCAGCTAGTATTTTATTATTTTGGCGTGAGCCATGGCCCTCGGTGGTTCTCATTATAACTGAGACGCCTGTCTGTGTGTGAACTGCTTCTTAACCTTTACATTTTAAAACAGTAATTATAACACTAAATGTCAACCAGAATGTATCCAATACTGCAGTGTACCACCTTAAATATTATTTTCTGCTGATCCACTGTGAAAAAGACAACAATAAGTTTATAGAGCAGCTATGCAAACCCAACAACGTGCAGCCCTATACACACAAGCCTAAATCTCTTTTTCAAATCTATGGTACCTTTTCTTTAGAGCATGTATAAATAATTGTACCTGAGCATAAGCAATATTAATAGTTTCTTCCGCAAGTGAATCGCTCCTTGTCTCGCTGTGTTTAATTTCAGTGCGTCAGTTAACACTACCTTATCAGCACTGCATGTGCTTAGGTTATTTGCAACTAATGATGTCTACAGAAGCTGGCTCCAGTTGCATGCTCATGAGCTGCTTGATAATAGAGCAGGCCACAGACATGACATTAGTAGTTTTACTGGGGACACTATTTTTTCTACATAATAATAAAAAAAAAATTTCCCACATCCTTGTGAATCAGCATTATAGGAATTTGCCCTCAAACAGATGAAAGTATCTGCAACACAATAGGCAATGGTGTACCAGCTGAAAGTCCAAAGAACAACATTCACTATACTGGTTTTATCTCAGTTTAGAAATTGCCAATAAATCTGCCTGGGTAAATGTGACTTGTCCACATATTAAGCAGATTAATTTTAAATACAAGGTATCTGTTTTCATCCCCTTAAGCAATGAGAGGTGTAGTTTTAGTGATCCCATCCAATTAAGCTATTTTTTATATTTTTTGTCAAATTGGTCAAGCATTGGGGTAAGTTGATATACTGTATCTGCATTGCTGAAAACAGTATAGCATTGTGTACGCTTAATACAGTTTAGTTTGTGGACCCCACTAAATATAAAACCCCACTCATTTTCCCTTGTTAAATAGCAAGTTTTATTTACAATTTATCAAGATTCATTCAGTGATGCTTCATTTAGAAGGAATTGTTTGTAACAAAGGCAGAAAGAAAATCCTGCAATCTGTTCCTTATTTTTAAAATCTACTTCTCATAAACAGATATAGAAGCAGCAAGGGGACTTTTTCGACCTGAAGTCCAGGTCACCTTTGTTGGAAGTCTCTAAAACCAGTGTATTCAAAAATCAATCATAAACACTTAACACCCCTCACCACAAACACAATAAACAATAAATAAATAAATGAATGAACTGACATTTGCATTTTAACTTTTTCAGGTAATCAGCTGACCGATGGCTCCAGTCATAGAAGCAGGCTTTAAATATTCGGCTGCTGGAAGCACAGGACTCTCCCAGCAGCCCTTGGTTCTAGTTTCCTTTATGGTCCTTATGGTCCTCATTGTTATGCTCTTCTACTGCTCGTCCTGTGGCTGGTGAGTATTCTGGATTTCTTGTTATTACATCAGCTGACCTGATAAGATTGTTATATTTATTAATTATTTATTATATTACACCACAGTAGATTTTTATATTTATTAATTATCTATTATATTACACCACAGTATCCTGGATGACAGTCAGCATGGTTTTTAGGAAAGGGAGATCGTATCTAACTAACCTGCTTGATTTTTTTGACAATGCAACATCGACAATGGATAATTGCAAAACATATGACATGGTTTATTTAGATTTCCAGAAAGCTTTTGACAAAATCTCGCATAAAAGACTAATTCTCAAACTGAACGCAGTAGGGATTCAAGGAAATGCATGCACATGGATTAGGGAGTGGTTAACATGTAGAAAACAGAAAGTACTGATTAGAGGAGAAACCTCAAAATGGAGCGAGGTAACCAGTGGTGTACCACAGGGATCAGTATTAGGTCCTCTGCTATTCCTAATCTACATTCATGATTTTGATTCTGGTATAGTAAGCAAATTTGCAGACGACACAAAAATAGGAGGAGTGGCAAACACTGTTGCAGCAGCAAAGGTCATTCAAAATGATCTAGACAGCATTCAGAACTGGGCAGACACATGGCAAATGACATTTAATAGAGAAAAGTGTAAGGTACTGCACGCAGGCAATAAAAATGTCCATTATAAATATCATATGGGAGATACTGAAATTGAAGAAGGAATCTATGAAAAAGACCTAGGAGTTTATGTTGACTAAGAAATGTCTTAATCTAGACAATGTGGGGAAGCTATAAAAAAGGCCAAGAAGATGCACGGATATATTGTGAGAAGTGTTGAATTTAAATCAAGGGAAGTAATGTTAAAACTTTACAATGCATTAGTAAGACCTCACCTAGAATATTGTGTTCAGTTCTGGTCACCTCGTTACAAAAAGGATATTGCTGCTCTAGAAAGAGTGCAAAGAAGAGCGACCAAAATTATCCTGGGGTTAAAAGGCATGTCGTATGCAGGCTAAAATAATTGAATCTATTCAGTCTTGAACAAAGAAGACTATGCGGTGATCTGATTCAAGCATTCAAAATTCTAAAAGGTATTGACAATGTCGACCCAGGGGACTTTTTTGACCTGAAAAAAGAAACAAGGACCAGAGGTCACAAATGGAGATTAGATAAAGGGGCATTCAGAACAGAAAATAGGAGGCACTTTTTTACACAGAATTGTGAGGGTCTGGAACTCCCCAGTATTGTTGTTGAAGCTGACACCCTGGGAATCTTCAAGAAGCTGCTTGATGAGACTCTGGGATCAATAAGTTACTAACAACCAAACGAGCAAGATGGGCCGAATGGCCTCCTCTTGTTTGTAAACTTTCTTATGTTCTTATGTTCTTATATTCTAAGGAGAGGCTCTCTTGCATAGCTGCTACTCTGTCGTCCGACAGGTATGCGTGCATCGTACTGGAGTCCAGCCGGAGCCCCAAGTACGTCGTGCACTGCACTGGTGTAAGCCGACTCTTTGCATCGTTGATGGTGAGGCGCAGCCTCGCCAGTTGCTCTGTCACAACCGCCGTGTGGGCCACTGCTCCCTCTCGTAACTGGGAACAGATCAACCAATCGTTGAGATAGTTTATTACTCTGGTCCCCTGCAGCCGCAAGGGGGCCAGGATAGCGTCCACACACTCTGAAAAAGTAAAAGGAGCTAGGGAGAGGCCAAATGGCAGGACAGTGTACTCGTAAACGCTTCCCTGAAAGGCGAAGCAGAAATACTTCTTGTGCTCTGGACGAATGGGAATGTGAAAATATGCATCTCCTAAGTACACAGTGGTGAACCAGTCGCCCGGCCGGACTGACTGGAGAATGTGACGGTGAGTCAGCATCTGAAACCTCCTTTGTTTTAAGAACACGTTGAGAAGCATCAGGTCTAGTCGGCATCTATTTTGGGCACCAGAAAGTACCTAGAGTAGTACACCTCTGCTAGGGAGGTGGGGTCTACGAGGCGAACGGCTCGCTTGCGCAGTGAGACGGCTGCTTCGTTCTGAAGTTCCGAGGCCTGGAGAGGGTCTGTCACAAAAGTATTCATGATTCCTCGAAAGGGAGGAGGTCCCAAGCGGAACTGGAGCGCGTAACAGTTGTGCATGGTGGTGAGCACCCAGGTGTCCGAGGTGCAAGCGAGCCAATAATGCAGCTGGTGTGCCGAGAAAGGGGTCTGAGGCCGCAAACCTTCAGGGGCCCTGCTGGGGCTGCTGGGGTTGCAGCGGGTCGGTCTGGGGCGGCTGCCTAGGGTGGTGGCCCTGGAACCGCCTCCTGGGACGCTGGCGCATGGACTGGCATTGACCTGCGTTTCCGCTGCTTGTTGGGAGGGTCAGGTTGTTCACTACTGGTGTGCCCTGTAGGTGATGCCTTAGGTCAGGGGTTCCCAAACTGTAGGAGCAATGACATTCTATGTATTTTTTTCTATTAACGAAAAGCAGGCACCGGCGGCAGCTGTAACTGTAGAAAAATAAAGTATAACAAGACAGTTATTGGTGGACTGTCAATCAAAGCAGACATTCACAAATCAGAGCTAACAGATTGCCTAACTGTAAGCGCTAGCTCTGACAATAGGGCAGTGTTATGGTCATATGATCGCTCTGCTGGCAGATGTAAAAAGTGTGTTCAGTATTAATAAAATTACAATATGTTAAATCCGCTACCAAAGAATAAGTTTTGCAAAGTATAGAGAACAAAAAAGACAGCTACAGGTGTTTGAATGCATTTGTACCGTGGGCTCGGTTTTGAGGTACTGGAATGGGTTTTTTCTTTTCTAGAAACATTTTCATACTAAATTTTGTACTTGATATCATTCATTTAAAAAATAAATTGATGCCTATGGTGAATACGTCTTTGTGACTAATTAGCTATTGACATTTAAAATATTGAGTACTTTGATGTATGTTTCAATATTAACAAAATCAAGTTACTAATCAAACAGATAAATCTTGTTACGGTAAATGATTTATTAAAATGTTTGGATACACTACTATTTTATCGATTTACTGGCTCGTTCACAGTCATCTTAAAAGAAGAAGAAGAACGTGGTTTACAAACGAGAGGAGGCCATTCAGCCCATCTTGCTTGTATGGTTGTTAGTAGCTTATTGATCCCAGCTTATTGAGCTTCTTGAAGGATCCCAGGGTGTCAGCTTCAACAACATTACAAGAAGTAGAAGAAGAAGAAAAAGTTTTTGACTGATTCAAATTTCACTGCACATGGATTTATTTTCATAAGTTTTCTTTTGGTTAAATGGCGCAGCTACGGTCCGTGATTTTTTATTTTTTAATTTTTTTTTTTTTTGGGGGGGGGCTATTGTAAGTTGTATTTGGTTGTACAGAGGAGTGGCGAAAAAAGTAACTTAAGCAAGGCTTCCGTTTCCTTCTGTATTGTGCGCATTCGTCTTTTTTGTGCATGACAGTTCAGCGTGAGAGGTAGCGTGTGGACGTTTTAGTTACACAGTGTTCAGAAATTTAGGATTTAAGAGTAATTTTTGTTGTGCCTGTTGTACTGGTTTTACTCAAAAGTGATTCCTGTTCAGGTATTCATGAATGGGAATAATAAGAGACATGCACTTCTTTCTTGTTTGATGACCAAGAAAAATAATTGCATTTCTAAAATGTTCAATTATACAAAGGTACCTAATTTAAAGGTTTGATAAAAATGTCTGTTTAGTTTTTGCAAATTATTTTATTTATTAAAATTAAAGTGGTTCAAAAATAATTTTCACTCAGTGCATATTCTATATGATTTCCATCTTTCACAATATTTATTCAAATGAATAAAGGATAGTTTAGATTAAGTTTACAGGTTTAAACATATAAAATGTTTTTAATTTGACATTTTCCCATGGAGTGCTAATAGTGGGCCGCAGTGCCGAATGCAGCTGAACAGGTGGGCCTCACGTAAAAAAAGTTTGGGAACCCCTGCCTTAGGTCACCCAGCGGAGCCGTGGGAACTGGAACTGACCTGGTGACAGTTCGCGTCTGAGGAGGTTGTCTGTGGTTCGACCTGCCCCACACGGGAGTGGGGCATCACGCAGGACGCCATCCATATAGGCCGTCAGTTCGTTTAAGGTGTGTCTCCATCACCCTACATTGTGGTCTCCCACCGGCGGGGCCTTGACCAAGGGAAACCCCGCTAGGCCTAGCTTGTCCGTGCCTTCCGGGGAGGCAAGCTGCGTGTCCTGCTTCAGCATGCTTGGAGCTGAGGCCGGACAATTCCAGGAGGAATTGTCTGAAGGCCAGGAAGGCCGGGAACTTTTGAGCGCGAGGGGCCATCACCTGCGTCCGAAAAACACTGCAGTGCGCCCCATCAGCACCGATGTCGAGTCCGACAGTGGTGGAGTGCTGGCTTCCAAGGCCACCTCGAAGCTAGGTTCCTCTGCAAGGGGTTTGAGCTCGCCTCCTACCTCTATGCCAGAGGAGAAGGAGGCTGTGTCCAAGAAGGGCGCTATTGTGTCGGCTGGGATGCTTCTTCCCGTTCACCATAATCTCCCCTGGAGGAGGGAGGGTACAGTACTTGGGACAGGATTGGAGCTGGGGCTGCAGGTGCCTGTCGAGACAGGAGCCCCAGGACCTGGGCCATTTGTGCCTTGAGGTCCATAATGTCCCTGGCCTGTTTAGACCGCTTCACCCTTCTTGCCTGGGACAATTCATGGAGGAGGGGCTCTGGGGCTCGACAAGCCGCCAACGGTCGGGCCATTGAGGACGCGGAACTCGCCCTCGTGGCCTTCTCCATTGACACATTTTGCTGTGTTCTGCACCGACTGAACACAGTGTGCACCGAACACTGCTTGCATTAGGTACACCGTGAGCTATAATATATATATATATATAGCACCGTCGCGATCAAGCAACGATTGCACCGTGTGCACCGTGCGTGCTGAGCACCTTGCGCACCAAGTACCCTGAGCACTACATGCACCGCATACCGTGCGGCGCACTAGTGCTGTATCACCGTGCACCGTGTGCGTACCAAGTACCGTGTGCCCCGGGTACCGTGCGCACCGAGTACCATACAGTACCGTGCGTCCCTGCACAAGCACTGTTGCACCGTGTGCACAGTATCGTGAGGCACCATGCGCCCATGCACTAGTGCTGTAGCGGTGGGTACTGAGCACTGTGTGCACCGTGCGTACCGAGTACAGTGCGCACAGAGTACCTTGCGGCGCCGTGTCCATGCACTGGCGCTGTAGCGCTGGGCACCATGTGCCATGTGCACTGTGAGCAACTAGATACCAAAGTACCAAGGGCTTTGCGTGCACCGTGGTACCGAAGAACCAGAGTGGGGGCAGGGGGCGCTATGCAACGGTGTCTACCCTAACCGCGTGGTCACACATCTGGTTAGCGTGTAGCACAGATCAAGGAGACACGAGGGCTGAAGTATTGGTGGGCGAGTTGAAGCAGACAGCAAAAAACCATGGTAGAAATAGATAGATAGGGGAGAGCACACTGTTTGTTTAAAGGCCAGACTCGCCGAGGTGGGCAGGCATACGCAGCCGGAGAGGTCTACTCAACAGCGGGGATGCGGCAAGGTCTAGCCCCGTGGAGGAACTGTGCTCTCCCAAAAAGGAATAGACAACAACTCGCGAAGGTGACTGCACAGGCAGTCGCTCACACACGACAGACAGATAAGAAAGAGCAGCCTACCATGCAAGCGAGGAGGCCACTGAAAGACAGAAAGGAAAAGGGTTCGGTCTTTTTCAGAGTCATTGATTCCGGGAAAGCAACGAACCAGCTTTCAGCATGAATGCAAGGGAAATACAATCAACTCGATTCGACTCAAGAAGCTTTTTTCTAACATGCTCAGCTGAACACAGAGGTCCTTACCGTACCATCTTGAGAAGGAAAAAGAGAAATGGCTTCCTCAGTATGACGGTTTTAATCCCTCGGTGGGCGGGACTGAGTGTGTCATCCCAGGAAGGGGCCTACCGACAGCTCTGATATAGAGAGCTCAGCGATACCTACCCAATGGGCAAGCATATCCCATACATAATGTCATTGGTGGTCATCTTTGAATTGAAAGGGAACTTATATTTTCAACAAGGCCATATGAGGCTACAACCTTTCACAATTTAGTCCACCTGAAGATACTGAATAGTTTGCAGGGCTCCAGACCTTGATATCATATAAAAGTAAATAAATATAGCAACCCATATTGATATACTATATATTTTTATTCATGGTTTATATGGTTCACACATTTAAGTGTATAGTTTTAAGATATATATACATATTGCAACAAATCAGCGCTCTTTGAAGTGCCTTTGTCACTTTTCCAAACCTTTTGAAGGTCGGTTGCCTATATGTTTTATTGTTTATGGTGTCGTTGTTTTAAACAAAACACCAAAATAAGGAAATGTATAGAAAAAAAACAAAAGACACAAAAGAGATGAAGCAAAAACCTAACTCTGTCTTGGAGTGCTAGCTAAACAATTCAGTTGTTCTAACTATTGAGCAGATGGCTAAGCCATTTACCGATATACGATTTCATAAGAAACAAACACTTGCAATTACCTTCCTCTTTATATTCGTTGAGAGTGGCACTTAAATACCCTCAACTTAAATGCTCAGGTGTGCCTCCATTAAAACTCTAGGTTACCCCATGTCTGCCCATGAAGTGTAAGGCCGTTGTATTCTGGGAAGCGTAGTCTTTACCCTGCCTGTAATCCCTGCAGGACTACATTTTCAAACTCCCCACTGGTGGCTATAAACTTTGTAAAATACGAGCACTAAGGTATCTCGCATTAATAATCTTTCCCCATATTTTGTCACTATATATAGCTAGGAGGGACCCCACTTAATTTTGTAGGTTAACCGCTGACGTGTAGAACTTGCAGAATGACAGGCAGGACACACGGAGTACAAACAACGGTAGGTTTTATTATTCTTCCTTTCAGAGCTGGGTAAAAGGATCCAACACAAATTAAAAAAAAAAAAACTTTGGAGTTTAAGGGCTTTCAGTGTTTTTCTTCTTTGGTCACTTCCTTGGCTCTCTGTTACGCCTGTGTTTTCACTTGCAGCTTGGCTTAAACACAGTATGACTACAGGTAGCACTACCTCAGGTTACGTGAATACCAGAATCAGAGTATCACTACACTCCACTTCCCCCTTCTACCATACTCTTCTAACATCCTCCCACTAGTTCCACCAGTCGATTTCAATACCGGTATCGTACCCATCAGGCATTGACTGGTTTTGGTAGTGATTGTGGGTTCTGTAGTTTATATTACCTTTTAAAGCAGGGCTTCCCAAACTCGGTCATGGGGACCCACTGTGTCTGCTGGTATTCATTCCAACTGAGCTCTCAATTACTTAACTATACCCTTAATTGAACTGATAATTTGCTCAGCTTTATGAACCTGGAACAATTTTTTTTTTTTAGGCAGTGTAGACAGATACCTGAGGCAAAATGATTACCCACATTATATATATATATATATATATAAATTTGTTGGTCAAAAGTTTAGAAATCCATTTTTCCAGTTTTTATTGAAATTTGACGAGTTTAATGTCTCAATTTTATCATGAAATTAAAGCATAGAACAAATAAACAATTGGAGATAAAAAAGAAATCATGGAAGCTTTTTGTTTAACAAAATTTAATCTAAATTTTGACTCATCAAAGTAGCCATATTTTGCAAAATGGCCCGAACACACTGTTGGCATTCTTTCTACAATGGAAATCAAATATTGTTGGAAAGTTCTTCCCAACACTGTTGCAGAAGTTCCCACAAATGTGTTGCACTTTAGGTTGCTTTGTTTCACCCTTCTGTCCAGGATGAACCCTTGACCAATCAGGCGATACCAGAGGGTTTAAATGGCTGCAAAATGCTGTGGTAGCAGTTTGGTATCAGGGTGCCACCACACTGTGCAACACTCTGGATCCAACAAAGAGCCCCAGACCATCACGTCCTCCTCCATGTTTGACAATTGGTGTCAAGGAACCATCCTTTCACCTACTCGACGGCATACAAAAAGTGATGAAAAGATTTCAATTTTGATTCATCGGTCCATAAGACCTTCTTCCAGTCTTCAGTAGTCCACAGGCGGTGCTTCATGGCCCAGGCAAGCCTCTTTTTCTTATTTTGCCATCTTAGCAATGGCTTTCTTACTGCCACTCGACCTGTCAAACCTGCAGCTCAAGTCTTCTCTTCACAGATGAAACTGAGACTTGAACTTCGACCAGTGTTAAGCTGTGCTTGAAGCTGTTGTCCTGTGATCCGCCGATCACGCAAGCTGTTGACTCTCAGAAACTTGTCTTCTGATTCTGTTGTGGCTTTGGGTCTGCCAGACCTCTTCCTGTCAGAGTTTCCTCCAGTTTCCAAGTGCCTTTTGATGGTGTAGGAAACTGTACTCACTGACACCTTGGCATTCTTTGCAATTTCTCTAAAGGAAAGACCTACACTTTTAAGGGTTATAATGGTCTGTCTGTCTACCTTTGTTAATTGCCTTTTTTCGCCATTATGAGAGCAATATACTCCTTCCTGCAGTACAATACTGTCCAAATAATGCTTAAGAGGGTGTAGTAACACAGTCTGTTCCAACACTGCTTTTATACAGACAGAGGGTTTGTAAGTAATCAACAAAAGTTGGGACACCTGTAGGAATTGTTAGCATCAACTTTCAAGGCTTAATTTACTTCCATTGCTGCAGAACAGCTGTAAGTTGTTAACCCATTACTTGTTCCCTGAAAAAGGCCAATGATAACTCTGAAATGTACATTATTTTTTCAGTTTTGGTAACCTAAACTTTTTTTTTAACCTCTGGCAGTTTACCGCTTACCTTTGTACCATTTCAGGTTATTCACTGGACTTGAACCCAAAAATTTCAATAAAACTGGAAAATGGGGTGTTCAAAACTTTTGACCAGTAGTGTGTGTGCCTTTATATATATATATATATATATATATATATATATATATATATATATATATATATATATATATATTGTGAAAATGACATTGATTTTGCTGAAACCAAGAAAACAATGGAGGAGGCCTGTACATGAAAAGGGGTGGGGCAAAGCTTTTGCACTGCAGTATTTTTTATTTTGTTTTTCTTCCTGCTTTCTGGTCTGACGTCATCACTTAGCCATCCTGTCACATTGGCAAACAAAAATATTTAAAGAAACAAGGTAAATGCAACCGTCCAAACAAAGCAGAAGCACTAACGGATAACAACATAGAATGTCTGAACAGCACTGAAACACTAAGTTTAAAAAACAAAGCTGCAATGCTGAACCTCATCTTCTTCAATATTGGCATCTAAATTCAATTGCAATTTGAACCTTAACATCTGCTTATTGTTTTTATTAATTTTTTTTGTTCAGATATTAATATCCATGTATTATAAACAATAATAGATGGACTTCAGCGAGTTACAACAAAAATAATTCCATTGAGGGGTTCTGTGACAGTTTATAAACTACCAGACCTGACAGTCTCGTAGTTTATGACGTCACAGAAACCCTAGATGTAATTCTTTTTTCCTATAACTTACTGAAGCCCAGCTATTTTATTTATATATACATATATACACACACACATATATAGCAATCTGTTGCGTATTTGCTCGTCACATATCCTCCCTAATCATTTATCTGCCACAATCAACCTCTTCAACATTAATTTATTATTGAACAGAGAAGATAAGTTCAGATAGTGTAGATCCTACCAAAGTTTTCTTACACTGTGTTGTATGTACTCCGGGCGCTACCGTTGCTGGTAGTGTCATGTGAGCTGTTGGGTGTGTTGATATGTAAATACATACGTGTAAAATATATATATATAACACGCCGGAGCAATGTGGATTTTGTGGAAGAATCTTGGGGAGGCCTTCATCCAGCAGTGGATTAAAAAAGGCTGAAGATAATGATGATTTTGTGTGTGTGTGTGTGTGTATATATATATATATATATATATATATATATATTGTAACACAGCAAGGAGGTTAGTTAATTATGACCTGCACCTGGCTGTTATTGTAAATTAGAGCCAGGTGCAGGATATAAAAGAGAAGCAGTCAGTCTGCTGGGGGCTGCTGTGTGAAGAGCCCGCTTGCGAATGTGTGCAGGCGTACAAAGAAGTAAGGTATAGTGAAACCTGTTAAAGTGGTGTGTTAAAACCGTGTTTATTTTGTTTTGGGTTTTGTTACAGGGAAACAGCTTAGCTGTCCTGTTTAGTTTAGGTTCCTGGTTTATGTTTAGTTAGTGCTCAAATAGAGCTAGGTGTTTGTTTTGTGTTTTATTTGTTTGTTTATTAAAAATAGCACGTCAGCACGTCAAAAATCAATTTTCTGTGTCCTGGGTCTGTTCTTAAAGGGGCAACGAACTGCAGAGTGGTGAGGTTCTGTTACACGTGGTGGCAGTGTGTGTGGGCGCCCCTACGACCTGGAAAAAAATGGATTTAAAAGAGTTGATCGAAAGGATCAATAAGAACACCGCTGCTCAAAAGGAGCAGACGAAGAAGATGGAGAGGCAGAGACAGGAGCTGGGGTTGGCCCCGTTGATAATACAGGAGCGGGAGCCGACCAAACTGGAGCTGCTGCTCCAAAAGTGGGAGCAGGCAAGAGAAGCATCGCTGTCTTCTGAGCCAGAGGGGGTGGAGCTGCTGGAAAGAGCCAGAGGGGATGGAGCCATGTTATAAGGAGCCACTGGCTGAAAACAAGGGGAGGAGGTGAAGAAGATACCTCCACCACAGCAATATCACCACCCCTGAAAACCAGTCCGGTGCTGCCAAAGGGTCCCTTGCCCTTGCTCCAGGACACCCTGCCGGTCTGCCCAGAACCCCGGCGCTTAGACATGGAACCCAAGAGTTTACACCATCGGCCAAAGCTCTACACCTGGTAGGAATTACTCCGCTCATCAACACCCAGACGCGCTAATTTGCTGTCAGACGCCGCTGGTGAACCCCTGTTCGTTCGCTCCCCTAGGTGATCGGATATACGCTGGTCCCCAGGTGAAGACCTCTGCCCGCTGCTGCAGTCTCCGTTTCCTGGCTATTCGCTGTTTTCGGCCCCGTCATTCCGATGGGGTCCCGTGTCCCGTTTGTTACAGGGAAACAGCTTAGCTGTCCTGTTTAGTTAAAAATCAATTTTCTGTGTCCTGGGTCTGTTCTTAAAAAAAAACTGGAGTGGGTGCGAAGTTCTGTTACGTGGTGGCAGGGTGGGATTTATATGTTATGTTATATATATATATATATATATATATATATATGAAAAACATAATAAACATATGAAAATATATCATGCATTCTTTGCTTCAATAATGTGGGAGTGGTTAAGCTGGGTAGTTAATGTTGGGACTTGCCCACAACAATGGATAGAATACCAAGATGACTGCATAATCTGGTATGTTAGATTTAGTTGTGCTATCCATTTAAAAATAAACTTCAAGATTGAATTGCTAAAGTGTATTTACAAAGCTATGTGCACAATGTAAATTATGCAATAACAGTAATATTTGTTCATAGGAGAAAACACCATACTAACTTTGACTAACTTAAAGTTAACAAATATACATGGATGTTGTGCTTTTACTTTCAGGCAATCCTTTCAATTTTGTGATGATCGTGAAGATGTGGAAAGAGGGGCTTCTAAACTCATTAAAGTTGTAGGTTCTCATTTTTTCATGACTCAGTTTGACTAACACTGGCATATGACAACAAAGCCTGAAGTCACTGTTTGACTAGAAAAAAACAAAAGTCTGTAATAAAATTCAGAGTGGAATAGAAATGTAACAATGTAACAGTATAAAACTAAAAAAAAAACTAAAAAAAATTTGCAGGACAGAGCGGTATAATATTGTTATGACTAATTTCATATTTCAAAATTATTTTATTTCTCATTTGCTTTTTCACTTTAAACAGGGTCTAAAATGCTCTATCCAACTTCAGTAAAACTGTGTGATCACCGAATGGCACAGAATTAAATATTTGTGTCTGAGAATGTTTCTTCAATATTGAATTTGATTTTTTTTTCTCAGTTTCAGAATACACTTGATATTATCTAAGCCTGCAGAATCCTTGTTGTTGATTTCTTTAGAGTAGGCTGCATCCTAATTCTAAAGAAATAATGTAATTCAGTGACATTTCAACTCTGCTGGCCCACCTTTTTCATACTATCACATAAACCAGTTGGGGCCAGCAGAGTTGAATTGCACAGGAGAATACATTTTTAAAAAATGCATACATGTGTAGAAAAGTCTTTGTCCACAGGTTATTTTATATTACACTGGGTCACACGTGACTTATTTATATGTTTTGATAATGTATTCATTGTGTTCCACAGACTAAACTGGAAAACCTTGATTTTGTGGTTGTCAGATGTAATCCAGAGGGGGGTGAAATCCTTAAGGATGAGAAAGGTATGAGATTTACAGACTACTTCATTCGGATCTCACATACTCTATCAAAATCAATAGACTTTTCTCCTTGCTTACAAATTTTTACATCACAACAACCATTTTCTGTGCTCCACAAAAACGTGCTTCACCAGTAGTTATGCTGAAAGCTTCATGACCTTTCTATTACACTATTAGGCTGAAAAAATAGATACAGTAGTTACGTTAAGCATGTACATATATAAATATACATTTTGTGCATGTGTATATTTGGATGAAGTCTTTAGCCTTATAAATATGTTTGTGTTAAGCTCTTCAAAATGATAAAATGAAGCTAGGGGAGAGTGGGAATAAATAAACCCCTGTGAGAAAACATCTGCAAGAGATGTGTATATCCTATGAGGTTGTGTCATGGGTTTTTGCTAAATTGTGCAAAGAGCTCGAGCTGAGAAATATGTGTCCTCTGTTTGTTTTTGTTTTTGTTTTTTTGCTTATGCATTGACATTGCTTTTTTTCTCCATTTCAGGCAAACCTCATTTGGAAAATACTACCCAGGTATCAACTCTCAGCTCAAGAGGGAAGAAGAAAGGAATCCCAATGGAGTAACAAGTTCTCTAGACACTGATAAAGCAATGCCAGGAGTATCACACCCCAAAAATTTAGTTCTTCTGTGAAGACAGATGACATGCAGTTTCCCAAGGGCTTCACACTGGAGACGTCAATTCTGAACCTCTAAAAAATCCACCAGAAAACTTCAAGTCACCACAGCAAAGGAGCCATTCTATGAGACAGTGATGGAAGTAGAGAAACTACTGAGAAATTCATGGGTTAAAAGTTAGAAGGGGGGGTTAGCTTGGTCATGCAGAACCTTTCAAAGACTCTGTATGAGCCAAGCTTCCTTCCTAGCTTATTGGTCACTAAGCCTGGGGACCGAGAGACAGGCCCTATCTCTGAAAATAAGCATAAGAACTCAGACATTCTAGCAGATACCTTAGACCCAGCCTTGGAAAGCATCAAATTTCAACAGATAGAGGGACACATTTATGAAACGGCAAATGATGTAAAAGAAGCCAGTAGCCAATCCCTCCACTCTTCATTGACACTCTCTTACAGACATTCAGATGCCAATCTTCAGCCTGACAGTTCTTGTTTGTGGGTGAATGACGAGCCAGAAGATCCCACTTACCAAACTGTGAAGGAACTAGAAACTGAATGTTCTTCCCCTACACTTCTGGAGACACTCCAGCCAGAACCAGACAGCACTGGCAGTAAAACCAGCATAAACTGGTCTTAACAACAGATGCTGTACTTGAAGAGATCTTTGAGGAAGGAGAGGTTCTGGCCAAGCTGAATGCTGTCTATGCCAGAGTGAGCAGAAAGAGCAAGACCTTGTCCACAGCAGAGGAGGTCCATTCAGAATCATCCAATCAGGAACCTCATAATGATGATCCGCCTCCTCCTCCATTGCCGGAGAAACGCTTTGGTATCGATCAATCATCTGAATCTAAGGTGAATGTTTTATCATACAATGTGTATGAATGCTACATTTGTCACTACAGTGAGTATTCTCCCAAGACTACATGTTATGGAAGCATCGAATGTTGAATAATCATGTAATAATTTAGAAGTATACAGTACAATACATTACAAATTAATTTTTATATAGCGCCCTTCACGCCATGACATCCCAGAGTGCTGTACAAAGTGAAAAACTATACAGAATAGCTGATATATACAGTATATAATACACCAGTCACAACCAATTATATAAAAGCACATTCAGAAAAGTATGTTTTCAATTTAGACTTAAAAGAATGCAGTGATTCAACCTGCATATGGTAACCAGAATAGAGTTATTATTATTATTATTATTATTATTTATTTCTTTAGAAGACGCCCTTATCCAGGGCGACTTACAATCATAAAGCAAATACAAATACATTCAAGTGTTACAATACAAGTCATACAACACTGGCAAAATACAATAATTTTTTCAAGTGTGACAAACCACAATTAAATAATACAGCAGATAATAGTGAAAGTTACATCAGGATATGATTAAAAGTGATAGTTACATCAGGATATGATTAAGTACAAAATACTAAGGTTAAAACTTGGCAGATTACAGTATTCTGAAGCATAGGATTAAATGTAGTAAAATAGGGGCAGATTTCAAAATAAAGCATATTTAAATGAAGGGTGATAGTGTCCCAGGATACAACAGAGGAGTTCTACAGGTGCTGTTTGAAGAGGTGAGTCTTAAGTAAAAGGCTGAATGTGGTCAGGGGACTGGGCAGTCCTGACATCTGTAGGAAGGTCGTTCCACCACTGTTTCTTCAAGGGTGGAGAATTTGATTTTCGGGAGACAGGGGGTTTCGGAGGTAGAACTTGATCTTCTAGTCTAAGGCGGAGCGGAGAGGTCGATTGGGGGTGTAGGAGAGATGAGGGTCTGGAATAGCTGGGTGCAGTCTGGTCAAGGCATCTGTAGGCTAGTACAAGAGTCTTGAACTGGACCGGTGATCGGGAGCCAGTGGAGTGATCGGAGTAGTAAACCAGCGTGGGCCAGCGAGCAGAGAGAACACCAGGCGGGCAGCAGAGTTTGGATGAAAAAATGCATGGCGGACGCAGGGAGGCCAGCCAGGAGGGAGGCAGTAGTCTAGGCGGGATTACCAGGGCCTGGACCAGGACGTGACTTATTTAGCATAGTTTTGAGGAAGGGTCGGATTCATCGGATGTTGCTCAGGAAGACTAAAGTGCGTGCCAGAGTGGAGATTGCTGGGAATAAGAGAGGCAGGGGTCCAGGGTGACTCAAGGTTCTTAAGCGTGGGAAGAGGGAGAGAGTGTGGTAGATTCCAGAGGAACAGAGATAGAGAGATCAGAGGAGGGGGAGGAGGAGGAAAGAAAAAGGTCAGATTTAGAGAGGCTGAGTTTGAGGTGATGCGAGTGCATCCAGGAGGAAATAGCAGACAGACAGGTAGAGATACGGGAGGAGATGGTGGATTCAGAGGTGGGGAAGGAGAGGAAAATCTGAGCATCATCAGCATAGAAATGGTATGAGAAACCATAGGATGCAAAAAGGGGGCCCAGGGAGCGGGTACAGAGAGACATAGGAGAGGACCCAAGACTGACCCTTGGGGACTCCAGTTAAGAGAGGGTGAGGTGTGGATGTTGCTCCCAGGTTACCAAGTGCGGTTGGAGATAGGAGGAGAACCAGGCCAGAGCAGTGCCAGAGATCCCCAGGTCAGCAAGAGATGATAGTAGAATAGAGTGATCAACAGTGTCAAAGGCAGCAGAGAGTGAGGAGAATTAGGACAGAGGAGAGAGAGGCAGCTGGGCACATAAGTGAGTTGGTGTTTTGTTTTTTTTTTTTCAGTGGAGTGAGCAGAGCGGAAGCCAGATTGGAGAGGGTCAAGCAGAGTGGTTGGACAGGAAAAGAGAACTGGCGGTATACAGTCCGCTCGAGGGTTTTGGAGAGGAAGGGAAGGAGGAGACAGGACGGTAGCTCTGGAGGGAGGTGGGGTCGGGGTGGGTTTTTTGAGGAGGGGTGATAGAGGCTTTTTTGAAGGCTGAGGAAAGATGCCAGAAAGTAGAGAGGTGTTGAGGAGTGAGGAGATGAAGGGACAGATGACAGCAGCTTGAAAGAGGTGAGTGGGGGGGTCCAAGGCACACGTGGTGGGTTTGTGACCCTGGAGCAGGAGGAGAGGTCAAGTCTGAGAGGGGCAAGAAGGTGGAGAGGGAGGCGAAGTTAGTAGGGGATGTAGTGGGTGTAGGGGTTAGCAGGAGTGGGTGCGGGGAGGGAGAGGTGTTAAAGTTTTTGGATATCTGAGATTTTAGAAGAGAAGAAGGAGGCAAAGTCTTCAGGGGAGATAGAGGAGGAGGAGGAGGGGGAGGGTTTAGGAGGGAGGAGAAGGTAGAGAATAGTTTACATGGGTTGTTAGTGGAGGGCTTTTAGATTACAGATTGAAATAAGCACATTTAGCAGAGGAGAGAGTAGAGGAGAAGGAGGAGAGGAGAGTGGCAAAAGATGTAAGGGCAGCAGGGAGTTTGGTTCCTTCCATTTCTTTTCAGCAGACAGTGTGATTCTTGCCGACAGACACAGAGGAGAGCCAGGGATGGGGGGAGGGGAGGCCTGAGCAGGTCGGGAGGTGAGGGGACAGAGGGAGTCGAGGAGGAGGTGACTGAGGAGAAAGGGTGGAGGAACAGAAACGGAAGTTGTTCTTCGATAGGAGGGAGGTGAGAGAGACAGTGGAGGCAAGGACAGAGGGGAGAGAGAGCAGAGGTTGGCGCAAACAGAGGTGACAGTGGGGTAGGAGGAGCAGGGAGAGGGGGAGACAGAGAAAAATAGATGAAATAGTGATCAGAGAGGTCCAGGGGGTGACAGAGAGGTTGGAGGGGCAGCAGGCCCTGGAGAAGGTGAGGTCCAGTTGATGCCAGCTTTGTGGGCAGGAGGGGAGCGGAGAGACAGAAGTCGAGGAGTGAAGGAGAGGAGGTCCAGCAGAGTGGCTGGGGTTGGAGATGGATGAAGTCACCAAACAGGAAGTCAGACAGAGAGGGGAGGGAGGAGCCTAGATAGTCGAGTTCATCCAGAAAGCTTTGAGAGGCCCAGGGGGCGGTACAGAACAATGAGCAGGAGTTGACAGGGAGTTTTAGTTGGACTGCAATGAAATATGAAAGGTACATTTGACAGAGAGGGACAGTGAGATCGGGAGGGGACAGAAAAGAGTAATGGGGAGAGAGAAATGTTGAATAATCATGCCCAGTGAATTTAGGGTATGGGACAGGATAGAGAGGACAGGGCAGCAGGAGTAACAGTGTTATAGGGGACAGCCAGGTTTCAGTAAGAGCAAGGAAATCCCGAGAGGTGGGAGGCAAAAGAGATGAAATCAGCTTTGTTAGCAGAAGACTGACAGTTCCAGAGTGCACCAGAGAGTCACGGGAGGGGGGAGAGGCAGAAATGAGGTTAGATAAGGAAGCAGCGGAGGGAGGGCAGAGGACGAGGACGGGGGGGACAGAACAGGGATGTGAGAGATAGTCAACAGGACAAGCAAGACAAAGGAACAGAGTTCCACAACCGAGGTGCACAACAGCAAAAAGTTCTGGTTCCAGTTGATTTAAGATGCTTTTTGGAAAAGGTAAAAGTTCAGCTTTTTCTGATCTCAAAGAATGAGTAGGAATATACGGAGTAAGTAGTTCTTGGAGATAGGATGGTCCTAATCCATGAAGGACCTTATAAGTTATTATAGCAACTTTAAAATCAATTCGGTAGCTCACTGGTAACCAATGTAAGGACATAAGCGAGTATGAGAAAGCAGTCTGGCAGCTGTGTTCTGGACTTCTAAGTTTAGTGGCAGGTATCCCAACAAACAAAGAACTGCAATAATCAAGACAAGAAGTTAGAAACGCATGTATCAACACCTCTGCATCCCAGCATATGGAGGAATATACATCCACACAGCAATATCCACACTGCCACTAGGTCAAGAAATCAGGGTATTTATCATTTTGTCCAACTTTAAGAGCTTTTTTATATTTTTTGCCAGAATTGTTTTTTTAATTATTTTGTTAAAATATATATTTAATTCTTGGTGCTGTTGTGTTCAAACGTGCAGTAAGTATGGACCCAAGTAAGGTGCCCTAAACAATAAGAACTGCACATGCAGTATGAAGATGATATTTTACATCTGATTATTTATGTGTTTGTTTATTACTTTATTTCAGATTTTGGAAAAAGAAGTAACCATAGAAAACCAAGCCACCAGTCAGCCAGAGACAGTGTCACCTCAGTAGAATTCTGAGGGGAAGCCAAGGAAAGACATCGAAGTGCCATTTATATATTGATTTGTTAATGGTTTTAACAACCCATTAATGGGGTTATTTTCATTATATTCTAAATTGTACTTTTCTGGAAAAAACAGTGGTTATCACAGTTGATTAAGAAAGGTTAAACCACAAACTTGGGTTTAAAAAGAATCAATTTATGTTTGGTTGAAAAAGGTATGTTATATCTGAAAGGGTATATGGAGGCATTAAGACCCTGGGGATGATACTGATGTCAGGATTATCTCCAATGTAGGTTAATTGTTTAATTATGTAATTGTCTGGGAGTTAAGAGTGGTAAGGTTGAGAAGGTAGGGGGAGGGTGAACGTGAAGAGGAGTTGCTGAGAGCATGAGTGGAGTTGCTTGTGCAGAAAGAAACGAAAGTAAGGAAAAATAAGTAAGTTACGTGTGTGTGTAAATCGGGGTAAACAGGAGTAGCCTGTCCCCGTTTAGAGAGGGTCGCTTTAACTGTTTAGTTAGACCCACAGAAGGGTTCAGGCTGTTCTTTTGTTTTAGTTTGCACCAACAGTGCATTTGTTTTGTTTTCAAATAAAGTCACGCCTCGGCGTGTTTCATTCTAAGTACTGTTTTCCTTAGAATTATTCTTATATACTACGCCCCACAAGGTCATTATCCTGAAAGACGGCAGCACATTATTTACAACATATATACATTGCAAAAACTTTGTTAATGCAGTAGTTAGTGTTGAACCCATCGCCACAAAAGCAAGGAAATGTGACGTTAGGGTTTTAAACCCTAACTCGCCATTACCACCCAACACACAAGCAGCCAAAGGAACCAGACAACACAAGAAACCACAGACTGCCGTCATCAGGTAAGACATAGAACATGCAACTCTTTCCAGATGACACAAGAGACAATATCAGTTACATCATGGTCTTCCAGTGCTGGTATATGGATATACACATACACTTCAAAACACAGACGCCCACTTAAGGCTGCAGAGCCACATCAACTTTACAAAAATAAAACTATACTTACATGCACTTTTGATTCCAATGCAAGTATGTAAATAACTGACATTTGCACTGTTACTGTTTTCTAGCACTTCAAAGCATTCAGTATAATCATATATGTTGGCTGGTAGGGAGCTTGCAGGGTTTAAGGCTCATTTCACCAGATATACTGTTGCCTCAGTGGCTGCATCCAGGGACATTCCTACCCAGAAAATCTGCAGGGCTGCTACCTGAAGTCAGCACCCACCTGTACCTCCCATTACCATATTGTGTTACTTGATTCCGCAATCTCTTTTTCCTAAATACTGGTTGTGTGCCTTTACCTTTACATTTGGTGTCGGGGCACAGAGCTCGAGCCCTAATCCTGCTCAGTGGCAGGCATCCAGGATTACCTCTGGTGCGTCCCAGTTTGGCCTGAGATTGACGAAGAATGCATTCAGTAGCGGAAATGAGAGACATGACCATTTACGCTAAAAGAGAATGACTGTACAGTAGTATAAAGTGTTTCATACAGTTTTGTATATTTGGCATTTTCCGTGTTTTTGTTTTTATCCCGGATAATTTAAAATTCTATACATTTTATTTTATTTACAGAGCATTCATTTAAAGTACATAGCTATTTGTTTGCCTGCTTTTGCCTCCCCCTTACACTCACAACACCCCAACAGAGCCGCAGATTTTTGTTTCGTTGCTGATCGTTTCTGAGTAGTGTACTGTGTAATATCCGTCACTGACATTTTGTAACCAATCCGGTTTTGAGTTTAGTTGACGATCCAACCTCAGTTTAAAAAAAAAATGAGTTATCGTGGCAGAGCATTTGGCCCTATTCTCACACTCACACACATTAGTAAAAAAATCTCACACAGTTTTTAAAATTCTGGGCAGTTTTTGTTCGGTTTCTAATCGAAGTATAGTTTACAATAAGCAGCTATCTAAAACACATTGTGATTTGTTGACAACACATTTTTGGTCAATCATAGTGCGCCTCCATTTTTGGTGCTCCATGCAGCTGCTGTCAGGGCAACATGAACTACAATATTTGAAGCAAGCTGTGGTGGTGCAAGTTGGACTGTATTAACTGAGGTAAGTTTTATGAATTTCTATCATCAAATGTGCTTTTTTTAAAATAAATCAAACAACAAAGTCGAGGTGGGCATGATTTTGGGAATGGCTAGAGACACTTTTATCAGAGTCAACACCAGTGTTGTTTTTAAAATGTCTATAACGAAACTGCAAGAAAAATAAATAACTCAAATTATTTAGTTATCTCTGATCTGTTTGGTAAAATTGACATTTGATTTACCCTATGTAGGGTCGCCTACATAGGGTAAATGGTTATTTTATATTACACTGGGTCACACGTGACTTATTTATATGTTTTGATAATGTATTCATTGTGTTCCACAGACTAAACTGGAAAACCTTGATTTTGTGGTTGTCAGATGTAATCCATAGGGGGGTGAAATCCTTAAGGATGAGAAAGGTATGAGATTTACAGACTACTTCATTCGGATCTCACATACTCTATCAAAATCAATAGACTTTTCTCCTTGCTTACAAATTTTTACATCACAACAACCATTTTCTGTGCTCCACAAAAACATGCTTCACCAGTAGTTATGCTGAAAGCTTCATGACCTTTCTATTACACTATTAGGCTTAAAAATAGATACAGTAGTTACGTTAAGCATGTACATATATAAATATACATGTTGTGCATGTGTATATTTGGATGAAGTCTTTAGCCTTATAAATATGTTTGTGTTAAGCTCTTCAAAATGATAAAATGAAATGGGGAGAGTGGGAATAAATAAACCCCTGTGAGAAAACATCTGCAAGAGATGCGGTATATCCTATGAGGTTGTGTCATGAGTTTGCTAAATTGTGCAAAGAGCTCGAGCTGAGAAATATGTGTCCTCTGTTTGTTTTTGTTTTTTGTTTTTTTGCTTATGCATTGACATTGCTTTTTTCTCCATTTCAGGCAAACCTCATTTGGAAAATACTACCCAGGTATCAACTCTCAGCTCAAGAGTGGAAGAAGAAAGGAATCCCAATGGAGTAACAAGTTCTCTAGACACTGATAAAGCAATGCCAGGAGTATCACACCCCAAAAAATTTAGTTCTTCTGTGAAGACAGATGACATGCAGTTTCCCAAGGGGCTTCACACTGGAGACGTCAATTCTGAACCTCTAAAAAATCCACCAGAAAACTTCAAGTCACCACAGCAAAAGGAGCCATTCTATGAGACAGTGATGGAAGTAGAGAAACTACTGAGAAATTCATCGGTTAAGAAGTTAGAAGGTCCAGGGGTTATCTTGGTCATGCAGAACCTTTCAAAGACTCTGTATGAGCCAAGCTTCCTTCCTAGCTTATTGGTCACTAAGCCTGGGGACCGAGAGACAGGCCCTATCTCTGAAAATAAGCATAAGAACTCAGACATTCTAGCAGATACCTTAGACCCAGCCTTGGAAAACATCAAGTTTCAACAGATAGAGGGACACATCTATGAAACAGCAAATGATGTAAAAGAAGCCAGTAGCCAATCCCTCCACTCTTCATTGACACTCTCTTACAGACATTCAGATGCCAATCTTCAGCCTGACAGTTCTTGTTTGTAGGTGAATGACGAGCCAGAAGATCCCACTTACCAAACTGTGAAGGAACTAGAAACTGAATGTTCTTCCCCTACACTTCTGGAGACACTCCAGCCAGAACCAGACAGCACTGGCGCAAACCAGCATAAACTGGTCTTAACAACAGATGCTGTACTTGAAGAGATCTTTGAGGAAGGAGAGGTTCTGGCCAAGCTGAATGCTGTCTATGCCAGAGTGAGCAGAAAGAGCAAGGCCTTGTCCACAGCAGAGGAGGTCCATTCAGAATCATCCAATCAGGAACCTCATAATGATGATCCTCCTCCTCCTCCATTGCCGGAGAAACGCTTTGGTATCGATCAATCATCAGTCTGTCAGTAGTTGGTTGCACCACAATTGGACAAGGTTGGAGAAGAATGAAGTACAATAGATAGTAAAGAAAGGGCATATTTTTTATATATTGCTCAGAAAGAAGTGGTAAGAGCATGCCAGGGAAAAGATATGCAGGGAGTAAGAGAGGTAAGGATCAAGGTTGTTAAGGGTCTTGGCACAGGAGGTTGGTGGAGCCGAGTAAAACATATCAGATGAGGGGAAGGAAGGAATAGGAAGAACGTAAGAACATAAGAAGAACAAAAGAAAGTTTACAAACGAGAGGAGGCCATTCAGCCCATCTTGCTCATTTGGTTGTTAGTAGCTTATTGATCCCAGAATCTCATCAAGCAGCTATTTTCTGTTCTGAATGCCCCTTTATCTAATCTCCATTTGTGATCCCTGGTCCTTGTTTCTTTTTTCAGGTCGAAAAAAGTCCCCCCCATTGTCTATAGTTATCTATTCTTATCTAGACATTATCTAGTCTTCTTTGTTCAAGACTGAATAGATTCAATTCTTTTAGCCTATTTGCATACGACATGCCTTTTAAACCCGGGATAATTCTGGTTGCTCTTCTTTGCACTCTTTCTAGAGCAGCAATATCCTTTTTGTAACAAGGTGACCAGAAGTGAACACAGTATTCTAGGTGAGGTCTTACTAATGCATTGTAAAGTTTTAACATTACTTCCCTTGATTTAAATTCAACACTTCTCACAATATATCCGAGCATCTTGTTGGCCTTTTTTATAGCTTCCCAACATTGTCTAGATGAAGACATTTCTGAGTCAACATAAACTCCTAGGTCTTTTTCATAGATTCCTTCTTCAATTTCAGTATCTCCCATATGATATTTATAATGCACATTTTTATTGCCTGCGTGCAGTACTTTACACTTTTCTCTATTAAATGTCATTTGTCATGTGTCTGCCCACTTCTGAATGCTGTCTAGATCATTTTGAATGACCTTTGCTGCTGCAACAGTGTTTGCCACTCCTCCTATTTTTATGTTGTCTGCAAATTTAACAAGTTTGCTTACTATACCAGAATCTAAATCATTAATGTAGATTAGATTAAATGGTTACCTCGTTCCATTTTGAGGTTTCTCCTCTAATCAGTACTTTCTGTTTTCTACATGTGTGTGCATGCATTTCCTTGAATCCCTACTGCGTTCAGTTTGAGAATTAATCTTTTATGCGGGACTTTGTCAAAAGCTTTTTGGAAATCTAAATAAACCATGCCGTATGCTTTGCAATTATCCATTGTCGATGTTGCATCCTCAGAAAAATCAAGCAGGTTAGTTAGACACGATCTCCCTTTCCTAAAACCATGCTGATTGTCTCCCATGATATTGTTCCCATATAGGTAACTTTCCATTTTAGATCTTATTATAGTTTCCATAAGTTTACATATAATAGAAGTCAGGCTTATTGGTCTGTAGTTACCTGGTTCGGTTTTGTCTCCCTTTTTGTGGATCGGTATTACGTTTGCAATTTTCCAGTCTGTCGGTACAACGCCTGTGTCAAGAGACTGTTGCATGATCTTGGTTAGCGGTTTGTAGATAACTTCTCTCATTTCTTTGAGTACTATTGGGAGGATCTCATCCGGCCCAGGGGATTTGTTTATTTTAAGAGCTCCTAGTCCCTTTAACACTTCTGCCTCTGTTATGCTAAAGTTATATAAAACTGGATAGGAACAGGTCGACAAGTGGGGCATGTTGTCCGTGTCCTCCTTTGTAAAAACCTGTGAGAAGTAATCATTTAATATATTTGCTATTTTTTTTTCTTTGTCTATGATTTTGCCATTTGTGTCTCTTAGACATTTAACCTCCTCTTTGAATGTTCTCTTGCTGTTATAATATTGGAAAAACATTTTGGAATTGGTTTTAGCCCCCTTAGCAATATTGATTTCTGTCTCTCTCTTGGCCTTTCTAACTTCCTTTTTGACTTGTGTTTGCAGTTCCAAGTACTCTTTGGGTCCTTTTTAAACGCTTTGTAAAGTGCCTTTATTCGCTGAATATTTTTTTAATTGACCTATTAAACCATTTTGGCCATTTTGTTTTAGATTTAGATTTGTCTACTTTTGGGATGTAATTGTTTTGCGCCTCTAGTACTACATTTTTGAAAAACAGCCATCCCTTTTCTGTGGATGTTTTCTCTATTTTATTCCAATCTACTTTTGTTAGTCTCTGTTTCATACCTTCATAGTTTGCTTTTCTAAAATTGTAAACCTTAGCTTTAGTCATTACTTTTGGGGTTTTGAAAATCACTTCGAATGAGACTATGTTGTGGTCTGAGTTTGCCAATAGCTCTCTGACCTCTGTTTTAGTTATTCTGTCTTCGTTATTTGAAAAGACTAAATCAAGGCATGCCTCCCCTCTAGTCGGTGCCTTGACAAATTGCATTAGGAAGCAGTCATTTGTCATCTCCACCATTTCAATTTCGTCCGTCGTGCTCCCCACCGCGTTTTTCCATTTTGTATAGGGGAAGTTGAAATCCCCCATTAGTATGGCTTCTCCTTTTCTACACGCATTTCTAATGTCATTGTATAACAGATTATTTTGCTCGGCGTCTGAATTTGGCGGTCTATAGCATGCTCCTATTATTATGCCCTTTGTGTCCATTATTCTGACCCATATTGATTCGGTGTTGTTTTCTTTGTCCAGAATTAACACCTGGGCTTCAAGACTATTTCTTATGTATAGTGCTACCCCTCCACCTCTTCTGTCCTGCCTGTCTTTCCTATACAGTGTGTACCCACTAATATTATATTTGTCTCCATCACTCTCAGATAACCAAGTTTCTGTAACACCATTCACATCATAGTTACTTGTTAGTGCAGTAGCTTCAAGTTCTAACATTTTGTTTCTGAGACTTCTAGCATTAAGATAAATACATTTAATGGCTGTCTTACCTGAGTTGTTGCCTTTGTTTTGATGTGGTCTCCCTTCTGTTTTTTTTATTTTCTCCCCCCTTCCTTTCTAGTTTAAATGCTTCTGGACCTCCTCAAGGATCCTTTGTCCGAGTAGATTGGTTCCCTTTTTGTTTAAGTGCAGTCTGTCCCACCTATATAGATAGTCCTTGTTGTAGAATGTGCTCCAGTGTTCAAGAAAGATGAAGCCTTCCTGTGTGCACCACGATTTCAGCCATGCATTTTGATTTTGTATTTCCAGCTGTCCATATGGTCCTTTGCAAGGTGCCGGCAGTATCCCAGAAAATACCACAGTTTTGGTCTTGTCTGTTTTGGAAAGTCTGAGTTTGATATACAATATATATTCACCGTTGGGTATCAAAGTCTTCAGCTTTATATTTGATTATTGAGAGGAACGGTAGTTCCTCATACAAGTTACAAAAACTTGGTTGAAACTACCGAGTGTCTCTATACAGCTCCAAGAGTTTTGCTGTTTTCACCATGTTGCAGCGGCAAAACTAAATCACTTAGAATTACCGTCTCTACCAGTACCAATAGTCTGAAACTTTCTTACATCAAATGTGAAAAAAAGTAAATACCTCTTATACACAATGAGATATAAGTTGTCAAACTAAGGTAAAATTGTTGTTGTTGTTGTTGTTGTTGTTCTTCTTCCTCTTCCGTTTACTTTAAGAGTGTGTAGCGACTTTTCAAACAGAAAAGCTAAATAACTGGACATCTACCAATCATGTGATTCCACCTGTTGGTCAATGTCAAAATAAACCAGGGAACGCAAGCAGTTTGATATCCACAATATTTATATTAAACAATTTATTTATCTTTTAAAACAGCACATATCACAGGAAAAAAATACTGTGTTTTGAACTTTCAACATGACGTCCTTGAAGAGCCCACAACTTTAGCCCGCTGTGCCACTGCGCAGTTGTTGAAATGCGTTCGTTTTTTAAGCTTACATCCACGCCTGACCAGCTTTTGCTGAAAACCTGAAGGTTCTGCTCGATTTTAGAAATGCTCTATTTCCTGTTTGAAAATATCTAGTTTCCTGTTTGGTAGATACCATAGAATTGTACACAAGAGGGGCATGTAGCTTCCTTGTCTAAATCTCTGATAAATTGTAGTTCCTCGTTTAATTAAAAATAAAAAGGAATAATTTATTAAGTAGAAAAATAAATTATTTAAAAAATACATAGAGGAATAAATATATTTAGAAATAAAAAAAACTGTTTTTTTGTATTCAGCCGATGAAGGATTTGTAGTCCGAAACGTCCTGATAATTGATTTGTAATCAATTATTCTACCTTTTTAAGTACCTGAAATATCATTTTCTTTTTTCTTTTATATATATATATATATATATAAAGTGTGTGTGTGTGTGTGTGTGTATGTAATACAATTATAAGTCTTAAGCACTGTGAACAACTTAATCATAGGCAGGTTTCATTGCGTTGAAGACACATCATTTACCTTTACACCTTGCATTACAGTGTACAGTACTTTGATCAACCTAACTTACCCACCAATAAATTACACGTAGCCACCAGTGTGCGATTTTTTATTTTTACTGTTAATATTATTATGATTATTAAGTCACTTAGCACAAGTCCTTATCTAGGCCAACTTACAATAGTCTTAGGGCCCATAAAATCAGAAGTGTGACTCATACAGATTCTACCATTGACAGATATAACCATTACACTGTTTTTATTTTTTTGTATTTTAGTTTGTTTTAACCACCTGTTGTGCATCAAAAATTCAATTTACCAACTGTATTACATCCAGGTATTACTCCTGTTGCCCACTGCCTGATTGTCATAGATCTGGATACAGATCAATCTTAACCCACCCACTCATTGCAAACCTGGGTTCTGTGGTGGTTGATGTCAGATGATTCCTTCTTCCGGAGTCCGTCAGGAAAATGGTTATTACACATTTATATTTACACACAAACACACTCCCACACACCTATTTATCTATTTATACAGACATACGATAAGATATTAATTTAATAATGAATACTGATATTATTATTCAAGGAAGAGGACAAAAGGATGTCAGAGGATTCCTTCAGTCTCCATTGATGCTACGTTGATGATGATTATTACTACTATGTACATAAGTATACACACATCTATCTATCTATATAAAATGGGAAAACCCGGTGGGGAGCACGACGGACGAAATTGAAATGGTAGAAATGACAAATGACTGCTTCCTAACGCAATTTGTCAAGGCATCGACTAGAGGGGAGGCATGCCTTTAGTCTTTTCAAATAACAAAGACAGAATAACTAAAACAGAGGTCAGAGAGCCATTGGCAAACTCAGACCACAACATGGTCTCATTGAAGTGTTTTTAAAACCCCAAAAGTAATGACTAAAGCTAAGGTTTACAATTTTAGAAAAGCAAACTACGAAGGAATGAAACAGAGACTAACAGAAGTAGATTGGAGTAAAATAGAGAAAACATCCACAGAAAAGCGATGGCTGTTTTTTAACAATGTAGTACTTGAGGCGCAAAACAATTACATCCCAAAAGTAGACAAATCTAAATCTAAAACAAAATGGCCAAAATGGTTTAATAGGTCAATTAAAAAAATATTCAGCGAATAAAGGCACTTTACAAAGCGTTTAAAAAGGACCCAAAGAGTACTTGGAACTGCAAACACAAGTCAAAAAGGAAGTTAGAAAGGCCAAGAGAGAGACAGAAATCAATATTGCTAAGGGGGCTAAAACCAATTCCAAAATGTTTTTCCAATATTATAACAGCAAGAGAACATTCAAAGAGGAGGTTAAATGTCTAAGAGACACAAATGGCAAAATCATAGACAAAGAAAAAAAAAAATAGCAAATATATTAAATGATTACTTTTCACAGGTTTTTACAAAGGAGGACACGGACAACATGCCCCACATGTCGACCTGTTCCTATCCAGTTTTAAATAACTTTAGCATAACAGAGGCAGAAGTGTTAAAGGGACTAGGAGCTCTTAAAATAAACAAATCCCCTGGGCCGGATGGGATCCTCCCAATAGTACTCAAAGAAATGAGAAGTTATTTACAAACCGCTAACCAAGATCATGCAAGTCTCTTGACACAGGGGTTGTACGGACAGACTGGAAAATTGCAAACATAATACCGATCCACAAAAAGGGAGACAAAACCGAACCAGGTAACTACAGACCAATAAGCCTGACTTCTATTATATGTAGATTTATGGAAACTACAATAAGATCCAAAATGGAAAATTACCTATATGGGAACAATATCCTGGGAGACAGTCAGCATGGTTTTAAGAAAGGGAGATCATGTCTAACTAACCTGCTCGATTTTTTTGAGGATGCAACTGAATGCAGTAGGGATTCAAGGAAATGCATGCACATGGATTAGGGAGTGGTTACCATGTAGAAAACAGAAAGTACTGATTAGAGGAGAAACCTCAAAATGGAGCGAGGTAACCAGTGGAGTACCACAGGGATCAGTATTAGGTCCTCTTCTATTCCTAATCTACATTTATGATTTAGATTCTGGTATAGTAAGCAAACTTGTTAAATTTGCAAACACAAAAATAGGAAGAGTAGCAAACACTGTTGCAGTAGCAAAGGTTATTCAAAATGATCTAGACCGCATTCAGAACTGGGCAGACACATGGCAAATGACATTTAATAGAGAAAAGTGTAAGGTACTGCACGTAGGCAATAAAAATGTGATTTATAAATATCATATGGGAGATACTGAAATTGAAGAAGGAATCTATGAAAAAGACCTAGGAGTTTATGTTGACTCAGAAATGTCTTCATCTAGACAATGTGGGGAAGCTATAAAAAAGGCCAACAAGATGCTCGGTTATATTGTGAGAAGTGTTGAATTTAAATCAAGGAAAGTAATGTTAAAACTTTACAATGCATTAGTAAGACCTCACCTAGAATATTGTGTTCAGTTCTGGTCACCTTGTTACAAAAAGGATATTGCTGCTCTAGAAAGAGTGCAAAGAAGAGCAACTAGAATTATCCCGGGTTTAAAAGGCATGTCATATGCAGACAGACTAAAAGAATTGAATCTATTCAGTCTTGAACAAATAAGACTACGCTGTGATCTGATTCAAGCATTCAAAATCCTAAAAGGTATAGACAATGTCGACCCAGGGGACTTTTTTGACCTGAAAGATGGGCTGAATGGCCTCCTCTCGTTTGTAAACTTTCTTATGTTCTTATGTTCTTATGTTCTTCTTATATGCATACACATACAGAACATTCATACATGCATACTGAACATTCACAATTTAATTTGAGGAGAAGGCCAAGAAAATGCACTCAAACTTTATTTTATTTAAAGTAAACATCCAGCTAAGCCAAACACACAGTCAGTTCTGCTATGGTTCCTCTTCCTCTTCCCCTGTACTGTCACATTGGCTGCTTTCAAAATCTTCATTCTCGATGTCCTCATCTAGAATAGTGGCATCCAGGCCTATAATGCGACTGTATGTGTCTCTGACATTGTCCTGGTGGGATCTGAGCTCACTGATTCTCCTCTGTACGACACAATGTAGTCCACTGTATCCCTCCTCAGCAAGTCCCAAAGGGCAGCCTTTCATAGATAAATAAACATGTTTCTGGATTAGTGACAAAGATAGGAGATGGACATTATTCAATAGAAGTCATTGCAAAATTGTTTTTTTTTTGTGATCACAATATTTATCTTGATCTCAATGTAACAGCGCAAAAAACAATGCAAAGGCTTCCCCCTTTTTAAATTTTAAAAGGGGGTTAAATATGTCCTATGAGGAAAATTAAAATGAATACACTGATGATTAGGGTTCTTGGATGCACAATTTAAAATATTCCAAATAGTATCCCAAGATATTTCATCACCAACAATAGATAAGTCTCTATTCCAAATAGTATGAATCACTAAAGGGTTTGTAAGTAACTTTCAGAAGTGTAAAGTGAGGAGACCAAGCCCCTTGTTCTACCCTTTTTATCCAGCACAGTATGTAATGTGTGCAATGGTAACTCTGTTCCCCAGGGCACCCCATAGGCACTCATCGCAGAATGCAGACAAAGCTAAAAAAAAAAGGTACCTGGCAAATTATATTGCCATTTTAAATCTTGGAAAGTGAGGAGGCTGTTATCTTTAAAAATGTCAGCAAGAATTATTGCAAAGTTAAACTACTTCATTGTTGAAAGTAACTACAACATGTATTTCCTACCAGAAATGTTTATGTATGAGAAAACCAGAAGACTTACAGTAAGTCCCTGCAAAACATTCTATTTCAAATATATATTCATGTTAATATGAACTTACTGTGTCTGCTTAAGTCATCTGACAGCTGCAATGCAAAGTCTCTCAAAGTTCCTGCGGATCTCCTCAAGTACTCCCAGTGCTGCTTCATCTCTCACCAGAATGACTACTTCCTCATGCAGTCTTCTTAAGAGCATGAATTTGTCGAAGACCCTTTTCTTAGTGTAGAGGCCAACAGTGGTCTCTGCAAAACATTGATTAATTTTACACATGCGCGCACACACGCCCAGATATATAGATATGCATAGTGCAAACTGCAATAATTATGCATTCAAAATATTTACTTTTAAAATGTTTAACATACCACTGCCATGCAATTCCCAAGGCCAGGTGTGACTTTTCCGCTGCCAAAATTTCGTCGAGGGAATCAATTCTGCCAGAGTCCGGCAGAAGGTCATTGTATTCTGCAATGGCTTCCAAGAACTTTCTCTTCTCGTCAAGAATCTTTCGTCTGATTCTGTGTTGCCGCTTGTTGCTGTCTGTAAAATTACAAAATCAGCCATGAGAATCTGAAACATTTTGATAACTACTAGCAGCATTACAGTGAAGTATATGGAATGTAAGCACTTTGTAGATAAATGTATGAACATGGTCATTTAGAGTGCAAATTTAAACTGGGATGAATCATAGAACTGCCATTGGTCTACCTGTTCTTTCTGAAATTAATTTGTTTTATAGTCATTTAATCAAAAATATGCCAAAGTCTTTTTAACATACCAGTCTGATGGTAGAGATGATGGGTTCTTTGTTTTATGCTTACAAACAGACCGGCCTCATTGTCCTCAGCTGTTGCTGTTGAGGCAAGATTGTACAGGATGTGAACCATTTTTAATAATTGCACAATCAAAATATTTTAAATGAGAGAGAGAAACTGTAGAGGCACATGAGTAAATGTTTACCACAAGCAGCCCACTGCTGCACATCTGTGACCCATTGTTGCAGCACATCATCAGTGTATCCCAACTCTGTCTTCATGTTTTCAAGACTGTCAGTCTCATCCCTAATCTTCTGTAATGTCTGATAAAAAAAGTAGAAATACAAGTGTGCAGTGTAATTAAACATAAGTGATATGATGGATGAATATCTCAATTAACAGACACATACTGTGGAGTAGTGGTTAGGGCTCTGGACTCTTGACCGGAGGGTTGTGGGTTCAAACCCAGGTGGGAGACACTGCTGCTGTACCCTTGAGCAAGGTACTTTACCTAGATTGCTCCAGTAAAAACCCAGCTGTATAAATGGGTAATTGTATGTAAAAATAATGTGTAAAAAAAAATAATAATAATAATAATGTAATTGTATGTAAAAATAATGTGATATCTTGTAACAATTGTAAGTCGCCCTGGGTAAGGGCATCTGCTAAGAAATAAATAATAAGTGCTTAGGGTCTAATTTAATTTCTAATTCAACAGATGCAAATAAGTAGACAACGTATCTTTGAGATAATGCTTTGTCCATGTTCTGCACTTTTCTGTTGTTCCACCCCATGGCTTGTAGCGTTAACATGTCTGTCCGTGCTGTGAAAAGCAGAAAGGGTATTAGCATTATCAATCACTAAAATACATTAAATGGGTTTAGAAATAGGCCTATAATTCCATATATCAACCTGCTTTGGACATGTACTTTGTGCAGATAGCTATCATGGATAGGAAGCTGTTCACTTGCTCCACCTCCTCGCCAAAGGTAGTGCCTGCGCCATCCTGGTTTCTTCCTCCCCATTGCACCTACAACATTTAACACACAAGTTATGATACAACTGTACAGTTAGCAGTCTGTCAGTGACAGTAATAGATATATAGTATGATACAAAAGCTTTTACTAGACCTAATTACACTCCAAATGAAACTTAAGAGGTTGAGGAAGAGAAATGTTGACACTTTACTGAACTCTGCACCATAACCACAATAACTATATTATTTTGCAAGTGTGTTGAGATTTACACATTACATTTACATGTATGTGCTTTTGCATGCATGACAGAGAGGAATGGCTTCATGATTGTCAAGTTGCTAAACTCTGGACATTCCAGGGCTACCTTCTCCAAGTAGGGCCAATATTTGCACATAATATCTGTGTAAAAGAATTGTACACTGTAAATGGACACCAGTTCTTTCTGCAGGAACATGGGGTAGGCATATATCTCCCCACGGAACATATTCAGGCCCTTCAGGAGAATGCAGTGCCTGCAAACAGAAACCTCAAGGCCCTCCTCATCCAGTTTGCTGCTAGATTTTCTGGAGGACTCTTTGGCAGCTGCCCACTGTGATGGGGGGAGAGAGGGGTGGGTAGGGGGTGAGGGGGGTTGGTAGGGGGGTGGGGGGTACGGGGGTAAGAGGGGGGTGGGTAGGGTGGTGAGAGGGGGGTAGGGGGCAGAGGGTGGTGGGGTAGGGGGCTGGATATGGGGGGGATAGGGTGGTGGGTAGGGAGGTAGGGGGGGACAGGGGGTAGGGGGGGGACAGGGGGGTAGGTAGGAGGAAGGGCGAGGGGTAGTTATGGCAGTGTTCAGGCCACCACGAGGGAAATGTCATTAACAGGTAAAAAGTAAAGGTGAGTTTAGATGTATCATATTGACTAAAATGCTGAGGCCGAATTTCATGCATTTCAGCCGTATCTCATTCGCACCCTCCTTGTTGAATGGATGTCTGAATGGATTTGTATTTTATCTTGGCTAATATATTAGTATTTCTAAATAAGCTTACTTTACTTAATTTATTTTACGGCAACTATGTACACAATACAAATTATTACCGTATCATAATAAACATCGTATATTTGTAATGCCAACAAAGCTTATTTTTATTTGATTTGACGTCCCCGTCGTCCCCGTCGTCCCCACCAGACAAAACACACTCCAAATCTCACGAAGTAAGTTACTACAGTTGCGGATCCACAACTAATTTATTTAACTTATTTTTTTTAATTAAAAAGGGACATTTCGACCATCTCTCAAGTGAAAAGCTACTGTTAAATTCTACACTGAAACGTATATGAGAAAAATGTATTGCTTACCGGGTACGTGAAGCCAATGCCCGTAGAGATGCTGAGATGCGGTAGAAAAACATGGCTGACTTTCAAAGTACATTGTGTTTAATCAGAGAATTTCGACAAAAACTGCCGCGAAGCATTGTGTTTGAAAGTGAAAACGTTACCCACGTAACGTTTTTTCCCCCAGAAAGCAGAAATGCAGAAACGTTAACCTGTTAACGTTTCTCTCGTGAGACTGGGTTGGTAGCGACTATTCAAACAGAAAAGCTAAATAACTGGACATCTACCAATCATGTGATTCTCCACCAGCTAAGTGGGCACCATGACTTCCTAACATTTTCTTTAAACCAAATATATATAGAAAATTATGTTTTAAGCTCAACATTGATAATATTTGTTTAAATTAGAAAAAATATATTTAAAAAATAAACCACCAAGTGGGGACTTAAACCACGTTTACGCTACAAAGTGGGGACCTGCACAGCCTGCAGTAGGAATGTGTCTGAGCAGCAGCCACTCTGAGTCCTGCTGTTCACAACCATTACACAGACATGTTGCAGAATCATCTTCCTCTTTCTTACAATTCAGCATTTAGTAGTTTTTAAGTTCTAATTCTTTACTCTAGATTACAGAATCTTTGCAAAAATGAGAATGTTTTAAAAAGCTATTTTGTAATTTTTAGCTAAACTAATTATAACCATAAGATTATTTCTACTTAATTTTAATTAACTGCTAATTTTTATCATACTAAATATCAACATATAAATATCATATTTAATATCTAAATTATAATATTTACATAACATATCATTTTAAAATACAGTAATTTAATTATAAGGCACTAATACAAAAAAATCAAATTGGAGAAAGAAATTCATTTTGAAACCTGAAAGATATACATTTAATATAAAAAACAGTGTGAGCATCGTTCTGTGCTATCCAAGTGAGGACTTGTGTCACTCAATACTATCTAAAGGGGGACTCCATTCCACTTCACAGAGAACTATGAACCCAATAAGGTATAGCACTAATACTTCTAATACAAAATAATTATTAATCTACTTATCAATTTTCCTTCATACCCGTTATTGACAACACACTCTTATACTACACCTACACACACTGGTGTGTGAGCATCATTCTGCGCTATCCAAGTGGGACTTATGTCACTCAATACTATCTAAGTGGGGACTCCATTCTGTAAAGTTTCTCCACAGAGAATTATGAACCCAATAAGGTATCACACTATCAATATTATATATATATATATATATATATATATATATATATATATATATATATATATATATATATATATATATATACCTTTATAAGCAAGGTATGTTATATCCATTTAATTTGGTAATTTTTGTAGAAAAAAAGCACAAAACTGTATTTGCAAATTAAGAACATTTGGAAGTTAAAACTAAATGATCTAATACTGTATATTTTTTTTCAAGTAATGTGTATACAATACAGTATTAAGAAGAAAAATATTAAGAAAATGTTGCGCTTATACAGTAAATTAAGAAACAATAACAACTAACAAATGTAGATACTGTACATAGTATTTGTATAAGCAAAATATAAAATGTAATAATACAGAAACAGTTTTCAAGCAAGTGTGATTTTTTTTCTGGCAATTCTGAAATGGCAAGAATTTTTTTTTTGTCTTGTGCAGTTTGAGGTTCTGGCTTCGCTATCTGTGCGAAATCTCTTATAATGTACAATAAGAAACACCCTTCACACAGCATGCTAAATTATTATAAATCACAAAAATAAAGATTTTATTATGAATGTATTTTAAGCGAAAAATATATATTTTTCATTACTGTAATGCTAATGGTTTGGTCCAGGATTTGTAGGCTACGTAGTTTATTTACTGCATTTGTTAAAAACAAAAATGCAGCCGGTGAAACTTTCAACTTGCTTGCATTTCTGTTTCTACAGTTTCATCTGGGTTTTCTTTGGATAAGCTTATGTCATGTTCATTGAAATTTAAAGAAAGGCCGAAGTTAATGTTATAATTTTTTTTAAATGCAGTACTGAGCGTGATTAAAATATCTTGGCTACTTCATTCCCTTAGTCGGATTTACAGTTTGCAGAAACAGCACTGACTACAGCAGCAAATAGGAATGGATTTAGCTAGTTTTAAGCTTGCAGCGTTCAGTATTTATACTTTATTATACAATTGTCAAACAAACACAACATTTATGGAAGGTTTATTATTGAGAGTGGATTGACTGTATGTAATAAACGCATACAATACTTGTTGTGAATTCGATAGTCGTACTTAACATCCGAGGAGTACGCGACAGCAGAGTACGTTTTAAGCAGTGTGTTTTGATAGTAAATCGCTACTTTGGGTCCTTGTTCCATAGCTTAGGTACATTATATACTGGGTGTTTGTTATATCCCAGGTACGTTATAGGCAAGTTCCCTTTCAAGTCGAAGACGACCACCAACATTAAGTATGGGATATTCCCTGCCCTTGAGGTAGGTAATACTGAGCTCTCTATATCAGAGCTGCCGAAGGCCCCTTCCTGTGATGACGCACTCGGTCCCGCCTACCGAGGGTATAAAACCGTCACTCACCGGAAGATCTCCCTCTTTTTCCTTCTCAAGACGGTAAGGTAAGACTTCTGTGTCTAGAACTGAGCGTGTTGATAGGAAGAGCCCTCGAGTCCATTCGGGTCTGTTGTAGTTCCTAGCATTCGTGCTGAAAGCTGGCTTGCCGCTTTCCCGGATCAACGACTCTTGAAAAAGACCGAGTTTTTTGTCTTTCTGTCTTTCAGCGGCCCCCCCTGGGCGGGCCTCTCTCTCTTTGCTGTCTGTTGTATGTGAGTGGCTGTCTGTGCAGCCACCCACGAATGAGTTGTCTTTTCCTATAGAGAGTCACACAAGTATCCTCCTCGGGGCTAGGCCTGCCGTATCCCTGCTGTCGAGTGACCCAGCCGCTTCCTTCCTCGGGGCTGGGTACTCACCCGTATCCCCATCCGGCGGAGCCGGCGGTCGAACCTGACCGCTGCGGTGTGTGTCGGTTCATGTGCGTTGGTGTGCTCTCTCTCCTTTACTTCCTTCTTATAAATTGTAATTTTGCTTGACAAAACTTCACCCACCGCGGCTTCGCCTCTGTTCCCCCGGTACACGCCGCACTGACCAGGTGTGTGTGTTGACCACGCGGTCTGGCACGCACTTTGCGTGAAGCGCCCTCTCCGGTGCTGCGGTACCGCGGCGCACACGATAGCCTGATTCTCTTGGCACAGGCTGCGATTATCTGACGCCAGCGTGGGAGCTTTACGACACGGTACTTGTTCACAGTACGCAGTGTACGTGAGAATAGTATTCACAGCGCATACAACGCGCAGGTGTTCATTGCTCCTTTCCAAAAAAGTTACGCGACAGGCGCGGTGTACGCAGTTCCGCTCCCGCTGCGCAAGGCGTCTGGAACATTCGAGGACGAGCAGTGCTGTGCACGTTGCTCGCGTGCGTGGGCATTGAGCTGCTAGCGCGATACCTGGTGGTGCACGGTATAGTGCAGGCCTAGTCTGTTGTGCATCGTTTAAAAAAAAAAAAAAAAAAAAAAAGATGCTGAATATAAACAGACCCATGACGGGGTTCCATGCCTGTACGGCTTGTAACGCCAGTATCCCACAAGAGGATAACCATACCCTCTGTGCACGTTGCGCTCGTTGCGTAAGTACTGCTCTACTAGCGCATAGCTGGTGGTGCTGCACGGTAATACCAGAGCGCACGGAGCTCAGCTCAAGCGCTGCACGCAGTGTACATATTACACGGTGCAGGCGTAGTTGGTTGTACATTAGTGCCCATACGCTGCGTAGTACACGGTGCACTTGTGCCCACGGTACCCGGCGCAGGGTAGGCGATGTTAATGGCCTTAGCTGTAGCGCTAGCGAAATTTACACTGTGTTAGTACCTGTGGGTCAAACGCAGTGAAAGCAGTGCTTAGTGCTATGCACAAGCCAGACGTCCTGTCTCAGGACTCTGCCTAGCATCTCGAATGCAGTACACAGTGCGCTTGGGACCCACGGGTTAGTAAGCACTGCTCAACCTGGCACTTAGCTCATGGTGCTGCACAGTATCTGTGGATACAGGATACTCGGTGCGCACGGGGCTCAGCATACCTTGCTGTAACGCTAGTGAGTGGACACGCTACGTTAACACTTACCAGTGTTCAACGTAGTGCGAGCAGTGCGTCAGTGCTAATGCACAGTCAGCACCATATCGGGGTCCTTCCCTGTACGGCCTGCGACGCATCATACGCATCAGGACGTATGGTGCTCGGTAGGCAGGTGCTTAGTACATCAGGGCGCATAGCGCCTCGGGTGCTCGATGCACGAGGTGCCTCGTTGCCTTCTGCCTCTGCCTGTAGAAGGTGCTTCACTCTGCGGTAAGCTACGCGCTGCCCTGGTCGTGTGACTGCACGTAGTCCAGGCTAGACACCCTTGTCCAGTTACTACGCTGTGTTTACTCTTTTTTCTGCTTAACAGCCTACATCGCTTTGCGATTGCAGTCTGCTGAAAGCCTTACAGCGATCGCTGTTTTCTGCTTTCCTCTGCTATTAAGTCGCCCAGGATAAGGGCGTCTGCTAAGGAATATAATAATAATAATGTTGCAGTTTAAAAGAAAAAAGAGACACATGTTCCTCCACCGGGCCCCGGCTCTGCCGTGCCCCGCTGTGGAATTGACTCTGCTGGACTGCCTCAGCCCACCCTCTCGGTGTGCTTAAAATATTCAGTTCACCCAAGTTGCCGTGGTGTCTGCTTATTACCCTCACAGCTTGCCGTTGTGGGCGTGTATGTGTGTTTTTATTTCACTGCCATGCGTTTTTAAAAATAATAAAAAACGATACAAGCGCGATTCCTCCATCGGGATCCAGCTATGCTGAGCCCCGCTGTCGAGATGCTTACGCCGGCTTGTTTCAGCCTGCCTACTCGGTGGGCTGGTAAAAACAAAACAAAATTAGTTACCCGCATTGCCATGGTAACTATTTTTACCCGCACAGCTTGCGTGGAGGGTGTATTTTCGTTTCTTGACTGCCTTGCAGTTTAAAAAAAAAAAAAAAAAAAAAGCGTTATTTCCACCGGGACCCAGCGCTGCTGGCCCCGCTGTTGAGCGGCTTCTGCTGGCTTGTCTCAGCCCGCCTACTCGGTGCGCTGTTTAAAATCAGTCACATGCGCTGCCGTGGTGACTGCTATTTTACCCTCACAACCTTGCTGTTGATGTGTTTTTTCTTACTGCCTTGCAGTTTAGAAAAATAAATAAAAAAAAAAAATGTAGTATGATATTAACCGGCAGCTCTGCTGCGCCCAGCTGTTGAGTTACATACGCAGGCTTGCTTCAGCCCGCATACTCGGTGGGCTGGAAAAACAAAACAAAATCAGTTAACCGCGTTGCCGTGGTGACTGATATTTTTATCCACACAGCTTCTGTGGTGTGTGTGCGCATTTGTTTCTTACTGCCCGGCAGTTAGCAATAAATAATAAGCTGATTCTTCCACGGGGACCCAGCTCTGCTGTGTCCCACGGTTGAGTCGAATCCACCGGCTTGTTTCAGCCCGCCTACTCGGCGCGCTTGGTCACCCGCCTGGCATGGTGAATGTGTTTCTCCCATAGCTGAATGGCTGGGTTACTGCCTTTGCAGTTAAGAAATAACAAGTTGCAGCTCCTTGAGCCTGTGCTCCACCCTGGCATACGCTATGCGCTGCCTCGTTATTATTATTATCCGCGTTGTGTGACTGCACGCGGTCCAGAACCAGGTTATCGCCGCTCTGCACCATGGTGCAGCACCGTGCGCTCCCCTGTACTGCTCTCCTGGTTGCCTACCGCAGCCACTCGAGTCTGGGTATCCATCCTGGTGTATGCTTTGCGCTACCCCAGGTTGTGTTGACTTCACACGGTTAAGGCTGGGCTCCCCCAGTCGGCGCCCTCGGTGTTTAGATGCTCCATGCCTCAGTGCTTAGCACCACAGCATGTGAATAACACCTGCACTCGGTGCCCCGATGCTTCGGTGTACCAGTACTGTATTCTACCTCACTCAGTGTCCTCGGTGCGTCTGCACCCTTGGTGCCTGAGTGCTTCAGTACATGGCTGAGCTGTACGCGGCGCTGGGCCTGGCCAGGCAGCAGGCTCAAGCCCTTGCTGTGGCCCTAGCTCAGCCAATAGCGCCGGTCCTGGAGCTGACCCCGCCTATCCCGGTGGTTACCCCGGATGTTACGCGCTGGCATCTGCCGTACTCGGCAGGCTGTCTGGCCGGGCAAATGGTTTATCACACTGGACTGAAAGAACGCAGATTCCACATTGCTATTCATCTAGTGCACAGGAAGTATCTCCGCTTCGCCTTACAGGGGAACATCCTGAGTTTTCTGTGCTGTGGTTCAACCTCTCCTTAGCCCCTGCACGTTTCAAAGTGCATGGATGCCATCCTAGCTCCCTTGCGGCTGCAAGTGATCAGGGTGATGAATTAGCTGAACGACTGGTTGATCTGCCCAGTCGCAGGAAGGAGCAGTGGCCCACACAGTGCAAGCCTGCCTGTCGGACGACAGAGTGGCTGCCATTTGCAACTGTCTGGCCCTGTTCAGCAAGGGTTCACAGTATAATTGGTGTTGTGTTAAAAACTATTGGGTCTGATGGCCTCGGCTTCATCACCCACCCAACTGGGGTTACTCCACAAGCGCCCGATCCAAGTGTGGCTCAGTGCCTTAGGCCGCACCCCAAGCGCTACAGACACCGTCAGCTGACCGTGTCTCGCCTAGGCTGGGAAGCCCTACGCTGGTGGAAGCAAGCCTCTCTTCTGAGCGAAGGCGCAAGCATAGGAGTGATACACAACTGTCAATTGGTGATGACAGACGCACCCAACTCTGTTGGGGGGCCGGTCTGGGCAGGTGGAGGAGTTCACGGACCCTGGTCGGATCGCTGGATATAATGCGTGGGAACTGAGAGCAGCCCACGAGTGGTCCAAAGCGTTTTTTGTACGCTTTCCCGCCTATACCGCTGCTCCCGGCTTTTCTAGGAAAAGTGGGGTTAGAGAAAAGTCAGTTCTCCAGGTGGCCAAGAGAATGTGGTTTTTGACCCTGTGCCAGCTGTTACACAGCCAGCCCTGGGAGATTCCACTTCGTTGGATCTCCTCAGTCAGGAAGAAGGCTCTCTTTGGCACCCGGAGCCACGCAGGTTCCAGCTATGGGTCTGGCCCCTGTAAGGGACTGCTGGCTAGCCTTAGGGCTATTGGACGCAGTTGTGGGTACCATGCAGAGCGCTAGGGCGGACTCCACTAGGTTTTTTGTATACCTATAAGTGGAAGTATTTTCAAGCTTGGTGTCTGGCTAGAAACCATGACCCCATCACTTGCCCTAGGCCAGTCATATTGCAGTTCCTGCAGGAACTGCTTGGTGCTGGACGGTCACCTTCCACCTTGCAGGTGTATTCAGCGGCTATCTCTGCTTGCCATGCCCCCATAGATTCTATGTCTCCGGGTGCGCATTTTTGGCTACCCATTTCCTTAAAGCCGCACGGTGATTACGCCCTCCTAGGAGGACTGTTCTCCCCAAATGGAGCCTTAATATTGTGCTAGAGGCTCTCACGAAGGCCCGTTTGAGCCCTTAAACTCCATTGAGCTGAAGCATCTGTCTATGAAGACAGCCTTCCTCTTAGTTATCACCTCCGTAAAGCGGATCATTGAGCTGCAGGGGCTGTCTGTTCACAGCTCCTGCATGCGTGTGTGGGAGGATGGAAGCGGAGTGTCACTGTGCACCAACCCTGCTTTCCTCCCCAAGGTGATTACAGCTTTCCACATTAACCAGTCTGTGGAACTGGAGTCTTTTCATCCACCTCCATTGCTTCAACGGAGGATGAGAGATTTAATTTTCTCTGCCCAGTACGGGCATTGAGATGTTACGTGCTAAGACAAGAGAGCTGCGTCAATCTGACCAGCTCTTTGTCTGTCACGGAACACTGACCCTAGGACAGCCCCTCTAAGCAGCATCTGTCACACTGGATTGCAGACACGGTGTCGACTGAATATGATGGTGCTGGGTTACCCCCACCTGGTAGAGTAGCTGCGCATTCGACTAGAGGGTTGGCTACATTGTGGGCCCTTTTAAGGGCGCTTTGATGTCTGAGATTTGTACTGTGGCTAGCTGGCCACGCCAAGATACTTTCACCAGATTCTACCGCATTAATGTGGTAGATCCTGCTGTGCCATCTGTGGGCACAAGGGTCCTTGAGGGTGTAAGTTCACACCGCTAACCTCTAGGTTAGACAGCGCCAGCGTCCCTCATATGCTGCCGTTCCTTCTCCCTCGCGACGGCTCTGGTATACATTATCCCATACTTAATGTTGGTGGTCGTCTTCGACTTGAAAGGGAACGTTAGGTTACCTACCGTAACCCTGGTTCCCTGAAAGAGAAGACGACCACCAACCATTTGGTCGCTCCGGTCGCCCTCACGGGTTCGGCGGAAAAAGAAGGAGATCTTCCGGTGAGTGACGGTTTTATACCCTCGGTAGGCGGGACCGAGTGCGTCATCACAGGAAGGGGCCTTCGGCAGCTCTGATATAGAGAGCTCAGTATTACCTACCTCAAGGGGAATATCCCATACTTAATGTTGGTGGTCGTCTTCTCTTTCAGGGAACCAGGGTTACCGTAGGTAACCTAACGTTACACTGTATACATATATTAATCTATTCATGAATTTTCCTTCCTACCCATTACTGACAATATTCACTTACACTATACTTTTACACACACTGGTATGCGAGTGTCGTTCTATACTATCCAAGTGGGGACCTGTGTCGCTCCATACTATCTAAGTGGGGACTATAATGTGGGGGTTATTTATATTAAGATTATGAACCTGGTGAACTTTTATATTGATAGAACCTTGAAAACACAGTTAGCAGCCTAATTACTATAACTATTTTATACCACTTACCTATAATGTACTGGCATAGTGTACTTATATTGCACAAACACACACAGCAGTGTGTGAGCGTCGTTCCAGGTCATTTTATCTAGGTGAGGACTATATTGTAATGAATATTTTTTAGAAATATGATAAGGTATTTGTGACAGGCTAGCTGCAGCAATGACGTCAGACCAGAAAAGAATCACACATAGAATAGAGGCAGTGGTGAGGAGTGAAACTGAAAACACAAATGGCAGCGCTCAGTGTTTTAATAAACAAAATAAAAGGTTTTAAACAGAAAACAGGACACGGCACTTGAGGCCAAATAAAACAGACAAACAAAACGGATTAACACTAAACAGACTGGACGAACAGACAAACAAACACGGTGAGTTTAAACAACTATCAATTTACTTTACTTTACTTTCTCCTCTCCTCTCCTCTCCTCTCCTCTTCTCTCCACACCCGTTCTCCACTCACCGAACACCCAACCCCGAGTGAGTAAAACGTGCATCTGTATATACTGTTGTGCCGGGATTCAATTGCTAATTAATTATTCACTTGATTCCCAGCAAGTGAATTAATTATGTGCAACCTCGTGCTCACATATTAAATACTTTAAATGCATGTGAAGTGAAGTGCAATCCCCCTGTCTAAATACAATTAACATTTTAAATAACTCGTGCTGCACACACCAATTTATATCCCGTGCAGCCAACTACAATACACCAACATTAACACACCACACGCAACATATAACACAGAAATGCACACAGGGGCGGGGCACATTGCCACAGTATTATATAAACAGAATTACAGACAAATTATTGATGATAGTGTACACTAATTATACCAATTACCTACCATGCATTTTACAATCATACTTGTATTACACTAACACACAAATTGTTGTTATCTACAGTATGTGGGCACTTCCTTGTAGAAGGATTCTGAAAAACTGGAAAAATAAACTATTAAATATTCAAGAAGAAAAATGAATGCTGTTAGCAATGTTATTGGACTCTATAAAGTGCAGAGAATTGTATGCTAGATTTTAATCACACACTTTGGTAAAGTTTCTTTTGTTGTTGTTGTTAAATGTCATACATTTCATGTGTAGGAACCAGAGAGCAATTATGTGTGTGTTTTAACACTGTCGAAGTGGAACCACAAAAAGTAATTTAAAGAGTTCAAGTTATCCAATAATAAAGTGACGCAAATGAAATTAGAGTAAAAACACATTTATTGCTTGAAAATACAAGAGAGCAACTTATTTGTAGACATTCAAACCAAACGTATTAACTTGAACAAGTATTTATTTATTTATTTATTTATTTATTTATTTATTTATTTTACAGAATTTTGATTCAGTCAGAAGAACTCAAGCACATTTTAGTGGTACTTTTGGGATTTTCAGCGATGCACTTTTCACAGTCCGCTTTCATCATTTTAATGAACGGTTTTAAATGGCGTTCAACCATTTATTTTTCCATTTTTGACCAGGTCCTTCTCTCTGAAGTAAATCTCCCTAAAATAATAATAATAAAACATATTATTGCATCAAACATTATTATTTAAATTATATATAATACTTAACATTTGTGACAATTACACTGAATACAATTCGTGAACAAATCATGAACACAGACAGTTTCTTGTACGTACAAGATAATCCCATTCAATTTTTTTTTCACCTTGTGGTTCAGGGCTTCCATAAAATTTGATAATTTTCAATCCGTATAAATGTTGCATATATATATATATATATATATATATATATATATATATATATATATATATATATATATATATTTATAGGCATAGGAATCTTTACTGTTAAAATGAAGCATAATGCACATAATGGAGATAGAACTTGCCTGATTTTCATTCTCTGTGTGCTCCACAGTCACAATGTCATCACCTGGAAAAGCTGTAAAAAAATAAAAATAAATAAATAAATAAATAAAACAGTTGATTTTTTTAGGTTTAAAGAACTTAAAGAAACAGAAAACTAAGCATAAAAGCTGGATCACTTTTTATTTCATCTTGAGATTTACAAGTATATTTTGAATGATACATTACCAGAAAGGAATATAATATAATATAATTCTTGCAGTGTGGTTATAAAATCCCCATTATAAAATAATGATTTTTAAAAAAATTTTATTCTTAAATATAATAAGAACCAAAATAATATAGATGTCTATGAAAATTTTTCAGCTGCTTTTATCATGTTATTGATAAAAACAACTGCTAGTAATGTGCATATTTCTGAATAAGTTGTTGAGTGTAGATACTTACATATGAATGCCTGTAAACATTCTTCAACATAGATTTACTCAGCATTTTGTTAATTATTCTCTTTTGGTTGATCCACCATTGTTCATAATGCTGCGTAAAGATTCCCTTTTTGAAATTGTTGCGCAGTCCATCAAGATCATTGATGTAAGGTGTTGTAGTCTGATAGGGGTGTTGCCCATCTGTCAAAATGTAATGCAGCAGGCAGCCGGCTACCTAAAAATAATTCATTGATAAGTGTTATATTTATATGAAAATAACACTGAAAAATCAAGATACATCTTATTCCCATAAGAGGTATTTTTCAGGACTCTGGGATCTTCCTGTACACAACTATTTTTGTTTTGGTGATTTAAAACAGGAAGCAGAATACATTATCTGCTAGTATCAATTTCAAAACCAAAACTTATGCTTTATAACTTACTTGGATATCTGATCCTTTCTTGTATTTGACTTTGCCATTTTGTTCCTCTCCTAGTGGTTCATGGCTTGTCCAGCACTGAGTACCAGCTGCTTGTGTGAGCAAAGTAGTTTGTAAAACATCAAGTTTCCTGCTTATTCCAAAGTCTGTGAGATACAGTTTGCCAGTCAAATCTAAAAAAGGAAACACAAGGATTGGTAAACAAAAGTTGTATGTATATAATGTTTAGAATTTGAAACAACACTGCAAATATTAAACGGAGGAGATAAATCAGAATTACTCAAATCATGAGACATGGTAGATATATAAAATAAAACCAATTTAAGAATCAAAATACTGAACTTCTTTATAGAACTACTAAAAAGTCAGTGAAATAACACCCTTTATTAAAACTTATTAAACACCTGTATTATTCTACAGGCCATTGAAGGAAAATCAATAATAATAATAATAATAATAATAATAATAATAATAATAATAATAATAATAACTAGAGTTGTTAGCAACTATGAAGGCTTCCAAGCAGTTAGCGTGAAATTTAAACGCATTGGTTGTTATAGATTAAACGTTATCATCACAAATCATTTTGGACACAGCTGACTGTCAATTTTGGCAAAAATATGGGAATCACTGGTTAGATGATCAATGCTGAAATGTCATTGGCCCACAGCAGGCATGTTTTGTACTGTAGCAACTTCCCTTGAACAACCGTAAAAGATAATCATACTTAGATCATTTATGCTCATTTTGGCTTCAATCAGAACTCTGCATGGTATATAACAACTATCTGCAGTCAATAAGAAATTATGAGAAGTTTTACAGCCAGCTTTAAATTTGACCGTTAGCAGAACTTAACCATACTATATAAACCTATTTATGTATTACACATTACACTACTTGCATTACCTATAGTGCTCATATAAACACACCAGTTTTGTAAAACAACAAAAGTCACTTCTAATAAATTACAAACATACAAACTTTGCAATTCTGTTCAAGCCACAACAAATCAAAACCAATTGATATCAACACACATCCTATATTAAATAATAAAACATAAACACTTTATATATTACCGTTACAATTGTATTTCATAGAGCAAGCGATTCTGAAGAGTTTTGTGGATACTTTTTGTTACCTAAAATGACCTATATTATTAATTAGAAAAGTCAGTCAATCGAAATCGCTTACAGGTGGAAAATGTGGACGTGAAATGTGTATGTTTTCATCTGCGGTTCACGTTGAGCTGCTAAACAGCGATTTAATAATGATACACAGTGTTTTAGAGAATATTTATAGTAAAATGTCCGTTTTTTGGGAGGATTCGCTGTGAATAGCCGTGCGGTCTTCTATACAATTCTATTTGATAGAGCAAGCGAATACTTACTGTGTGTGAGCATGTGTGCAGATGTGTGAAGACAGCATATACACGAGGTTATTATACGTAAGCAAACAACATTACGCAGTTTTTTTTTCAGTGGGTACTGTTGAATTGCAACTGAATCGGACCTGATTTATCTCTAAACTAAAAGGGCATAATAATAGGAGCATGCTATAGACCGCCAAATTCAGACGCTGAGCAAAATAATCTGTTATACAATGACATTCGAAATGCGTGTAGAAAAGGAGAAGCCATACTAATGGGGGATTTCAACTTCCCCTGTATAAAATGGGAAAACCCGATGGGGGGCACGACAGACAAAATTCAAATGGTGGAAATGACAAATGACTGCTTCCTAACGCAATTTGTCAAGGCACCGACTAGAGGGGAGGCATGCCTTGACTTAGTCTTTTCAAATAATGAAGACAGAATAACTAAAACAGAGGTCAGAGAGCCATTGGCAAACTCAGACCACAACATCGTCTCATTTGAAATATTTTTTAAAACCCCAAAAGTAATGACTAAAGCTAAGGTTTACAATTTTAGAAAAGCAAACTATGAAGGTATGAAACAGAGACTAATAGAAGTAGATTGGAGTAAAATAGAGAAAACATCCACAGAAAAAGGATGGCTGTTTTTTAAAAATGTAGTACTAGAGGCGCAAAACAATTACATCCCAAAAGTAGACAAATCTAAATCTAAAACAAAATGGCCAAAATTGTTTAATAGATCAATTAAAAAAAAATATTCAGTTTTAAAAAAAGGCACTTTACAGAGCGTTTAAAAGGGACCAAAAACAAAGCACACAGAAAGAGTACTTGGAACTGCAAACACAAGTCAAAAAGGAAGTTAGAAAGGCCAAGAGAGAGATAGAAATCAATATTGCTAAGGGGGCTAAAACCAATTCCAAAATGTTTTTCCAGTATTATAACAGCAAGAGAACATTCAAAGAGGAGGTTAAATGTCTAAGAGACACAAATGGCAAAATCATAGATGAAGAAAAAAAAATAGCAAATATATTAAATGATTACACTATGTAACACAATTTTTGTTCCTGGGTAGTAAGTGTTATTTCCTAATTGCTTATGCCTCAAAAGTATAGAAAATGGCTATTATTCCCCACAAACTTTGCTTTTGTGACTAGGACAGTGATATTTTGAAATTGACCTATTTCCAATGAGAAAACGGGCGAATTTGTGTCTTTTCGTTCACATAAAGTCAGAAAAAAACAACATATGAATCCAAATTAACATGTATTTATACTAAAGTAATACAAAAATGACTACAAAAGATTTAGAAGTGAGTAGTTTTTTCGAGATTTACGATTATACTGTAAATCACTTTCACGAATCAGCCCCCAAATGTAGTCTCCCATCATGTTCTTGTTATACTGTCCTTGGTAGCGGCGCGCTCAAAGTCCAGTATATCCTGGTGGAAGCGCCGCCTTGCTCCTCCGAGCACGCTCCCATGTTCTCCTTGAATTTATCAAGATGAGCATCAAGGATATGGACTTTGAGGGACATCCCACAGCCCATTGTGCCGTAGTTCTTCACCAGAGTCTCAACCAGCCTCAAGCCCCGAACCACTGCGACAAAGCTGTTCCAAGCCGCTTTCACCTTACTAGTGAGCTTCTTGGGAATTCATTGCACTCCAGGATCTTCTTTATCTGTGGTCCGGCGAAGACACCGGCTTTGACCTTTGCCTCAGACAGCTTAGGGAAGAAGTCTTGAAGGTACTTGAAGGCTGCCGACTCCTTATCTAGAGCTCTGACAAATTGTTTCATAAGGCCCAATTTGATGTGCAGTGGTGGCATCAGCACCTTCCGGGGTCCACCAGTGGCTCCCACTTGACGTTGTTCCTCCCCACAGAGAACTCGGTCCGCTGTGGCCAGTCCCGCCTGTGGTAGTGTGTTTTGGTGTCCCTGCTGTCCCAAAGGCAAAGATAGCAGGGAAACTTGGTAAAACCGCCTTGGAGACCCATCAGGAATGCCACCATTTTGAAGTCTCCTATGACATTGATGCCATCTCAGAAAAATGCAGATATGTATCCACTTAGGCAGCTGGAACTAAACTGAACTGGTGGGCTTAAGGCCCCTGTATTTATACTACTATTTATATTACTAGAAAGTTCTAGAAGTTACTCCAAGTTTACTCAGCACTGAATCTATCTGGAATGTTCTGGAAAATAGGTACATTTCAAAATATCACTGTCCTGGTCACAAAAGCAAAGTTTGTGGGGAATAATTGCCATTTTCTATACTTTTGAGGCATAAGCAATTAGGAAATAACACTTACTACCCAGGAACCAAAAAAAAAAAAAAAAAAAAAAATGGTTACACGGTGTTACTTTTCACAGGTTTTTACAAAGGAGGACACGGACAACATGCCCCACATGTCGACCTGTTCCTATCCAATTTTAAATAACTTTAGCATAACAGAGGCAGAAGTGTTAAAGGGACTAGGAGCTCTTAAAATAAACAAATCCCCTGGGCCAGATGAGATCCTCCCAATAGTACTCAAAGAAATGAAAGAAGTTATTTACAAACCGCTAACCAAGATCATGCAACAGTCTCTTGACACAGGGGTTGTACCGACAGACTGGAAAATAGCAAACGTAATACCGATCTACAAAAAGGGAGACAAAACCGAACCAGGTAACTACAGACCAGTAAGCCTGACTTCTATTATATGTAAACTTATGGAAACTATAATAAGATCCAAAATGGAAAATTACCTATATGGTAACAATATCCTGGGAGACAGCCAGCATGGTTTTAGGAAAGGGAGATCATGTCTAACTAACCTACTTGACTTTTTTTTGAGGATGCAACATTGAAAATGGATAACTGCAACGATACGACATGGTCTATTTAGATTTCAGAAAGCTTTTGACAAAGTCCCGCATAAAAGATTAATTCTCAAACTGAACGCAGTAGGGATTCAAGGAAATGCATGCACATGGATTAGGGAGTGGTTAACAGGTAGAAAACAGAAAGTACTGATTAGAGGAGAAACCTCAAAATGGAGTGAGGTAACCAGTGGTGTACCACAGGGATCAGTATTAGGTCCTCTGCTATTCCTAATCTACATTAATGATTTAGATTCTGGTATAGTAAGCAAACTCGTTAAATTTGCAGCCGACACAAAAATAGGAGGAGTGGCAAACACTGTTGAAGCAGCAAAGGTCATTCAAAATGATCTAGACAGCATTCAGAATTGGGCAGACACATGGCAGATGACATTTAATAGAGAAAAGTGTAAAGTATTGCATGCAGGCAATAAAATGTGCATTATAAATATCATATGGGAGATACTGAAATTGAAGAAGGGAACTATGAAAAAGACCTAGGAGTTTATGTTGACTCAGAAATGTCTTCATCTAGACAATGTTGGGAAGCTATAAAAAAGGCTAACAAGATGCTCGGGTATATTGTGAGAAGTGTTGAATTTAAATCAAGGGAAGTAATGTTAAAACTCTACAATGCATTAGTAAGACCTCACCTAGAATATTGTGTTCAGTTCTGGTCACCTCGTTACAAAAAGGATATTGCTGCTCTAGAAAGAGTGCAAAGAAGAGCAACCAGAATTATCCCAGGTTTAAAAGGCATGTCGTATGCAGACAGGCTAAAAGAATTGAATCTATTCAGTCTTGAACAAAGAAGACTACGCGGCGATCTGATTCAAACATTCAAAATCCTAAAAGGTATAGACAATGTCAACCCGGGGGACTTCTTTGACTTGAAAAAAGAAAAAAGGACCAGGGGTCATAAATGGAGATTAGATAAAGGGGCATTCAGAACAGAAAATAGGAGGCACTTTTTTACACAGAGAATTGTGAGGGTCTGGAACCAACTCCCCAGTAATGTTGTTGAAGCTGACACCCTGGGATCCTTCAAGAAGCTGCTTGATGAGATTCTGGGATCAATAAGCTACTAACAACCAAACAAGTAAGATGGGCTGAATAGCCTCCTCTCGTTTGTAAACTTTCTTATGTTCTTATGTTCTAAACACAGCCCTATAAATACAACTTAATATAATTAAAATAAACAGTAGAACGTAACTGACATCTGCCATATATTAACATTCTCACAAAATTATACTCATGGTATCTTTAATAAAACAAATTTGTTCATAAGTATTCAAATTTGTAAAGAAGTTATTCACCAGTGAGAAGAATGGCACACTAAAAGCATCTAAGTTTGAGCTGGAGAGATATTTGGAGGAAACCCATACAGATTCAAAAAGGCAGGAGCCTATGTCAATTCCTTCAGACATCCCACCTATCAATTCACCAGAATACCAAATGGAGGACTGTGCACCTAAGTGGAAAGAAGTAGAGCAAGCTGTGAAAAAAGCAAGGGCTTCATCATCACCAGGGCCTAATGGAGTTCTGTACAGAGTGTACAAGAGTGCTTCAGGAGTTCTACGAATCCTGTGGAAATTGATGAAAGTGGCATGGGAAAAACAGGTTGTACCAAGAGCATGGCGCCGAGCAAGTGGAGTCGTTATACCTAAAGAAAAAGATTCTACAAGCATCAGTCAGTTTTGCCCTATTTCCCTATTAAACGTAGAAGGCAAGATTTTCTTCAGTATTATTGCTCAGAGATTGTCAACTTACCTATTAAAGAACTGCTTCATTGACGCTCAATAAAAAAAAAAAGCGGGCATTCCAGGTTTCCCAGGATGCTTAGAACACATCAATGTGATCTGGCAACAAATTCAATCAGCTAAAAAGGAGAGGAAGGAGCTCCATGTGACATTCCTGGATTTGGCTAATGCATATGGTTCAGTGCCACATGAACTTCTTTGGGCAGCATTTGATTTTTTCAGTGTACCGATGACAAGAACACATTTAGTGAAAGCCTACTTTGGAGATTTGCAATTTAGTTTTTCAACTTCAGAATTCAGCACTACATGGCAATGCCTAGAAGTTGGAATAATGGCAGGATGCACCATTTCTCCACTGGCTTTTACCATGGCAATGGAAGTAATCATTAGGGCATCAAAATGGGTAGTGGGAGGAGAGCGCTTGGCTTCTGGAATGCGACTACCACCAATTCCAGCATACATGGATGACATGACAACCATGACTACAACAGTAGCCTGCACTAATCGGTTATTGGGCAAATTAACCAATAACATTGAATGGACACGAATGCAATTCAAGCCCACTAAATCAAGGAGCATCTCTATAATTAAAGGTAAAGTAGTAGATAAAACGTTCTTCATTAACAGTGAGGCGATACCAACAGTGTCTGAGAAGCCAGTGAAGAGTCTTGGGAGATGGTACGACGGGGATCTAAAGGACACAGTTCGTGTGGGAGAAGTTAGACAACAAGCAGTGGAAGGGTTGAAGAGCATAGACAGCAGCGCTTTACCAGGCAAACTGCCGAGGTTGCTGTGGCCACTGACTGTGTACGAGGTTTCTTTGACAACAGTAGAAAAGCTGGAAGCCTTAATCAGTTCATACATCAGGAAATGGTTGGGAGTTCCACGCTGCCTCAGTAGAGTGACATTAGTAGAGTCACACGACAAATGCGTAAGGGAGGCAGCACCTGTGCTGAAAACTGGAAGTGGGTGGCAAAGAAAGCTGTGGAGGATGCAAAGGCTGCCCTTCGAATTGGTGATATCATGGGGCAAGTTCAGCATGGAAGAGGGGGTCTTGGTCTCAGTTCAGCTCCTCCTACATGGCACAAGGCAGCCCCAGCTCAACGGAGGAAGATGGTAGTCAACGAGGTGCAAAAGCAGGAGGAGAGGATGAGGTGTATAAAGGCCATTTCCCAGGCCAAGCAGGGAGAATGGATGAGATGGGAGAGTGTGGAACAACGCAAGATTGGCTGGCAAGACCTATGGTCAATGGAACAGAGCAGGATCAGTTTCCTCATCAGGTCAACATATGATGTTCTCCCATCACCACAGAACCTAAACGTCTGGGTAGGAGAGGATCCCTCATGTCCTTTGTGTTCATCACCTGCAACATTAAGGCACATTTTGACAGGATGTAAGGTGGCTCTTAGCCAAGGACGGTTTACTTGGTGCCATGACCAGGTGCTGCAATGTTTGGCCTTAGCATTGGAAGACAAGCGTAACATGACCAATAAGTTGCCACCTGTTCCATCAAAACATTACACACAAAAGACAACATTCCTCTGTCCAGGAGAGCAACCACCAACAAAAGGTGTTAAAACCAGTCCTCGCCCAGGACAACTGGAATCTGCTAGAGACTTGAAAATGCTGGCAGATGTTGGTCAACAGCTTATTTTTCCACCTGAGATTGCCACCACTAACCTTCGACCAGATATTGTCTTGTGGTCTGGATCAGCACGCCTTGTTCACCTGGTAGAGTTAACAGTGCCATGGGAGGATGCTGTAGATGAGGCGTATGAGAGGAAGAAACTGTGGTATGCTCAACTAGCCACTGAAGCGGAACAGTGAGGATGGAGAGTCCGGGTTTACCCAGTGGAGGTGGGTTGTCGAGGATTTGTGGCACACTCTACAACCCGGTTTCTTAGAGATGTCGGATTCAGTGGCCAAGAGTTGCGTCGCACAGTGAAGAACTTATCTGAAGCAGCAGAGAGGAGCAGTTGAGTGGGGGACGGAGGGGGTGATTCTGGGACGCCAGAATCACCGTCGAGCCAAGATTTACGTCAATCAGCCAAAAGGCTCATGAGGAGTTGTTGTTTAAGTGTTTTACGCAAAATAGCTGCCACACCATGTGACCAATCCATTTTTCCTTAAGTAGAATCAATCGTGGACATGAGCGCACTATGTACAAAATATTTCACAGCTGTACTATTTACCGTTCATGAGAAGAAGACTTTTGAATATTGTCCAAACTTTTCATTAAATCCAAGATGGCTGCAACACCATGTGACCAAAGGCCGCCATATTGACCAGGACACAACATCCCATAGTCTTCTACATCCGTGTCAAATTTAGTGTGTTTTGGTGCAGCCGATAAGAAGTTATACGCAGTTTTATAGCCAGTTGCGTATGTTGATGATGTCATGCAGCGTGGACGCCATGATTTTCACAGTAGCAACTTCCCTTGAACAAGCGTAACAGATGACCATACTGAGATGTTTTATTCCAATATTTGTTTCAATCGGATAAGCGGTTTCAGAGAAGAAGATGTTTGAATTTTTTTTTTCGAGTTTTTTTTTTTTTGGCTTCTGTTGTTTAGGTGCAGTAGCATTGAAAAATAAATAAATAAATTGGTTTACAGTACATTTGTGTACAATCCGACCGAGAATATCGTATTAAACATAATTTATATATTGAGATGAATAGTGTCTCAACTTACCTCCAGCGTGTAACAATGGCTGACTTGAAGAAACATTTTGTGCTCACATCCCCATGGTTGCAGTGGCAGCTGTCAGCAGTGGTCGGAATGTGTAATTGCAGTGGTGAAGTCTATCATTGCATGGCAGCTGTCAGTGGTCTAAAGCTTTTGAAAATTGCACAAAAAATGTCATTAAATCTAAGATGGCTGCCACACCATGTGACCAAAGCCCGCCATATTGACCACAGCACAACATCCCATAGTCCTCTACATCCGTGTCAAATTTCGTGCATTTTGGTGCAGCCGATAAGAAGTTATAGGCAGTTTTATAGCCAGTTGCGTATGTTGATGATGTCATGTATTACGTTTGACCTTTAAGAGAGGTCAGAGGTCACAGGCGATGACATTTTTTTTCATAGAGCACATATGACTTCCTATACGTGTTCCATTATAACTATGACCCTGTCGGCACGCCCTAATAGTTAAAATTTCAACGTAAATTCCAATATGGCTGTCGCGCCGTGTGAGCAAATCTGTTTCAATATTCAGCAGATATTTCTTTCCAATGGTCTGTGCAATTGTGTTGACATTGAAGAGCATAAGTGCAATGGTATTATTGTTATGGGTTGCAAAAGTTTTTTTACAATTATCAATATGGCTGCCAAACCATGTGACCAAAATGTGTCATTTTCATATCACCAGTACTTCATGTGAGTCTCTATGGTCATATAAAGTTTCAAGACTGTAGTGTATTGCACCTTGGATTTATGTACAAATGTATGAAAATAGAGCCGTCGTAAAATGGTTATTTGCGCGCCACGGCCATGTTTTGTAACGAAAAAGCGTGGATTTTACAAACTGTAGAAAGGCCCTGGTCGTGAACATGCGTGCCAATTTAGGTGTCGATTGACGTTGCGGTTTAAGACAAGAAGATTGTTGAATATTTGGCGCCAATCCAGCGTAGCGGGCAAAGTAATTGTTCAATCAACCTCGATTGAACATGTTTTTTATAGCCCATTGCTGTACTATCTGCTGCCATTATCATAGTTCCACATTAAGTTGTTTTCAACTGCAAAAGTTTTGAAAAATTCCCAAAATTTCCACGAGATCCAAAATGGCGGTCAAACCATGTGACTTTTTCATTTGGGGACGCCAGTCTGGTTGTCCAGCCATAGGCATCTACTTATGTATGCATTTTCATAACTCTGCGATGATGTTTGGGAATAATAATAATAATAATAATAATAATAATAATAATAATAATAATAATAATAAAATAACAATAACAATAGTCTTCCCAGCCTTTGGCTTGGAAGCCTAACTAGAGTTGCGAGCAACTTTACTGCTTCTAAGCAGTTATTGTAAAATTTAAGTGCATTGGTTCTTGGTTCTTTAATGTGCATTCGTAAAGCAATAGAAAGTGATAATAGTGTAATGATTGGCTATCTGGGGTGCCTGGCTTCGTTGCCACGTATTCAGAATTTGCGATTGTTGTTTTATCAGATTAGTCTTAATAATTATAACTATCACTGTAGTTATGAAAAAAAAAAAAAAACGCCATATCAGTAAAACGAATAATGCAGGTTTTTTTGGCTTCTGTTCAGCTACGACAGCGTTTTAAAAAAAATGTGATTACAGAACATTTGTGTACAGCCCGAGAAGACGGTAATTTTGTGTGTATCAGTATTGCCTGCATGTCCACGAGGTTATACGTAAACAAACAATATTTACGGCTGAGAAGCTGGTAAACTCAAATTATACTAAAATGTCCGCCTTTTGGGGGGGATTCTCCATGAATAACTAGCGATCTTTACAGTTACAAAGCTATTTTATAGAGCAAGCGATTGTGAAGCGTTCTGTCTATACATTTGATTACCAAAAATAAATATTTCAATGAAAGATACGGCCCCAAAGTCGCCCCCCCCTTCTCACATGCATCTTTTAAATGGATTACACACACGGTTCCGTTTCAACAGATTCAGGATTTGTGACTGTGTTTGACCACAGTTCAGTCGTAAAAATAAGTACATAATGATTTTTAAGCAAACTATATTCATGTGACATGTAAAGTTGATGTTTTATGCATTTAATTGTTTCGATTGTGTGTGTTTAAAAAGCATAGTGCAGTTTTTTTTTTTTTTTTTTTTTTCCCGTGGATGCAGTTGCAGCAGTTCTTAAAAAAATGTTTTCTTAGTTTACGGTATGTGTCTGTATACTATACTATGTGTACGTCTAAATATAATCCTTTCCACTGTAATTACTGTTTTTTAAGTTACATGTGTTAGTAAAACTATACCAGCGAAAAATGGCTGCTTTAGGAATTTTTTTTCTTACCTTGCTGAGTTTTCCATGTAAACAGCTGCCCCTAATGGTGGGAATGTGTCATTTCAGGGTAAAATTTAAACAAACTGGCATGTCACCCATATTGATTGGCTCATGGCGGTCATGTTTGTTGATGTAGGAACTTTTTCCTGACTAATTTTTTTAGAGGACAGTACAAAGATAACGTATAACCAAGATTCACATCAATCGGCCAAAGGGCTCATGAGGAGTTGTTGTTTAAGCGTTTCACGCAAAATCCAACATTGCTGCCACACCATGTGACCGATCCATTTTTCCTTAAGTAGAATCAATCGTGGACATGAGCGCACTATGTACACATTTTTTCACAGCTGTACTATTTACCGTTCATGAGAAGAAGACTTTTGAATATTGTCCAAACTTTTCATTAAATCCAAGATGGCTGCCACACCATGTGACCAAAGGCCGCCATATTGATCACGACACAACATCACATAGTCCTCTACATCCGTGTCAAATTTTGTGCATTTTGGTGCAGCCGATTAGAAGTTATACGCAGTTTTATAGCCAGTTGCGTATGTTGATGATGTCATGCAGCGTGGACGCCACGATTTTCACAGTAGCAACTTCCCTTGAACAAGCGTAACAGATGACCATACTGAGATGTTTTATTCCAATTTTTGTTTCAATCGGATAAGCGGTATCAGAGAAGAAGATGTTTGAATTTTGATGATTTTATATTTTTATGGTAATGTTATGTCATTAATCAATGTGGTTGCCAAACCACAGAACCAATCAGCTTCATATTAACAACAGTTAATCATTGACTATCCCTCAACATGTATAGCCATTTTTAGAACGCTGCAGTAAGAGGTTTCCGATACATAGGCGTTTTAACAAATTAAAATCCAAAATGGCTGCCAAACCATGTTAATTGCGCAAATTTGCTGAATATCACCGACTATCATCCATAGGCATCTACCAGTGTAACGAATTTCATGAGTTTTTGAGAATGTTTTGGCAGAAAAAAAGACAATAATAATAATAATAATATTAATAATAATAATAATAATAATAATAATAATAACTAGAGTTGCGAGCAACTTAACGGCTTCCAAGCAGTCATCGTAAATTTTATGTGCATTGGTTATCGCACTATGTAGACATTTTTTCACGGCTGTGCTATTTACCGTTCATGATAACAGCATTTTTGCAAATTGGGCAAAATTTTCATTAAATCTAAGATGGCTGCCAGACCATGTGACCAATGGCTGCCATATTGACCATGGCACAACATCCCATAGTCCTCTACATCATAGCGGTATTTTATAGAGCAAGCGATTGTGAAGCGTTTTGTCTGTTTGTTTAGGAAAAATACATATTTAAATGTAAACGAGGGCTCCAAAGTCGCGCCCCCCTTTCTCACAAGCATCTTTAAAATGGATCACAGACACGGTAGCTTGAATTATACAAAAATGTCCACTTTTTCGGGGTTTTCTCCATGAATAAGTAAGCGATCTTTACAGTTTCAACTGTATTTTATAGAGCAAGCGATTGTGAAGCGTGGTTGCCAAACCACATAACCAATCAGCTTTATATTAACAACAGTTAATCAAGGACTATCCCTCAACATGTATAGCAATTTTCAGAACTCTAGAGTAAGTGGTTTCCGAAGCATAGGCGTTTTAAAAAATTTCGCAAAATCCAATATGGCTGCCAAACCATGTGACTTGCGCAAGATTGGACGCCTAACCTGTTATCTGCACATAGCCACCTACCTACAAACCCGATTTTTTGTTTCTGCGATGAGGTTTCGGCAGAAAGAAAAATAATAATAATAATAATAATCCTTACAGAAACAATAGGCTTCCTAGCCTATGGCTTGGAAGCCTAATAATAATAATCCTTACAGAAACAATAGGCTTCCTAGCCTATGGCTTGGAAGCCTAATAATAATCCTTACAGAAACAATAGGCTTCCTAGCCTATGGCTTGGAAGCCTAATTATAACAAAAGCAATAGGCTTCCCCAGCCTACGGATTGGAAGCCTAATAATAATAATAATAATAATAATAATAATAATAATAATAATAATCCTAACAAAAACAATAGGCTTCCCCAGCCTACGGCTTGGAAGCCTAACTAGAGTTGCTAGCGACTATAAAGGCTTCCAAGCAGTTATCGTGAAATTTAAGCTTATTGGTTATTATAAGAACATAAGAACATAAGAAAGTTTACAAACGAGAGGAGGCCATTCAGCCCATCTTGCTCGTTTGGTTGTTAGTAGCTTATTGATCCCAGAATCTCATCAAGCAGCTTCTTGAAGGATCCCAGGGTGTCAGCTTCAACAACATTACAATTCTCTGTGTAAAAAAGTGCCTCCTATTTTCTGTTCTGAATGCCCCTTTATCTAATCTCCATTAATGACCCCTGGTCCTTGTTTCTTTTTTCAGGTCAAAAAAGTTCCCTAGGTCGACATTGTCTATACCTTTTAGAATTTTGAATGTTTGAATCAGATCGCTGCGTAGTCTTCTTTGTTCAAGACTGAATAGATTCAATTCTTTTAGCCTGTCTGCATACGACATGCCTTTTAAACCCGGGATAATTCTGGTTGCACTTCTTTGCACTCTTTCTAGAGCAGCAATATCATTTTTGTAACGAGATGACCAGAACTGAACACAATATTCCAGGTGAGGTCTTACTAATGCATTGTAAAGTTTTAACATTACTTCCCTTGATTTAAATTCAACACTTCTCACAATATTTCCGAGCATCTTGTTGGCCTTTTTTATAGCTTCCCCACATTGTCTAGATGAAGACATTTCTGAGTCAACATAAACTCCTAGGTCTTTTTCATAGATTCCTTCTTCAATTTCAGTATCTCCCATATGATATTTATAATGCACATTTTTATTGTCTGCATGCAATACTTTACACTTTTCTCTATTAAATGTCATTTGCCATGTGTCTGCCCAGTTCTGAATGCTGTCTAGATCATTTTGAATGACATTTGCTGCTGCAACAGTGTTTGCCACTCCTCCTATTTTTGTGTCGTCTACAAATTTAACAAGTTTGCTTACTATACCAGAATCTAAATCATTAATGTAAATAAGGAATAGCAGAGGACCTAATACTGATCCCTGTGGTACTCCACTGGTTACCTCGCTCCATTTCGAGGTTTCTGCTCTAATCAGTACTTTCTGTTTTCTACATGTTAACCACTCCCTAATCCATGTGCATGCATTTCCTTGAATCCCTACTGTGTTCAGTTTGAGAATTAATCTTTTATGCGGGACTTTGTCAAAAGCTTTCTGGAAATCTAAATAAACCATGTCGTATGCTTTGCAATTATCCATTGTCAATGTTGCATCCTCAAAAAAGTCAAGCAAGTTAGTTAGACACGATCTCCCGTTCCTAAAACCATGCTGACTGTCTCCCAGGATATTGTTACCATATAGGTAATTTTCCATTTTAGATCTCATTATAGTTTCCATAAGTTTACATATAATAGAAGTCAGGCTTATTGGTCTGTAGTTACCTGGTTCGGTTTTGTCTCCCTTTTTGTGGATCGGTATTACGTTTGCAATTTTCCAATCTGTCGGTACAACCCCTGTGACAAGAGACTGTTGCATGATCTTGGTTAGCGGTTTGTAAATAACTTCTTTCATTTCTTTGAGTACTATTGGGAGGATCTCATCTGGCCCAGGGGATTTGTTTATTTTAAAAGCTCCTAGTCCCTTTAACACTTCTGCCTCTATTATGCTAAAGTTATTTAAAATTGGATAGGAACAGGTCGACATGTGGGGCATGTTGTCCGTGTCCTCCTTTGTAAAAACCTGTGAAAAGTTATCATTTAATATATTTGCTATTTTTTTCTTCATCTATGATTTTGCCATTTGTGTCTCTTAGACATTTAACCTCCTCTTTGAATGTTCTCTTGCTGTTATAATATTGGAAAAACATTTTGGAATTGGTTTTAGCCCCCTTAGCAATATTGATTTCGATCTGTCTCTTTAAAAAACAGCCACCCTTTTCTGTGGATGTTTTCTCTATTTTACTCCAATCTACTTCTGTTAGTCTCTGTTTCATACCTTCATAGTTTGCTTTTCTAAAATTGTAAACCTTAGCTTCAGTCATTACTTTTGGGGTTTTCAAAAAATACTTCAAATGAGACAGTGATGTGCGTGACAGAGGCTCATGGAAGGCAGCACATTGTTGTAGTAAGGGGGTCCAAACTGCGAACTGAACTTGCTGTGTTTCTCAATATGGAGTCCCCAACAATCATGACCTCCCTTCTTTTTGCTGCCTGGCCAGCACTGTTTCTAGGGTCCTGGATGTTGTTCCTTTCATTCTCTTGATGTTGGTTTTGGTCATCTAAATGTTGAAGTGGCTCAAATTTGTTGGATGTTTGGATTTCTGGTGGTTGTGTTTGACGAAGTTTCTTTTTTCCCTGCTTCTGCCTATGTGAACTCAACTGTTTCTACTCTCTTCCATCTCCCTGGTGGCTTTCAGTCTGCTAGGGGTGCAGACTTCCATGAATGGTGTAACGATTGGCTATCTGGGGTGCCTGGCTTCGTTGCGTCTTTGGGTTACACGCGCAGCTTTATTGCAACAGATTCAGGATTTGTGACTGTGTTTGACCACAGTTCAGTCGTAAAAATAATTATATAACGATTTTTAAGCAAACTGTATTCATGTGACTTGTAAAGCTCATGTATTATGTATTTTTTGTTTGTTTGTTTCGATTGTCTTCTGGTTTAAAAAGCAAAGTGCAGGTTATTTTTTTATTGTTTCGCGTGGATGCAGTTGCAACAGTAGTTTACAGTATGTGTCTTTATATACTGTATACTGTTTGTATGTGTGAATTAATATCATCCTTTCCACTGTAATTAAGTTACATGAGTTAGTAAAACTGTTCTTGTTAAACACCAGCAAAACATGGCCGTTTTAAGAAAGATTTTTTCTCTAGCTTGTTGACTGTACCATGTTAACAGCTGTCCCCAGTGTTGGGAATGTGTAATTTCAAGGTGAAATATGTACAAATTTTTTCACAGCTGTACTATTTACCATTCATTAGAAGAAGACTTTTGAATATTGTCCAAACTTTTCATTAAATCCAAGATGGTTGCCACGCCATGTGACCAAAGGCCGCCATATTGACTATGACACAACATCCCATAGTCCTCTACATCCGTGTCAAATTTTGTGCGTTTTGGTGCAGACGATAAGAAGTTATACGTAGTTTTATAGCCAGTTGCGTATGTTGATGATGTCATGCAGCGTGGACGCCATGATTTTCACAGTAGCAACTTCCCTTGAACAAGCGTAACAGATGACCATACTGAGATGTTTTATTCCAATTTTTGTTTCAATCGGTTAAGCGGTTTCAGAGAAGAAGATGTTTGAATTTTGATGATTTTATATTTTTATGGTAATTTTATGTCATTAATCAATGTGGTTGCCAAACCACAGAACCAATCAGCTTCAAATTAACAATAGTTAATCATGGACTAACCCTCAACATGTATAGCAATTTTTCAGAACTCTGCAGTAAGTGGTTTCTGATACATAGGCATTTTAACAAATTCCGCAAAATCCAATATGGCTGCCGAACCATGTGACAGGGGTGCCTGGCAAATATACAATTCACCATATTTAATTGTCACCAAACTGCTACTAGGACATAACATGTGCACGATTTATGAGTAACACCACTCAAATCCTATGCCGAGGAATTATAAACAGGACAGAGGAGAGAAGCAGCTGGAACAGAACCCAGAGAGACAGTACTGGTTCTTGTATATTTTAATGCCACTATCATTTAATGTGCATTCGTAAAGCAATAGAAAGTGATAATAGTGTAACGATTGGCTATCTGGGGTGCCTGGCTTCGTTGCCACATATTCAGAATTTGCGATTGTTGTTTTATCAGTTTAGTCTTAATAATTATAACTATCAGTAAAACGAATAGTGCAGTTTTTTTTTTGCTTCTGTTCAGCAACGACAGCGTTAAAAAAAATGTGATTACAGAACATTTTTGTACTGCCCGAGACGATGGTAATTTTAAAAAAATTCTTTGTGTGTATTAGTATTGCCTGCATGTCCACGAGGTTATAAGTAAACAAACAGCATTACGGCTGAGAAGCTGGTAAGCTTTACAGTTACAACGCTGTTTTATAGAGCAAGCGATTGTGAAGCGTTCTGTCTATACTTTTGATTACCAAAAATAAATATTTCAATGAAAGATACGGCCCCAAATGGGAAAAAACAGCCTGAAGAAGCAGCAACAGCAGAGCAAAGGGGGAAAAGAGGAGGCAGGGCTGTGGTGTTTCGCCTGTGGCAAAACCTGTCACATCACCATGCACTGCTCCATCCATGTGGCTCTTCGGGCACTGTCCTGAAAGATGGGATAGGGGGAAGACACTGAGGAGTGGTTCCGCCGGAAGGCTAGGAAGCCAGGACCTGACCGGCTGTCATTGCCATTGTGCCCCCTCTGCGAGGGTAAGCATTACTTTGCCGTCTGTCCCTTCCGCAGTTATGAGGAGGAACTATCACCTGAGTGGGAGGAGCCCGTGCCTCCAGCGCCCAGACAGGGGGACCGCGAGCGTCCAGCGCCCGGACGGGGGGACCGCGAGCGTCCAGCGCCCAGATGGGGGGACGCGAGCGTCCAGCGCCCAGATGGGGGGACCGCGAGTGTCCAGCGCCCAGACGGGAGAACCGCGAGCGTCCAGCGCCCGGACAGGGGGACCGCGAGCGTCCAGCGCCCAAGAGGCAGCTGTTCCCACCTCCACCAGCAGAGCAAGAATGCCTGCTGTTCCCATATCCACCAGCAGAGGGGAAATGCCTGCTGTTCCCATCTCCACCAGCAGAGGGAAAATGCCTGCTGTCTCCACCACAACCAGCAGACGAAGAATGCCTGCTGGTGTCCCCATCACAACCAGCAGAGGAAGAATGCCTGCTGGTTTCCCCATCACAACCAGCAGAGGAAGAATGCCTGCTGGTTTCCCCTTCCGAGACAGAGGGAGAACCGCACCAGTCCCCTGCAAGTGAGGCAGAGCTGCACCAGTCCCCTGCCAGAGAGGCAGAGCCGCACCAGTCCCCTGCAAGAGAGGCAGGGCCGCACCAGTCCCCTACAAGAGAGGGAGAGCAGCACCAGTCCCCTGTAAGAGGGGGAGACTACACGCTGCTCCCACCTCCGCCGCCAGGAGACTACACACTGCTCCCACCTCCGTTGCCTTCGCCACCAGGAGGAGAGCAGCAGGAGCTGCCTCTGCCTCCACCACCTCTACCAGGAGCAGAGCAGCAGGAGCTGCCTCTGTTTCCATCACCTCCACCAGCAGGAGCAGAGCAGCAGGAGCTGCCTCTGCCTCCTCCACCAGCAGAGGGTGAATACCTGTTGGTTCCGCCTCCACCGTTGTGGGAGGACTGCTTACCCCTCCCACCTCCACCAGTAGAGGGTGAATACCTGCTGGTTCCGCCTTCATTGTCGTGGGAGGACTGCTTGCCCCTCCCACCTCCACCAGCAGATGGTGAATACCTGCTGGTTCCGCCTTCCCCAACATGGGAGGACTGCTTGCTGCTTCCACCTCCACCACAAGAGGGGCTGCAGCTGAGTTTCGCACCGCCCAAGGATGCCTGCCTCGCTTCGCCCAAGGATGCTTGCCTTGCATCGCCTGGGGCTGCCTGTTGCTCCGCATCGCCTGGGGCTGCCTGGTGCTCCGCATCGCCTGGGGCTGCCTGGAGCTCCGCATCGCCTGGGGCTGCCTGTTGCTCTGCATCGCCTTGGGCTGCCTGTTGCTCCGCATCACAGCAGGATGTACTGTGGCCGAAACCCCACCAAGGGGAGCTGCCGGCCACGAAGAAGGGGGAGGAGGTCTGGAGACCACCAACCCCAGCAGCAGTTTCGCTGCCGGAGGTCGTGGGGGAGGTCAGGAGACCTGCTTCCACTACAGCACTTGCGCTGCAGGAGATACTGTGGCCGGAGCCCCGGAAGAGGGAGCTGCCGGCTACGAAGAAGGAGGGAGGTCAGGAGACCACCCCCCAAGCAGCCCTTCTGCTGCCAGGACTACCCCGGCTGGAGGAGCCAGACTGGGGACTATTAATGTCTCTGCTGACAGCATTTCCACTGTCAGCTGGGAAGCTGCTGGAACTGCCACCAACAGCAGAAGAGTGGCAGGAGTATGCCACCCCGCTGTCAGCATTGCTGCTGACAGCCTTACGACCTGTGGGCCCCTTGAAGCCTCCGGTTCTGGCCCAGGACTTTGTGCTGGACTTTTGGGCTTTTAAGGGGGGAGGTGGCCGTTGAGGCCATGTGTGCTGCGCACAAGGGGGGGTATATGTGTCCCACCTCTGTGTGCATTTCTGTGTTATATGTTGCGTGTGGTGTGTTAATGTTGGTGTATAGAGATGGCTGCATGGGATATAAATGGGTGTGTGCAGCACGAGTTATTTAAAATGTATAATTGTATTGAGGCACGAGGATTGCACATCACTTCACATGCATTTAAAGTAATTAATATGCGAGCACGAGGTTGCACATAATTAATTCACATGCTGGGACTCAAGTGAATAATTAATTAGTAATTGAATCCCGGCACAACAGTATATATAGATGCACGTTTCATTCACTTGGGGTTGGGTGTTCGGTGAGTAGTGAACAGGAGAGAGAGGAGGAGAAATATAAAAGATTAAACAATTGCTATTGAGTGCAAGAGGCACGATACTTGTTTGTTTATTCTTACTCACCGTGTTTGTGTGTCTGTCCGTCCACCGTTTGTTGAGTGTTAGTCCGTTTTGTTTGTCTATTTATTTTGGCGTAAGTGCCGTGTCCTGTCTTCTGTTTTGCTTAAACCTTTTATTTTGTTTATTAAAACACTGAGCGCTGCCATTTGCGTTTTCAGTTTCAAGCCCAGTACCGTCTGTCTGTGTGTTTCTTTCTGGCCTGAAGTCCTCCCTGCAGCTAGCCTGTCACACTGTGTTTGACCACAGTTCAGTCGTAAAAATAATTATATAATGATTTTTAAACAAACTATATTCATGTGACTTGTAAAGCTGATGTTTTATGCATTTGTTTCGATTGTGTTGGTTTAAAAAGCATAGTACAGGTTTTTTTTCCGCGTGGATATGGGCAAACTGGCATGTCACCCATATTGTTTGGCTCATGGTGGTCATGTTTGTTGATGTAGGAACTTTTTCCTGACTAATTTTTTTAGAGGACAGTACAAAGATAACGTATAACCAAGATTCACGTCAATCGGCCAAAGGGCTCATGAGGAGTTGTTGTTTAAGTGTTTCACACAAAATCCAACATAGCTGCCACACCATGTGACCGATCCATTTAAGTAGAATCAATCGTGGACATGAGCGCACTATGCACAAAATTTTTCACAGCTGTACTATTTAACGTTCATGAGAAGACTTTTGAATATTGTCCAAACTTTTCATTAAATCCAAGATGGCTGCCACACCATGTGACCAAAGGTCGCCATATTGACCATGGCTCAACATCCCATTGTCCTCTACATCCGTGTCAAATTTTGTGCATTTTGGTGCAGCATAGGCAGTTTTATAGCCAGTTGCGTATGTTGATGATGTCATGCAGCGTGGACGCCATGATTTTCACAGTAGCAACTTCCCTTGAACAAGCGTAACAGATGACCATACTGAGATGTTTTATTCCAATTTTTGTTTCAATCGGATAAGCGGTTTCAGAGAAGATGTTTGAATTTTGAGAATTCGACATTTTTATGACATTAATCGATGTGGTTGCCAAACCACATAACCAATCAGCTTCATATTAACAACAGTTTATCAAGGACTATCCCTCAACATGTATACCAATTTTCAGAACTCTAGAGTAAGCGGTTTCCGAAGCATAGGCATTTTAAAAAATTTCGCAAAATCCAATATGGCTGCCAAACCATGTGACTTGCGCAAGATTGGACGCCTAATCTGTTATCTGCACATAGCCACCTACCTACAAACCCGATTTTTTGTTTCTGCGATGAGGTTTCGGCAGAAAGAAAAATAATAATAATAATAGTAGTAATAATAATAATAATCCTTACAGAAACAATAGGCTTCCTAGCCTATGGCTTGGAAGCCTAATAATAATCCTAACAGAAACAATAGGCTTCCCCAGCCTATGGCTTGGAAGCTGTGGTTGAGTGTCCCGCCCCTATGCATTTATTTATTATTATTTGTATTTGTTTGCGGCGCGGATAAAAGCGCCGCGTCTTTTGTTATTTTATAATTTAAAACCCCGTGAGGATGCGTGGCTGATCAGCTACTGATTATTTAACTAGCTGACAGTCACGCATCCTTACTAAACTTGTGCAGACCGTGGCCGAGGGGTAATAAGATAATTAACAGCTAGTTAACCTGTCCGTGCTGCAGGGTTGAGTGTACAGAGAGGAGGTACGGGGAGATAGAGAGGAGACAGAAATTAACAATTGCTAAAACGTGCTGGATTAGCCAGCACGACACTTACTTGTTTGTCTGTCTGATTCGTTTGGCCCTTGTGCCCTTTGTTTTGTTGTTTGGTTAAATCTGTTGTTTTTGTTTATTTAGTTAATAAAAATCAGCTGAACGCCGTTGCGTTCAATTTCACCCGCCCATCCATTGTTTTGGTTCAGTTACTTCCTGGTCCATGACGTCACCACACCTCACCACTGCGAGCCATCCTGCCACATATGGTGTCCTGCGTGGGACAAAACAACGCCTCCAACAGTCAGACCAGGAAGGAAAAGGACGTTTTTTGGGGTTTTTTTTCAAAAGGTATTTTTTTTGTGTGTGTTTTGGGGAAAAGAAAAAAAAAATGCAACTGCAGCAACAGCAGGAGGATGGCTGGGAGGTGTACATTGTGAACCTCGTGGCGGAGTTGTGCCCTGGCTGTGGGGCATATGGGCACACAGTGGCCATATGCCCCACGCAATACGAAGATGTGGAGCGCGAGCACCCAGCGCCCAGAAGGGGGGAGCGTGAGCATCCAGCGCCCAGAAGGGGGGAGCGCGAGCATCCAGCGCCCAGAAGGGGGGAGCGCGAGCATCCAGCGCCCAGAGGGGGGGAACCCGTGCATCCAGCGTCCAGAGGGGGGGAGCCATTGCTGCCGTCTCCAACGCCAGAAGGAGAGGAGCCATTGCTGCTGTCTCCAACGCCAGAGGGTGAGGAGCCCTCGCCACTGTCTCCAGCACCAGGAGCAGAGCAGCAGGAGCTGCCTCTGTCTCCACCACCACTAGGGGCAGAGCAGCAGGAGCTGTCTCTGCCTCCGCCACCTCCACCGCCAGGAGCAGAGCAGCAGGAGCTGCCTCTGCCTCCGCCACCTCCACCAGCAGAGGGTGAATGCCTGCTGGTTCCACCTCAGCCGCCGTGGGAGGACTCCTTGCCCCTCCCACCTCCACCAGCACAGGGTGAATGCCTCCTGGTTCTGCCTCAACCGCCCGAGGGAGGACTGCTTGCCCCTCCCGCCTCCACCAGCAGAGGGTGAATTCCTGCTGGTTCCGCCTCAACCGCCGTGGGAGGATTGCTTGCCCCTCCCACCTCCACCAGCAGAGGGTGAATACCTGCTGGTTCTGCCTCAACCGCCGTGGGAGGATTGCTTGCCCCTCCCACCTCCACCAGCAGAGGGTGAATACCTGCTGGTTCCGCCTCAACCGCCGTGGGAGGACTGCTTGCCGCTCCCAGCTCCACCAGCAGAGAGTGAATGCCTGCTGGTTCTGCCTCAACCGCCATGGGAGAACAGCTTGCCGCTCCCAGCTCCACCAGCAGAGGGTGAATTCCTGCTGGTTCCACCTCAACCGCTGTGGGAGGATTGCTTGCCCCTCCCAGCTCCACCAGCAGAGGGTGAATTCCTGCTGGTTCCACCTCAACCGCCGTGGGAGGATTGCTTGCCGCTCCCAGCTCCACCAGCAGAGGGTGAATACCTGCTGGTTCCACATCCACCGTCATGGGAAGAACTGCTCCTGCCCTGCCTCACACCGCCCAAGGATGCCTGCTTCGCATCGCCTGGAGAGCCACCAGTTACAGGGTACGAGGGAGAAGTGGAGCTCCCGCTGCCGCCTCCATGGCCAGGGGCTCCCCTCCCGAGTTCGGCCTCCCGAGGGTCCTGTTTTGCCTGGGGTCGCTACCAGTCCTGCCATGCGGCAGGAAATACTGTGGCTGGAACCCCATGAAGGGGAGCTGCCGGCCACGAAGAAGGGGGGGGGAGGTCAGGAGACCAGCTCCCCCAGCCGCACTTTCGCGGCAGGCAATACAGTGGCTGGAGCCCCATGAAGGGCAGCTGCCAGCCATGAAGAAGGGGGGGAGGTCAGGAGACCAGCTTCCCCCTCAGCAATTTCGCTGCAGGAGAAAGGGTGGCCGGAGCCCCACGGAGGGGAGCTGCCGGCCATGAAGAAGGGGGGGCAGGTCTGGAGACCACCCCCAAAATTTTTTTGGCCAGAAGAGCGGGCCTGTGCGCGGGCCATCGGAACGCTACGGCTGTTTGGGTGGGAGGAAGACATCCCACCGTGGCCGCCTCCTTTGGCCCGTTGCTGCCCCTGTTCCTGGGCCGGGACTGCTAGCCGGGACTTTGGGGATTAAGGGGGGAGATGGCCGAAAAGGCCATGTGTGCTGCGCACAAGTGGGTGCATGTGTGGCGGAGTGTCCCGCCCCTATGTATTTATTTATTATTATTTGTATTTGTTTGCGGCGCGGATAAAAGCGCCGCGTCTTTTGTTATTTTATAATTTAAAACCCCGTGAGGATGCGTGGCTGATCAGCTACTGATTATTTAACTAGCTGACAGTCACGCATCCTTACTAAACTTGTGCAGACCGTGGCCGAGGGGTAATAAGATAATTAACAGCTAATTAACAGTTAACCTCTCGGCCAGAGTATAAGAACCTGCAGCTGTCCGTGCTGCAGGGTTGAGTGTACAGTGTACTAAAACGTGCTGGATTAGCCAGCACGACACTTACTTGTTTGTCTGTCTGATTCGTTTGGCCCTCGTGCCCTTTGTTTTGTTGTTTGGTTAAATCTGTTGTTTTTGTTTATTTAGTTAATAAAAATCAGCTGAACGCCGTTGCGTTCAATTTCACCCGCCCATCCATTGTTTTGGTTCAGTTACTTCCTGGTCCGTGACGTCACCACACCTCACCACTGCGAGCCATCCTGCCACAGAAGCCTAATAATAATAATAATAATAATAATAATAATAATAATCCTAACAAAAACAAAGGCTTCCCCAGCCTACGGCTTGGAAGCCTAATAATAATCTTAACAAATACAATAGGCTTCCCCAGCCTACGGCTTGGAAGCCTAATAATAATAATAATAATAATAATAATAATAATAATAACTAGAGTTGCTAGCAACTATGAAGGCTTCCAAGCAGTTATCATGAAATTTAAGTGCATTGGTTATTATAGATGAAACATTATCATCACAACTGTGCTAACTGTGTCAATTTTGGCACAAATATGAAGACTTTTGAAAATTGCTCAATTCTCATTAAATCCAAGATGGCTGCCACACCATGTGACCAAAGGCCACCATATTGAACATGGCACAACATCCCATAGTCCTCTACATCCGTGTCAAATTTCGTCAATTTTGGTGCAGCCGATAAAAAGTTATAGGCAGTTTTATAGCCAGTTGCGTATGTTGATGATGTCATGAATCACATTTGACCTTTAAGAGAGGTCAGAGGTCACGGGACATTTTTTCATAGAGCTCATATGACTTCCTATACGTGTTCCATTATAACTATGACCCTGTCGGCATGCGCTAGGAGGTAAAATATCAACGTAAATTTCAATCTGGCCGCCGCACCGTGTGAACAATCTGTTTCAATCTTCAGCAGTTATTACTTTCCAGTGGTCTGTGCAATTGTGTTGACATTGAAGAGCATAAGTGCAATGGTGTTTTTGTTATGGGTTGCAAAAGATTTTTTACAATTATCAATATGGCCGCAAAACCATGTGACCAAAATGTGTCATTTTCATATCACCAGTACTTCACTTGAGTCTCTATAGTCATATAAAGTTTCATGACTGTAGTGTATTGCACCTTGGATTTATGCACGAATGTATGAAAATAGAGCCGTCGTAAAAGTTATTTGCGCGCCGCGGCCATGTTTTCTAACGAAAAAGCGTGGATTTTACAAACGGTAGAAAGGACCTGGTCTTGAACATGCACGCCAATTTAGGTGGCGATTGACGTTGCGGTTTAAAGACAAGAAGATTTTTGAATATTTGGCGCCAATCCAGCGTAGCGGGCAAAGTAATTGTTCAATCAACCTCGATTGGTTTTTTATAGGCCATTGCTGCACTATCTGCTGCCATTGTCATAGTTCCAGCTTAAGTTGTTTTTAACGGCAAGAGTTTTGAAAAATTCCCAAAATTTCCACAAGATCCAATATGGCGGTCGAACCATGTGACTTTTTCATTTGGTTGTCCAGCCATAGGTATCTACTTACATATGCGTTTTCATAACTCTGCGATGTTGTTTGGGAAGAAAAATAATAATAATAATAAACACAGCAATAACAATAGGCTTCCCAGCCTTTGGCTTGGAAGCCTAATAATAAAGTTGCGAGCAACTTTACGGCTTCCAAGCAGTTAGTGTGAAATTTAAGCGCATCGGTTGTTATAGATGAAATGTTATCACAAATCGTTTTGGACACAGCTGACTGTGTCAATTTTGGCCAAAATATTGGAATCGCTGGTTAGATGATCAATCTCATTGGTCCACAGCAGCCATGTTTTGTACTGTAGCAACTTCCCTTAAACAACCGTAAAAGATAAACATACTTACATCATTTATGCTCATTTTGGCTTCAATCAGAACTCTGCATGGTATATAACAACCATCTGCAGTCAATAAGAAATTATGGGAAGTTTTACAGCCAGCTTTAAATTTGACCTTAAGCAGAACTTAACCATACTATATAAAACTATTTATGCATTACACATTACACTACTTGCATTACCTATAGTGCTCATATAAACACAGCACTTTTTTAAAACAACAAAAGTCACATCTAATAAATTACAAACATACTTTTTTCTATACCTTGCTATACCTTGCTATATTTTTTTCCATACCTTGCAGACTTTTCCATGTTAGCAGCTGTCCCCAGTGGTGGGAATGTGTCATTTCAGGGTGAACAGGGTGAAAAATTGGCAAAACTGGCATGTCACCCATATTGATTGGCTCAAGGCAGTCATGTTTGTTGATGTAGGAACTTTTCCTGACTAACACACACACACACACACAAACTCAAACAAAGAGCGATCTAGAATTTAGAACAATGTTAGCCTCTTATATGCATTATTTTCAAAATCTATATGACTTGTAAGACAGCAGGGAGGGGGTTAATTCCTCCCTGCATAAAACATGTGCATATGCAGATTTTGTTTAGTTTCTTAATTGTTTTATTGTTAATTATCCCCTACACCTGGTAGTAATTGTAGATTAGAACCAGGTGCAGGGTATTTAAGAGAAGCAGTCAGTTTGCTCGAGGCTGCTGAGTAGAAGGAGACAGATGGTGTGTTCTGTGTCCGAGCAGTCTATCGAAAAAAGTAGGTGTTGTGTTTTGTTTATGCCAGGTAAACGGCTTAGCCATCCTGCGAGTTAGTCAGGGACCGGCATACTGTTTAGTCAGCGCTCCGAAGGAGCTAGGTGTTTGTTTTGTTTTATTTTGTTTTTGTTGTGTATTAAAAATAGCGCGTCAGCGCTGGAAAACTCCAGTTTTGCGTCCTGGGTCTGTTTTTAAAGGGGCAACGAACCGTGAGTGAGTGCAATTCTGTTACAGACTGCATACTATTTAGAATTTTGTGTGCATCAAAAAAAAAATTAAATTGCCTACTAACCAATAATTCCAATATGTGTGCCAAAAATGGCACAGTTGTGATAACGCTTCATTTATAATAACCAATGCGCTTAAATTTCACGATAACTGCTTGGAAGCCGTAGAGTTGCTCGCAACTCAAGTTATTATTATTTTTCTTTCTTCTGAAAGAAAAATAAGAAGCTTATGAAATCAGGTGTGTAGGTAGGTGGCTAAATGTCCAAAACGGTGTCCAAATTTGCGCAAGTCACATGGTTCGGCAGCCATATTGGATTTTGCGGAATTTGTCAAAACGCCTATGTATCGGAAACCGCTTACTGCAGAGTTCTGGAAATTGCTATACATGTTGAGGGATAGTCCATGATTAACTGTTGTTTATATGAAGCTGATTGGTTCTGTGGTTTGGCAACCACATTGATTAATGACATAAAATTACCATAAAAATATAAAATCATCAAAATTCAAACATCATCTTCTCTGAAACCGCTTATCCGATTGAAACAAAAATTGGAATAAAACATCTCAGTATGGTCATCTGTTACGCTTGTTCAAGGGAAGTTGCTACTGTGAAAATCATGGCGTCCACGCTGCATGACATCATCAACATACGCAACTGGCTATAAAACTGCCTATAACTTCTTATCGGCTGCACCAAAACACACAAAATTTGACACAGATGTAGATGACTATGGGATGTTGTGTCGTGGTCAATATGGCGGCCTTTGGTCACATGGTGTGGCAGCCATCTTAGATTTAATGAACATTTTTGTGCAAGTCTTGTTTTCATGAACAGTACTTAACACAGCTGTGAAAAATTTTGTACATAGTGCGCTCATGTCCACGATTGATTCTACTTAAGGAAAAATGGATCGGTCACATGGTGTGGCAGCTATGTGAAAACAAAGGTCATAGGTCACATGGTTTGGTAGCCATATTGGATTTTTCGTGGATTTTGGCCAATTTAAATGAATCTTCTTCTCTGAAACCTTTTATGGTAGAGATGAGAAACTTGGGGCACAGACTACCGTGACCTTTGACCTTTCCCTAAAGGTCAAATGTAAAAGTTGCTTAGAACTCCTTACAAAATGCCGATAGGGTCATGGTTACTATAGAACACATAGGCAACCACATATGCTCTATCAAAAGATGTCCTTGCCTGTGACCTCTGACCTTTCCCTGAAGGTGAAATGAAAAACTGGCTTATAACTCCTTAGACAATGCATGTAGGGTCATGATTACTACGGAACACAGACAGGAACAAGAATGCCTTGGAAGCCGTCAAGTTGCTTGCAACTTCTAGTTAGTTGTTGTTGTAACATGGAAAAGAGAAATAACAGCAGATATTATTCTGCTTGGTTTTAATGACCTTTCTGTTTACAGTGCACCTTCCATACACGAGTGAATAAATTCAGAAACCTCCTATACACTGTTAGTTCATAAGGATTAGCAGAGGAAGTGGGAGCAAGTGGTAAGGTCATCTGAAGTTGCATATTCTTGAGAAGTTGGTTAAATTAGCCAATGGCACCTTCTCCAACAAACAATGACATTCGAAATGCGTGTAGAAAAGGAGAAGCCATACTAATGGGGGATTTCAACTTCCCCTGTATAAAATGGGAAAACCCGGTGGGGAGTACGACGGACGAAATTGAAATGGTGGAAATGACAAATGACTGCTTCCTAATATAATTTGTCAAGGCACCGACTAGAGGGGAGGCATGCCTTGATTTAGTCTTTTCAAATAACGAAGACGGAATAACTAAAACAGAGGTCACAGAGCCATTGGCAAACTCAGACCACAACATGGTCTCATTTGAAGTATTTTTTAAAACCCCAAAAGTAATGACTAAAGCTAAGGTTTACAATTTTAGAAAAGCAAACTATGAAGGTATGAAACAGAGACTAACAGAAGTAGATTGAGTAAAAAGAGAAAACATCCACAGAAAAAAGGATGGCTGACATTTTTTTAAAAATGTAGTACTAGAGGCGCAAAACAATTACATCCCAAAAGTAGACAAATCTAAATCTAAAACAAAATGGCCAAAATGGTTTAATAGATCAATTAAAAAAAAATATTCAGCGAAAAAAAGGCACTTTACAGAGCGTTTAAAAGGGACCAAAAACAAAGTACACAGAAAGAGTACTTGGAACTGAAAACACAAGTCAAAAGTCCAAAATGTTTTTCCAATATTATAACAGCAAGAGAACATTCAAAGAGGAGGTTAAATGTCTAAGAGACACAAATGGCAAAATCATAGATGAAGAAAAAAAAATAGCAAATATATTACTCAAAGAAATGAAAGAAGTTATTTACAAACCGCTAACCAAGATCATGCAACAGTCTCTTGACACAGGGGTTGTACCGACAGACTGGAGAATTGCAAACGTATTGATCCACAAAAAGGAAGACAAAACCGAACCAGGTAACTACAGACCAATAAGCCTGACTTCTATTATATGGAAACTTATGGAAACTATAATAAGATCTAAAATGGAAAATTACCTATATGGTAACAATATCCTGGGAGACAGTCAGCATGGTTTTAGGAAAGGGAGATCGTGTCTAAGTAACCTGCTTGACTTTTTTGAGGATGCAACATTTACAATGGATAATTGCAAAGCATACAACATGGTTCAATTAGATTTCCAGAAAGATTTTGACAAAGTCCTGCATAAAAGATTAATTCTCAAACTGAACGCAGTAGGGATTCAAGGAAATGCATGCACATGGATTAGGGAGTGGTTAGAGAAAAGTGTAAAGTATTGCATGCAGACAATAAAAATGTGCATTATAAATATCATATGGGAGATACTGAAATTGAAGAAGGGATCTATGAAAAAGACCTAGGAGTTTATGTTGACTCAGAAATGTCTTCATCTAGACAATGTGGGGAAGCTATAAAATGGCCAACAAGATGCTTGGATATATTGTGAGAAGTGTTGAATTTAAATCAAGGGAAGTAATGTTAAAACTTTACAATGCATTAGTAAGACCTCACCTAGAATATAGTGTTCAGTTCTGGTCACCTCGTTACAATAAGGATATTGCTGCTCTAGAAAGAGTGCAAAGAAGAGCAACCAGAATTATCCCGGGTTTAAAAGGCATGTTGTATGCAGACAGGTTAAAATAATTGAATCTATTCAGTCTTGAACAAAGAAGACTAGGCGGCGATCTGATTCAAACATTCAAAATTATAAAAGGTATTGACAATGTTGACCCAGGGGACTTTTTCGACCTGAAAAAAGAAACAAGGACCAGGGGTCACAAATGGAGATTAGATAAAGGGGCATTCAGAACAGAAAATAGGCACTTTTTTACACAGAGAATTGTGAGGGTCTGGAACCAACTCCCCAGTAATGTTGTTGAAGCTGACACCCTGGGATCCTTCAAGAAGCTGCTTGATGAGATTCTGGGATCAATAAGCTACTAACAACCAAACGAGCAAGATGGGCTGAATGGCCTCCTCTCGTTTGTAAATTGTCTTATGTGCTTATGTTCTTACAACCGCTGGCAGCTGAAAAAAACTGATACACCCAAGATAATAAACACAACAATAGCTGGTTAACATAAATGGTAATTTCTTGCTGACGAACCATTTACAAGGCTGCCTCAAACACGTATCATCACATCTTTTTGAACACATCTCAATTGGGGTACACACACAGTACTTTCATTTCTGTTTATGTGTCTGCATTAAGAAACCTGAACTTTTTCTGTTCCTTCATGTTTTAAGTATCTCACTCAGATCATGCAACAATATGGGTGGACATTCGTAACTATTTTACAGTTCTCTTGTTATAATAAGAAGGAATAATTCCTTAACTATCTCTCCCCTTGTAATCTCACACACCTCCAATACCCTGTCTGTCTGGGGAAACAGGATAAGATCTGGTTACTTTGAATTTCAAAGGACCCTTTGAAATTCAAGCTTTGGCTGGGTGAGGGGCACGTAAAAATACCAACACCCATTAACAGGTCACTTTACCATTGGTTACATACCAGAAACAGGGGAGGGGATCCGCCCTGTGTTAAGGGGTATTTAACATCTTGTAAAGTCGTAATAACTTTGAATCTGTCTGTTCTGTGCTTGGGACATGATTCCTTGCATGTATTATAATAAACCTATTAATTGAAGAAAATAATTTTGTGTATTTTCTTAAACATCAGAACTCACTTTTAAATCAACAGCTCCCGCTCCCACTGTGCTTATTTGTCTCGCCTGTCCTGGTATGACTGTCTCTCACATCCCTGTTATTCTGTCCTCTCACTCTCATCCTCTGCCCTCTCTCTGCTGCTGCTCCTCCAACCCCTCTAACCTCAACCCTCTGCCTCTCTCCCCCTCTCCCCCCTCGCACTCTCTCTGGTGCACTCTGGAACTGTCACTCTTCTGCTAACAAAGCTGATTTCATCACTGCCTTTGCCTCCCACCTCTCTCGATTTCCTTGCTCTCACTGAAACCTGGCTGTCCCCTGATAACACTAACTCCTGCCGTCCTGTCCCACACTCCACGTCTCACTGGACGGTCTTCTCTCTCCCTCCTTACTCTTTTCTGTCCCCTCCGACCTCTCCTCACTCTCTGTTAACACCTTTTGAATTTCATGCTGTCCAACTAACCTCTCCCTGTCAACTCCTGCTAATTGTTCTGTACCGTCCCCCTGGATCTCTCGCTCCCTTTCTCGATGAACTCAACTATCTGCTATCCTCCCTCCCCTCTCTGTCTACCCCAAATGTCCTGTTAGGTGACTTCAATATCCATCTCTCCAACCCCAGCCACTCTGTCGGATTCCTCCCTCTCCTTCACTCCTGCACTCCTTCAACTTCTGTCTCTCTACATCACCTCCTACCCACAAAGCTGGCCGTCAACTGGACCTTACCTTCTCCAGGGCCTGGTGCCCCTCCACCCTCTCTGTCACCCCCTGAACCTCTGATGACTATTTCATCTCTTTCTCTGTCTCTCCCATCTCTCCCTGCTCCTCCTACCCCCACTGTCACCGCTCGCCGTAACCTCCGCTCTCTCTCCCCTCTGTCCTTGCCTCCACCGCTCTCTCTCTCTCACCTCCCTTCTATTGACTCCTTCTCCAAACTCTCTGTAGACTTTGCTACCTCCACCCTCACTTCCTCCCTTGACTCCCTCTGTCCCCACACCTCCTGACCTGCTCGCCCCTCCCCTCCCCAACCCTGGCTCTCCTCTGTGCTCCGCTCAGCAAGAACCCCACTGCAATCTGCTGAAAAGAAATGGAAGAGAACCAAACTCCCTGCTGCCTCTACCACTACCACTCCCTCATCTCCTCCTTCTCCTACTCTCTCCTCTGCTAAATGTTCTTATTTCCAGTCTATAATCCAAGCCTTCACTAACAACCCATGTAAACTATTATCTACCTTCTCCTAAACCCTCCCCTCTCCTCCTCCCTCCTCCTCTATCTCCTCTGACCTTGCCACTTTCTTCTCTTCTAAAATCTCAGCTATCCACAAACTCTTTAGCACCTCTCCCTCCCTTCCACCCCCTCCCGCTCCAACCCCTACACCCACTGCGTCCCCTACTAACCCGCCCTCCTTCTCCCCCCTCTCAGACTCTGACCTCTCCTCCCTGCTCCAGGGCCACAAACCCACCACATGTGCCCTGGACCCCCTCCCCACTCACCTCTTTCAAGCTGCTGCTCCTGCTCTACTTCCCTTCATCTCCTCCATTCTCAACACCTCTGCCTTCAATCAAGCCTCTATCAATCCCCTCCTCAAAACCTACTCTCGACCCCCACCTCCCTCCAGAGCTACCATCCTGTCTCCCTCCTACCCTTCCTCTCCAAAACCCTCGAGCGGGCAGTACACTGCCAGCTCTCTGCTCTCCTGTCCAACCACTCTCTGCTCGACCCTCTCCTATCTGGCTTCTGCTCTGCTCACTGCACTGAAACCGCCCACCTATCTGTCACTAACTCACTAAACTCTGCCCGAGCTGCCTCTCTCCTCTGTCCTAATTCTCCTCGACCTCTCTGCTGCCTTTGACACTGTCGATCACTCTATTCTACTGTCCTCTCTCGCTGACCTGGGATTCTCTGGCACTGCTCTGGCCTGGTTCTCCTCCTACCTCTCCAACCACACTTACCAGTCTTGATTCCTCTCCTGTTCTCTCTCTACACCCGCTCCCTGGGCCCCCTCATCACATCCTATGGTTTCTCATACCATTTCTACGCTGATGATGCTCACATTTTCCTTTACTTCCAACCCCCCGACTCCATCCCCTCCCGTATCTTTACCTGTCTGTCTGCTATCTCCTCCTGGATGCACTCGCATCACCTCAAACTCAACCTCTCTAAATCTGACCTCCTTTTCTTTCCCCCCTCCTCTGATCTCTCTATCTCCATTCCTCTGGAATCTACCACACTCACTCTCTCCCTCCTCCTCAGCTAAGAACCTCGGAGTCACCCTGGACCCCTGCCTCTCATATTCCCAGCACATCTCCACTCTGGCACGCACTTGCCGATTTCTTCCTGAGCAACATACGAAGAATCCGACCCTTCCTCACCAACTACAGGCCCTGGTACTCTCCCGCCTAGACTACTGCAACCCCCTCCTGGCTGACCTCCCTGTGTCCGCCACACGTCCGCTCCAGCTCATCCAGAACTCCGCTGCTCGCCTGGTGTTCTCTCTGCCTCGCTTCTCCCACGCAACTCCACTGCTCCGCTCACTCCAATGGCTCCCGATCACCGCTCGCATCCAGATCAAGACTCTTGTACTTACCTACAGATGCCTTGACCAGACTGCACCCAGCCACCTCCAGACCCTCATCTCTCTCTATACCCCCACTCAACCTCTCCGCTCCTCCTGCACTAGAAGACTGGCTGTACCTCCTCTACGCTCCCTTGCCTCCAGAGCCCGCTCCTTCTCCACCCTCACCCCGCAGTGGTGGAATGACCTTCCTACAGATGTCAGGACTGCCCAGTCCCTGACCACCTTCCGGCGCCTTCTCAAGACTCACCTCTTCAGACAGCACCTGTAGAACACCTCTTTTCCCTCTGGACACTTTATCACTCTTCCTTAATGCGCTTTACTTGCACTTATCTGCTCCCTATTTTACTGCATTTAATCCTGTACTTTACAGAGTACGGTACTGTAATCTGCCACTAGTGCTATTCAATCTGTAGTATTTTGCATTTAATCGTATCCTGATGTAACTATCACTGTGTGGCGGAGTGTCCCGCCCCTTTGTTTATTATTTATTTTATATTATGATTTATGTTTATACTACGGCAAAGCGCCACGTATTTGTTATTGTTTTGTATTTTAAAAACCTTGTGAGGATGCGTGACTGATCAGCTACTGATTATTTAACTAGCTGACAGTCGTGTATCCTTACTAAACTCATGCAGACTATGGCCGAGGGGTAATAATTAACCCCTCGGCCAGAATATAAAAACCTGCAGCTCCCTACCCTCAGGGTGGAGTGTACAGAGGAGATTACGGGAGAGCGAGCAAGGAGAGGTGATTTATATAACTGCTAAGCGTGCTGGTTTTACCCCAGCACGATACTTATTTGTCTATTTCTATTTGTTTGGCCAACGTGCTCTTTTGTTTGTGGTGTTTTGTTCAAATCTTTTGTTTTATTATTTAATAAAATAGCTGAGCGCCATAGCGCTCAGTTTCACCACCGCCATTAATTGGTTTGGTTTCTGTTTCTGGTCCATGACGTCACCACTCACACGCCACTCAACGACAGCTCGGCCACACATGGTGTCCTGCGTGGGACAAACAACGCCTCCAGGAGCCGGGCCAGGAATAGCAAAGGGCGTTTTTTTTTGTTCATTTTTTTTTCAAAAATAGTATTTTTGTTTGGGGGGAAAGAATAAATAAAATGGATAAAGTGGATGCCTACATGGAGAGGTGGCATGAGCATCAGAGGGAGTTGAAGGAAGGAGGGGCTACATGGTGCCTTGCCTGTCTGGAGTATGGGCACCTCCCTGATGTGTGCCCATATGAAGACCCCCTTTTTGTGCAGGCCTTCGATCGAGGTGAGGTGGAGACCTCGGAGGAGTGGATCCACCTGAAGGCCATACCATCGCCGCAGGTGGGTCAGGAAACCTGCCTCACCTGCCTCAAAGGGGAGGAATGGTGCTTTGCCGTCGGCAAGGTCGGGCACAAAGCACCCGACCAACCCCCTCCATGGCAGGAGGGGAAACTTCTGGTCCCGAATAAGGGAAGGAGGGGCAGTGCCAAGAAGGCAAAGAAGCAGGTTCCAGCTCTAGCTCCCAGAGGGGGGGAGCGCGTGCATCCAGCGCCCAGAAGGGGGGAGCGCGTGCATCCAGTTCCCAGAAGGGGGGAGCGCATGCATCCAGTGCCCAAGAGAGGGAAGCTCGAGTGGACGCTGGGATGGCTACCTTTGCCTGGTCGAGGCCTCAAGTTGGTGCCCTTCCTGCAGGAAGGGGGGCCACTCCGTCGTCAATTGCCGCCGCCCTGGAGAGGAGGAGGAGGGAAGACCGAAGGACAGCTGGGAAGCCTACCTCAGCGTTCTTGAGGCTGTGAACTGGTGCACTGCCTGTGGGGAGTGGGGCCACTTCGTGGTCAACTGCCCCATTCTCCAGGAAGAGGAGGAGAAGGAGAAGCACCAGTTCCCTGCGAAAGGAGGAGACTACACGCTGTTCCCACCTCCACCGCTTCCACCAGTAGGAGCAGAGCAGCAGGAGCTGCCTCTGCCGCTTCCACCAGCAGGAGCAGAGCAGCGGGAGCTGCCTCTGCTTCCTCCACCTCCACCACTAGGAGCAGAGCAGCAGGAGCTGCCTCTGCCTCCACCACCTCCACCAGCAGAAGGTGAATACCTGCTGGTTCTGCCTCTACCAGCGTGGGAGGATGGCTCCCACCTCCACCAGCAGAGGGTGAATACCTGCTGGTTCCGTCTCAACCACCGTGGGAGGACACCTTACCGCTCCCACCTCCACCAGCAGAGGGTGAATACCTGCTGGTTCCGTCTCCACCGTCGTGTTTGTTTTTTTGGGGGGGGGATTTTTTGTGTAAAGACTAGTTGTGCAGGGAGTCTGATCAACTCCAAAGATGTCGAAAGACAAGGGTGAGGGTCATCGTGTCGATGACTGGAGAACATGGAGTATAGATTACATTTCGAAACACAGTAGAGAGGGACGTTATATAAAAGACAGTAATGAACCGGTCAATACTATAGGGCAGAGGTGCACAACCTTATTTTTGTGAGGGCCAGATCACAAAAAAGATAACTGGCCAAGGGCCAAAATGCACGTTGTAAAATGCAATGTCTATAATATATATTCAATGGCAAAAACTTCGTTAAAGTAATGTTAAGGTTTGTTTGCAAATGTCCAAAAGGTTAGGAAATTGCAAGTTAAGGTAGCCACGCAACCTTAACTCTGCACCCTTATGTATGTTTCCTGTCACACTTGACATTATATATGACATCATCAGTGACATGGTGTGGCAGGCTGGCTCGCAGTGGTGAGGTGTGGTGACGTCACAGACCAGGAAGTAACTGAAACCACAACAATGGATGGGCGGGTGAAGCTGAATGCTATTGCATTCAGCGTGGATTTATTAAATCAAATAAACAAAACAAAAGATTTAAACAATCAACAAACACAAAACAAAAAGGCAAAAGGGACAAACGAATAAACAAGTGCTGTTTAGCAGTCGTTCTTAAATGCCGTTATTTCTGCTCGCTCGCTCGCTCTCTCCGCTCCCCGTACTCTCCTCTGTACACTCCCTTTGCAGCACAGACAGCTGCCGGTTCTTATACTCTGGCCGAGGGGTTGACTAGCTGTTAATTATCTTATTACCCCTCGGCCACAGTCTGCACGCGTTTGGTAAGGATGCATGACTGTCAGCTAGTTAAATAATCAGTAGCTGATCAGTCATGCATCCTCACTGGGTTTTAAATTATAAATAATAATATCTGCGCCGCAAACAAAAATACAAATAATAATAAATAGGGGCGGGACACTCCGCCACACATGCCCCCCCTTGTACGCAGCACACATGGCCTTTTCGGCCACCTCCCCCCTTATTCCCTAAAGTCCCGGCTAGCAGTCCCGGCCCAGGAACAGGGGCAGCAACGGGCCAAAGGTGGCGGCCACGGTGGGATGTCCTCCTCCCGCCCAAACAACTGTAGCGTCCCAGTGGACCACGCACAGGCCGGCTCCTCTGGCCAGAAAAATTTTGGGGGTGGTCTCCAGACCTGCCCCACCTTCTTTATGGCCGGCAGCTCCCCTCCGTGGGGCTCCGGCCACCCTTTCTCCTGCAGCGAAATTGCTGCGGGGGGAGCTGGTCTCCTGACCTCCCCCTTCTTCATGGCTGGCAGTTGCCCTTCATGGGGCTCCAGCCACAGTATTCCCCTGCCGCGAAAAGTGCGGCTGGGGGAGCTGGTCTTCTGACCTCCACCCCCTTCTTCGTGGCCGGCAGCTACCCTTCATTGGGCTCCAGCCACAATATTTCCTGCCGCGAAAGTGCGGCTGGGGGAGCTGGTATCCTGACCTCCCCCCCCTTTTCCGTGGTCGGCAGCTCCCCTTCATGGGGCTCCAGCCACAGTATTTCCTGCCGCATGGCAGGACTGGTAGTGACCCCAGGCAAAACAGGACCCTCAGGAGGCGAAGGTAGCAGCTGCAGACCTTCGGCAGGCAACGGCAGCAGCAGCGGACCCTCGGGCGGCGACGGCAGCCGCAGCGGACCCTCGGGGGGCGACGGCAGCCGCAGGGGACCTCGGGGCGCGGCGGCGGCAGCAGCGGACCCTCGGGGGCGACGGCAGCAGCAGCAGCGGACCCTCGGGGAGGCGAACTTCGGGGGGAGCCCCTGGCCATGGAGGCGGCAGCGGGGAGCTCCACTTCTCCCTCGTTCCCTGTAACTGGTGGCTCTCCAGGTGATGTGGAGCAACAGGCAGCCCCAGGCGATGCGGAGCAACAGGCAGCCCCAGGCGATGCGGAGCAACAGGCAGCCCCGGGCGGTGCGAAGCAGGCATCCTTGGGCGGTGCGTAGCAGGCATCCTTGGGCGGTGTGTAGCAGGCATCCTTGGGCGGTGCGAAGCAGGCATCCTTGGGCGGTGCGAGGCAGGCATCCTTAGGGGGTGCGAGGCAGGGCAGGAGCAGTCCTTCCCATGACGATGGATGTGGAACCAGTAGGTATTCACCCTCTGCTGGTGGAGGTGGAAGGGGCAAGCAGTCCTCCCACGGCGGCTGAGGCGGAACCAACAGACATTCACCCTCTGCTGGTGGAGCTGGGAGCGGCAAGCAGTCCTCCCACGGCGGAACCAGCAGGTATTCACCCTCTGCTGGTGGAGGTGGGAGGGGCAAGCAATCCTCCCACGGCAGTTGAGGCAGAACCAGCAGGAATTCACCCTCTGCTGGTGGAGCTGGGAGTGGTAAGCAGTCCTCCCACGGCGGCTGAGGCAGAACCAGCAGGCATTCACCCTCTGCTGGTGGAGGTGGCGGAGGCAGAGGCAGCTCCTGCTGCTCTGCTCCTAGCGGTGGTGGAGGCAGAGGCAGCTCCTGCTGCTCTGCTCCTGGTGGTGGAAGCGGTGGAGGTGGCGGAGGCAGCTCTTGCTGCTCTGCTCCTGGTGGTGGAGGCAGAGGCAGCAGGTATTCTTCCTCTGCTGCTGGAGGCCTGGGCGCTGGATGCACGGGCTCCCCCCCTCTGGGTGCTGGATGCACGGGCTCCCCCCCTCTGGGCGCTGGGTGCTCGCTCCCCCCTTCTGGCGCTGGGTGCTGCGCGCCCCCCTCCCCCCCCCCTCGGCTGGGTGCTCGTGGGCTCGCTCCCCCCTCTCGGGCTGGGTGCTCGCTCCCCCCTCTCGGCTGGGTGCTCGCGCCCCCCCCTCTCGGCTGGGTGCTCCCCCCCCCTTCTGGGCGCTGGGTGCTCGCGCTCCCCTCTTCTGGGTGCTCGCGCTCCCCCCTTCTGGGCGCTGGGTGCTCGCGCTCCACCTCTTCGTATTGCGTGGGGCATATGGCCACCGTGTGCCCATATGCCCCACAGCCAGGGCACAACTCCGCCACGAGGTTTACCATGTACACCTCCCAGCCATCCTCCTGCTGTTGCTGCGGTTGCATTGTTTGTTTGTTTTTTTTTCTTCTCCAAAACACACACAAAAAAAAAAAAAAATACTTTTTGAAAAAAATGTCCTTTTCCTTCCTGGTCCGGCTGTTGGAGGCGTTGTTTATCCCACTTCTTACACCATATGTGGAAGGCTGGCTCGCAGTGGTGAGGTGTGGTGACGTCACAGACCAGGAAGTAACTGAAACCACAACAATGGATGGGCGGGTGAAGCTGAATGCTATTGCATTCAGCGTGGATTTATTAAATCAAATAAACAAAAGATTTAAACAGTCAACAAACACAAAACAAAAAGGCACAAGGGCCAAACGAATAAACAAGTGCTGTTTAGCAGTCGTTCTTAAATGTTATTTCTGCTCGCTCGCTCGCTCTCTCCGCTCCCCGTACTCTCCTCTGTACACTCCCTTTGCAGCACGGACAGCTGCCGGTTCTTATACTCTGGCCGAGGGGTTAACTAGCTGTTAATTATCTTATTACCCCTCGGCCACAGTCTGCACGCGTTTGGTAAGAATGCATGACTGTCAGCTAGTTAAATAATCAGTAGGTGATCAGTCATGCATCCTCACGGGGTTTTAAATTATAAATAATAACAGACGCAGCGCTTTTATCCGCGCCGCAAACAAAAATACAAATAATAATAAATAGGGGCGGGACACTCCGCCACACATGGGCAATGACATCAGTAAGCACATGACAAATTCTCCCCGAAGACTGGCCATACGGAAGTCATTGTGATTGGTAACATGTTCAATAACTGCATTCCCACAATCTTTGCTGTCAAGCTCATTTCACCAGTGTTCTAAATAAAACCAATTAACTCAGAATACAGTAGAGCTAATTAATTAGTTGTGACCTTCCACAAGCCATATTTCTCCAAACTCTAATACTGGAATCCACAATTACCCATTCTTCTTTCAAACTTTACAGTTCAGTAAGAATTATTGCTAACAATCTTATGGCTGGAAGCCAATTATGACATTGAAATGTTTAGGTACAATTGCAGATTTCTGCAGTTCAATGAAGTACATAAAGCAGAAGGTGATTGTAATGCGTGGATTTTATGCTTCCAAGAAACATAAAACACTGCTTTTTGTACCACAGTATACATGGAGCAGCAGTATACCATACAGTACTACAGAAGATTCCTTTTCTATTTCACTGGTGTCTTCTGAGTGAAATTTAATGGAGAGTGTTATCTTACATGTAAGGTTTCACATATTGCATGTCCCATCCATTTTCAGGTACTCCGTTCCAAACATCAAATTCTCATCACTACATACCTCAACATGAATTACATATTTCTGAGTACATGGAAATCTGTTGGTTAAAGCACATTTCAACAGCAAAGATAATGCAGTTACTGAACATGTTACCAATCACAATGACTTCCGTATGACCAGTCTTCGGGGAGAATTTGTCATGTGCTTAGTGATGTCATTGCCCATGTCATTGATGTCATATGTGATGTCAAGTGTGACAGGAAACATACACATAAGGGTGCAGAGTTAAGGTTGCATGGCTACCTTAACTTGCAATTTCCTAACCTTTTGGACATCTGCAAACAAACCTTAACGTTACTTTAACGAAGTTTTTGCCATTGAATTTCCATAGTTTTGCAGAAGGCATCTTGGAAAATCAAACAACCAACAACAAGTATGTAAAGATTATTTTTAAAAGCCAGGTTTATTGAGGCAAAATCAAATGTTGTTAATCCCTGCCCCTGAGGCTAGAGGAGGGGGGAAAGCAAAGACTGTCCCTGGAGTCCCCAGCAACGACTGCCCTGGTGGCTGGAGAGGTGGGGACAGCAAGGACTGTACCTGAGACTGGAGAGGTGGGGACAGCAATGGCTGCCTTGGAGACTGAAGAGGTGAGGACAACAACGGCTGCCCTGGAGGCTACAGAGGTGGGGACAGCAAGGACTGTACCTGAGGCTGAGGACGTGGAAGTATTTTTCACGGTTATGTTGCAGAAATAAAATTAGGATTTTGCGGACCTTTTTAAAAATTAAATAAACCTAAGTAGACAGTATTTCAGAACACTATAAAGCCTAAAAATAGTGGTACTTGCTTCCTTACTAAAGTGCTATCATTTGTTAAAGGCAAGCATGCAGCATCCCCCTGCAGTTGACTACATTGAGACTGCACGTTCTGCATCCGCTGAATTGGTTGGAAGTTAAGGCAAAGCTTTGTCAAGTTATACAGATGTGGAAATCGATTAGCAACAGCCCCAAAACTCGGTTGCACAAGGGCATCTGGCATACTTTAATAAAGGCAATGTATGCAGCACGTTCGTTGTCATTATTTGTCCCATCCAATAATTTATTTTATCAGTACCGAGTCAAAACATAGAGAACATGGCTATTCGGGTCTAAAATTCCAACTGCGAAAAAGTAAGCAGCAGGTTGAAGCGAGGTGGCTGTGCTGGACCGTTTTAGTAGCCTAGTGATTTAACTTGCAAATAGGAAAACTTTTTGTCTGCACTGATTTTCCAGTTTGGTTTCTGAAAGCTGTTTATTTTACGTTCTGTTCAGCAGCCTGTGTAGTAGCCTTTTGTTTAATGTGTGATTCTGAAGTTAAATAGCGATCGATCGTATTTTCTCCAAAGACACATTAAGATATTCAAAACAACTACCTCAGTCTGCATGTACAGTTTCTTGGGAAATATGTTGAAACGATCATCAGTCGAAATATTCTTTGCTTTTTTTGTTGTCCATTTCTATTATTCTACTTCCCAATGCTGAAAACTAGATTTTAACAACCTAAATCAAAACAATGCAGCACCAACTTTGTCCCACCCCCTACTGCACAGTACAGGTCACATTAAAGCAGTACAGATGCACCGATAGGCTGATTAAAACTTTGTCATTTGAATAGTAAACAAAAGCGTTAACCGCTTTGGAGAATTTTGTCAATTTTATTTGTGGACGTTTTTTGTTTGTTTGTTTTTTGCTTAAGTGCAATGCACACAGGATGGCGAAGGTATAAAAAGGGCTATCTGCAGAAGGAAGACACGTAGTTTGCGTCACTTGCGTTGTACAGTAGTTCATTTAAACAAGGTTTTTTTTTTCCTCTCCGTACTTGTTTGTATGCGATTTTAGGTAGACCCCTTCGTGGAAGCAGTAATGGCTGTACCGAGTCTGGAGAGGTGAGGACAGCAATGGCTGCCTTGGAGACTGGACAGGTGGGGACAGTAACATCTGTACCTGAGGCTGGAGATGTGGCGACAGCAATGGCTCTATCTGAGGCTGGAAAGGTGGGGAAAGCAAGGGCTGTACCCGAGGATGAAGAGCTGGTGACATTATTTGAACAGTACTGCCGGGGAGCAGTTATTCTTCATGTTGCGTGGCTCTGTCCTCTCTCTAGAAAGATCATGTAAGAATCCTGCAGGTTTTTAGGCAGACGGATGCGTTGTGTGCAATTTAAGGTCTTGATGCCATATTGGATTTGCCGTCGCTGCTTCTCTCTTCTATCTGTCGGACACATCTTTCAAGTCTTGTCACTTCTCACCTGAATTAGTTTGGAGATATTTGGATCAACCACCTAAGGAAAAAAAGTTTCTGAAATGTAATAAATAGAATTCTGTAGTGATTTGGATATCTGAAAATGTATATAATAATCTGTGATATACTAAGAGTATTTATTAAAAATGAAATAACAGGTTACATGCATTTCTAAATTGAATTGCCCAAAAGTTTACTCAATGTAATAGAATTCTGTATAGTTGTACTTTACTGTACTGTCTTGAGGCGTTGTACACAAACAATTACAATACAAATATTACTACAGTTGTATTGTCACTATTAATAATATACTGTATTGTAATGTTTTTTGTTTTTTTACTGGCTTTAGTAATTTATGTTCTCAATTCAGGATGATTTGATTATCGTCATCAGTCATGTCTTATACTTTATAAAAAATATATTGTTATTGACCCATTTCATTAACAAAAGTTAAATAACTTGTTATTTTACTCGTGGATGTTCAACTGCTGTCTGATACAACCTTATTTCAGGGCAATTAAAATAATTATCAAGAAGTTAAAAAAAATGTACCTCTAAAGTTGTATACAATTACAATAGAAATATTACTACAGTTGTATTGTCACTGTATTAATATACTGCATTGTAATGTTGTTTTTATACTGGCTTTAGACAACGCCCTGCGTGTAGTATTAATTTATATTCTCAATTCAGGCTAATTTGATTATTGTCATCAGCCATGTCTTATACTTTCTAAAAAATATATTGTTGTTCACCCATTTCATTAACAAAAGTTAAATAACTTTTTATTTTACTTGTGGATGTTCTACTGCTGTCTGATACATCCTTATTTCAGGGTTTTTTTTAAATCAACACAAATGATTAATAATAGCTTTTACCCACCTGTCAGTAAATTACTTCGCGTTGTGAAGAAGGTCTCTTTCAAGATAAACGTTCTGTAGCAGTTGAAGAACAACTTCGTGGACCAGCACGCGCTGTTAATCCTTTGGCAGTGATATACAGTAAACAAATAGCAGAAAGTGTTTAATGTATGTGCTTAAATATGGAATATATAACATGCATACATATAATTTGGCAAAACATTATCTTCTCTCTCTTTTTTTTTTTTTTTTTTTTTTTTTTTTAGAACCTACGCTATACAAGATAATAACCATTTACAGTATTGCGTTTACAAGTATTGACAGACTTCTTTCTTTTTTCGTATCCAGCAGGCAGTATGTATTTATTTTATGTGAATCAATGTGTTCCTCGACGGGCCATGTAAAGCTGTCAGTCAGATCATTAGTTTAACAAAACAAATTACGACTTTGATAGAAATAAATAATCACAAACCCAATAACAACGATCTTCAATAAACAAAAAGCAATTGAAGTTTAAAATAGGAGGTGTCATAACAAATACATTGTAGTCTTTGTAGACGCATTGTTTTTGCCCCGAGGCTTACATTTTATTATTTAACTAGTGCTTAATTTGTGCCAGGGCTCTCCAGGGCCACGGCACCTATTGGTTTCCCCCTTTTTATTCTGAAAGATTTTTTTTTTCGCTCTGAAATGTGTGTGTGTTTTTTTTTTTGTTGTTTTGTTTTTACGTTCATTCTATTCAAGCAGCAGCACCGTACAGACTTTAATTTTAAATTAAATTATCGCTGGAGCCCCGCCATCCCTGTCATTACACATTACGGACTGGTGAGCAACAATACAACCCAGCTAACAGGGTAATACTGTAAAGTGCCACTGCATTCTCTGTTTCACTTGTTCGTTTCTTGACCGCTGACGCTGTGTGTGTGTGGAATGGTACACTGACAGTTTCGATGAACTCCCGACCCTATCATTGTGCCCCAGTACTGAAGGCACAAACAGTAATTATTATCACTGATTACCAGTGACGTCAGACCGTTATCTTTTTTTGGTTCAATTTTGTTAAAACCAGGACCGAAAATATAAACACCCCATTGCACATTTACACTCCCGGGAATATGTATAGTAAGCAAACTTGTTAAATTTGCAGGCGACACAAAAATAGGAGGAGTGGCAAACACTGTTGCAGCAGCAAAGGTCATTCAAAATGATCTAGACAGCATTCAGAACTGGGCAGACACGTGGCAAATGACATTTAATAGAGAAAAGTGTAAAGTATTGCATGCAGGCAATAAAAATGTGCATTATAAATATCATATGGGAGATACTGAAATTGAAGAAGGGAACTATGAAAAAGACCTAAGAGTTTATGTTGACTCAGAAATGTCTTCATCTAGACAGTGTGGGGAAGCTATAAAAAAGGCCAACAAGATGCTTGGATATATTGTGAGAAGTGTTGAATTTAAATCAAATTTTGAATTTAAATCAGTGTTGAATTTAAATCAAATTTAAATGAATTTAATGCATTGTTAAGTTTTAATGTTAAAACTTTACAATTGTAAACGATCCAGTAGACACGTGCTGCTGAACCAATGCTTTCCCGTTCCACCAACTGGCACAGACTCAATACGTTTGCAGGCAAGTAATTTTTATTTACAATATTTACATCAAATAAGCAGTTTCTGTCACGGTTCTCGCCCTGTACGGGCCACTGACTAACTCACTTCTTCAACCCTCTCTAGCTACATCAGGATAGGGAGATAGCAAAGAAGTCCAAGGATCCTCCGACTGAAGTGAGTCAGTCCGCGGGTAAGAACAGGGTCAGCTCTCCTCCCTAGAGCTGTCCTGAGTCACCGGTAAGTGTAGGTTGAGCTCCCTCTGCTGGAGTATATCCACCACACAGGTAACTATCCAACAGACTCCCTCTGCTGGAGTAGTCCTGCAACTCAGGTAAGAACAAGACAGGCTCCCTCTGCTGGAGTAGTCCTGTAACACAGGTAAGTATTAGACCGGCTCCCTCTGCTGGAGTAGTCCTGTAGCACAGGTAAGAACAAGACAGGCTCCCTCTGCTGGAGTAGTCCTGTAACACAGGTAAGTATTAGACCGGCTCCCTCTGCTGGAGTAGTCCTGTAGCACAGGTAAGAACAAGACAGGCTCCCTCTGCTGGGGTAGTCCTGTAACACAGGTAAGTACAAGGCAAGCTCCCTCTGCTGGAGTAGTTCTAGAACACGGGTAAGTACAAGACCAGCTCCCTCTGCTGGAGTAGTCCTGTAACACAGGTAATTACAAGACAAGCTCCCTCTGATGCAGTAGTCCTGGGACACAGGTAAGTAAAAAGAATGGATCCGTTTTTTAATGAAGACTTCCAGGAACACAATAGAGGTAACCCCAGACGTCCAGAGAAGTGAACAAGGATAAAACAAGTTATATCGGGCTGTGGAGAAAGAACTCCTGCAGCCAACTCCCGGTCGATCCACAAAAAGCAAATTGTATTTCTTCTAAAAGCCAGTGTCCATTTTCCCTGTATTCATTGTATGCAAAGTATCTTGTGTCTGTGTTATGAATAAACAATGTCTTGCACTTCCAGTCTCACAAGTCTGTTCTTTCTGGTTATTATTTACTGTCTCTGCAACACGTAAATAACCAATACCTCTCCGGGTTATAAAGCATATAGCACAACACACTATGGTTGTGGCGGCGCACAACCGCACAGCACAGAATACCGCGGGTCTCTTTTAAATTGCTAAGGAGTACACTATCTTCAAGTCGCACCCCGACAACAGAAAATAAAAATAAACTTTAACAAACAAAAGGCTACCTCAACAAAAGGAAAAATAGCACTTTGTAAAAACTAAACACTGACTATATTTTAACACAAACGATAGCTTTACCTTGTGATCTCTTTCTTTTTGGTTGTTTTTCCAACACACTGGAGTTTGCACGCTATTTCCTTTCAGGACAACCGGGCCGTGTTCCCCACACTCCTCTCTATGGCTCTGCCCTGCTCCTTTTTAAACCCAGAAACCCCACCCCATTAATTGGCACTCGGATTTCTGGGTTGTGTAGTTTCTTCCTTAGTGCCGCCATTTCTTAAAGGCGACGCTATCCTTTCCTCACACAATGCATTAGTAAGACCTCACCTAGAATAAATGTGTTCAGTTCTGGTCACCTCGTTACAAAAAGGATATTGCTGCTCTAGAAAGAGTGCAAAGAAGAGGAACCAGAATTATCCCGGGTTTAAAAGGCATGTTGTATGCAGACAGTCTAAAAGAATTGAAGACTACGCGGTGATCTGATTCAAACATTCAAAATCCTAAAAGGTATAGACAATGTCGACCCAGGGGACTTTTTTGACCTGAAAAAAGAAACAAGGACCAGGGGTCACAAATGGAGATTGGATAAAGGGGCATTCAGAACAGAAAATAGGAGCCACTTTTTTTTACACAGAGAATTGTGAGGGTCTGGAACCAACTCCCCAGTAATGTTGTTGAAGCTGACACCCTGAGATCCTTCAAGAAGCTGCTTGATGAGAACCTGGGATCAATAAGCTACTAACAACCAAACGAGCAAGATGGGCTGAATGACCTCCTCTCGTTTGTAAACTTTCTTATGTTCTTATGTTACCATATAGGTCATCTTGTCAAAATCATATCTTGTTTGAAAACAAGATATGATTTTACAAGGGAAAATTGTAAGAAAAGAAGTTTGAAATTGTTGAAAAGAAGTTTGAAAGAGGAAGTCAAGCGGTTGGAAACAATTACAAGTACTTCTATAGCTGAAAGACAATTTGCTGCTACACAACAATTAGAGATGAGTAAGGAAAACGCAACCAAAGACAGCAATTGATAGATTGTCAGGAAAAGATAAATAATTTGGAATCAAGTTTGAAAAATGCACAGATCAAAAATGCATATCAGGAGCTACGGAAAGTGTCTGGGGAAACCAAAGACAGACAGACAGTTGCAGGGGGTGCGTAAAAAAGCACATGTGCAACGACAGAGTAATAAGGTATTGCAGCGCAGAATTGCAGCATTACTACTGGTGGTGATGAAAGTGATGGTGCAGAGGACTGGGATCTTGGACAGGAAAGTGAGGCCGAGGAAGAGGATAGGGAAGAGATATAGGATTTTGCTATAGCACCTGAGGAGGTTCAATACCAAGAGGAAAGCGCTAGAGGCGTCTGTAGGCCAGTATTGCAGAGAATATTAAAATGAGAAAGCACACTAGTCCTACCAAGATGGAAAGCAGTGTTCAAAAATTGTATTGCCCGACATGCCCGGGGCATGTACAAAAATTGCTTACATGCCCGAGTCGGGCACCTACAATTTTTCAATGCCCTAAAACAAAAGCAAGCGATTACTTTATTACAGATTTAAACTTGCGTATTTGCTCCCACATCACTTTTTCTTTTTTTACTTAGGCCTACATCACTTCCAGCCAGCATCTCATGTGTTCTAGTATTGCATCCCTGTGCACCTGCGCGAACAGCTGAAAATGTGATGCCCGAGTATTTTGAGCTGCTATTGGTTAAGCTATTCTGCTGTCAGAGTGATAACGGATTGTATTGTTTACGTGATAGTATACTGGATGTATGTAGTGCTTAATTTGTAAAGAAAGAGGAGCCGGGGCGCAAAAAATGACAATAATACTGTCCGGAAGAACCACACATTCAAAATCATAACACGTTTATTTGAAAGAGTATTGTATGTACTCATGTTAAATGTTTACATTCACGTATTCTACATCATATACAAAGTAGTAGTAAGTGCAGAAAAATTAATTTAAAGGCAACCGCAGGACAAATAATAAATACATAAAAAAAGCCTGCATACATGTTATGGTTTTGCATTTAAATGGTTTAAAAAACAAACAAATTAAAATACATTCAGAGGACTTCAGAAGGCTGACAATCATGAAAAAAAACACACACCCCAACACGATCATTAGTTTGACCCACGGTCTGCACTATTATCAGCGATAATTGTGTTGTGTATGCAACAGAAGCCGCTGGTATATTACAAAAACGATTAATTAAACTTACACTGAGTGTACAAAACATTAGGAACACCTGCTCTTTCCATGAAATAGACCGACGAGGTGAATCCAGGTGAAAGCTATGATCCCTTATTGATGTAACCTGTTAAATCCACTTCAATTAGTGTAGATGGGGAGACAGGTTAAAGAAGGATTTTTAAGCCTTGACACAATTGAGACATGGATTGTGTATGTGTGCCATTCAGAGGGTAAATGGGCAAGACAAAAGATTTACAGTAAAGTGCCTTTGAATGGGGTATGGTAGTAGGTTTGAGTGTGTCAAGAACTGCAACGCTGCTGGGTTTTTCACGCTCAACAGTTTCCCGTGTGTATCAAGGATGGTCCACCACCCAAAGGACATCCAGCCAACGGCAGACCAGTGGTCGAAAACGGCTCATTGAAAGAGACCAAATGAGGCTGACGCGAATTGTGCAGAGCAACAGACGGGCTACAGTTAGTCATCTGACAGTCCAGTACAACATTGGTGCCAAAAGACCTATAAAAGAATGCACAACTCGTCGTACCTTGAGACAGATGGGGAATGGCAGCCGATGGCCTAACAGAGTTCCACTTCTTTCAGCAAAACACAAGAAACTGCGGTTGCAGTGGGCTAAGGAACGAAAACACTGGACACTGGAGGATTGGAAAAACATTGCCTGGTCTGATGAATCCCGGTTCCTGCTGTTTCACGCTGATGGGAAGACTAGGGTATGGAGAAAACCACATGAGTACATGCATCCATCATGCCGCGTGTCAACATTGCAGGCTGGTGGTGGTGGTGGTGTGGGGTGTGTTTTCATGGCACACATTGGGCCCCTTGATAAAAGTGGAGCAACGTTTGAATCCCACAGGATATCTGAACATCATTGCAAATCAGGTGCATCCCTTTATGGCAGCAGTGTATCCATCTGCTAATGGATTTTTTCAGCAGGATAATGCCCCATGCCACAAGGCTAGGATTGTCCAGGATTGGTTCCACGAACATGACAGTGAATTCAGTTTACTGCAGTGGCCTGCCCAGTCACCAGGTCTCAATGCAATTGAGCATCTGTGGGATGAGATGGAACGAGCTATTCGGAGTAGAGATCCACTACCAGCCAACTTGACAACTGTGGGAAGCATTGGAGTCAACATGAGCCAGCATCCCTGTGGAACGCTTTCGACACCTTGTAGAGTCCATGCCCCGACGAACTGAGGCTGTTCTGAGGGCAAAAGGGGGTGCAACTCAATATTAGGAAGGTGTTCCTAATGTTTTGTACACTCAGTGTAGGCTAGCAGTAACGTGCGGTGAGGTCAGTGGTTGGGTAGGCACTGGCCAATTTCACACCCCAATTTACATAGATTCGATTGGCAGGCTTATAGAGAGTAGAATTATAATTATGCACGGTTGGGAACGAGACTGTTATTGACGCAGCTCAACGAAAACCCCGATGTAATTACACGATTCAAACGACAGATTGCACTGAATTTCAATACATACTTCATTATTATCTGACCTCAGTGTCAAATTGATGGTTATTATTGTCCACAAAAGAATGTACTGTAAAGCGTGCACACTAATTTAATTCATACTATTAGTGTTTTTATATAAATGCGCAAATCTACAGTTAACCTGCTACCGTTCTTTAAACATTTGCTCACCAATACCCGACAATTAAAATGAAAATAAATACTTGCACTTACATATCTACTTGTATATGAAGTCCATCCTTCTCTACTTCTGGATGAAGATGTCCATGACATCATTGTAGAATTGCTCTCTCTAGGCCTGAAGTTTTAAGTCTCTCCTTTTCAATGGAAATAAGCGCCAGGGGTGAGAGCCGCCCTTGATCGGTCCGATTCAGAGTGTGGGTTTTGATCCGTTTTAAGTTGACATCTAACGTTTTTCATTTTCGGATCGGTTGATGTTAGACTTGCTAGCATAGCTTGGTTGGTTTGCTAAAGAGCGGTAACTCAAGGACACGCCCCCAAAGGCAGAGAAGGTCTGTGTCTTTCCAACAGTTGTTCCCACAGCATTTTTTCCGCAAGAACGCATCCGTCAATATTAAGTGGGCAATGGAATTAGTGTAGTCAGGTGACACAGTTAAGGCAGCGACGCGCTGTGCCTTTTTCTCAGTCATTGCTGAGAAGGTTGGAACGCGCTTGCGCGACTGAGTAGAGCGGCTTACGTTCAAGTTCAGTGGTAGAGAAAGGCAGAGCGCATCACTGCCTCATCTTTTCATCGACTTTTGTATATTACCAAAAAAAAAATCCACTATGCAGAAATGCATTGTGACAACGAAAGGTAATGAACAGTCATACACAATTTTAATATATATTTTTTCTTTTTTGCTGGATTCTCACTAGGTAGTGCCACACGATTGCACCACTCACTCGGTTCGTTGCCCCTTTAAAAACACTGACCCAGGCACAGAAATGGATTTTTAAATAAATAAACCATACAAAAACAAAAATAAACAAAACAAACACCTAGCTCTCTTTGAGCACTAACTAAACAAAAACAGGACCCTAAACTAAAAGACAGGACAGCTAAGCTGTTTACCTGCATCAAGATAAACAAAACAACACACACCAAAAGGCTTCACACAACCTTTTTCTTTGTTTTACGGCTGTACACACACACCAGCACAGTCGGGCTTCTACACACTTCAGCAGCCCCGAGCAGACTGACTGCTCTCCTTATAAACCCTGCACCTGGCTCTAATTTTCAATAATAGCCAGGTGCAGGTGATAATTAAGAATAAAACAATTAACAACAATTAACCCAAAAATGTGCCTATGCACATGTTTTTCTGCAGGGAGGATTTAACCCCCTCCCTGCTGTCTCACAGTAGGCAGTTGCCTACCCTGAGCACACGTCACTGTAGGCTAGGTAGTTATCTTAGTATGTTTTTATTATCTATTAATTAAATTACATTCATTGAAAAAGGCAAGAGAGAACCAGATTGTTATTATTTTTTTATTATTTTGGTTTAATATAATATAGCAGACTAATATTCCTATTGAAGTAGGCTACAATATATTTTTTCATTAAAAAGTTGTTTTGTTCTTTGTTGAAATTAATGTAAAGCTTTCATATTTCGTTGTGTACTACACATTTAATCAACCAAGTAGTGTAAGCAGTTGCTTGTATCATTCATGACGTTATTTGTGTATAAAAAAACGATAGAGTTGCAGCCAGTGTCATCTTACTTAAAGGCACTCAAGCTGAAATCGTAAAGTAATTTAAAATAGGCTACAAACGTGGCAGCAGACTGTCTCTCTTTAGCGCACACAAGAACTTGCAGATTTGTTGCAATTGTGTTGAGAATTTAAAAAGAAAGCATTTTATGAGATTTTTAACTAGAGGTACCGTGAATATGACTCTGCACGCCCAGAGGTTCCAGGGCTGTGCCCCGGCACAAATTAAGCACTGGATGTATGCTTATTTGATGAAAAAAATGGCAACTAAGAGGATGCAGCAGTGGAACATTGGATATTTGAGACTGTTGGCACTAGACACCAGAAATCCAAACATCCAACAAATTTGAGCCACTTCAAAATTTCGACGACCAAAACCAACATCAAGAGAATGAAAGGAATGACATCCAGGACCCTATAAACAGTGCTGGCCTGGCAGCAAAAAGAAGGGAGGTCATGATTGTTGGGGACTCCATATTGAGAAACACAACAAGTTCAGTTCGCAGTTTGGACCCTCTCACTACAACAGTGTGTCTTCCAGGAGCCTCTGTCAAGCACATCACTGAGAAAGTGGACAGGCTCCTAGAATGAATAGGACCCGGTAGTAGTCGTCCACATCGGTACAAACAATATTGGAAGAGACAGGCCAAGGTCCCTGCAAAACAAATTCAGAGAGCTAGGAAGGAAATTAAAAAACAAGACCAAAACTGTGATATTTCCTGGGATACTGCCGGTACCTTGTAAAGAACCATATGGACAGCTGGAAATACAAAATCAAAATGCATGGCTGAAATCGTGGTGCACACAGGAAGGCTTCACCTTTCTTGAACATTGGAGCACATACTACAACAAGGACTATCTATATAGGTGGGACGGACTGCACTTAAACAAAAAGGGAACCAATCTACTCAGAGAAAGAATCCTTGAGGAGGTCCAGAAGCATTTAAACTAGAAAGGAAGGAGTCATAAAACAAAAAAACAGAAGGGAGACCACATCAAAACAAAGGCAACAACTCAGGTAAGACAGCTATTAAATGTATTTATCTTAATGCTAGAAGTTTCAAACAAAATGTTAGAACTTGAAGCTACTTCACTAACAAGTAAGTACGATGTGATAGGTGTTACAGAAACTTGGTTGTCTGAGAGCACGGAGACGAATATAATATTAGTTGGTACACACTGTATAGGAAAGACAGGCAGGACAGAAGAGGCGGAGGGGTAGCGCTATACATAAGAAATAGTCTTCAAGGTGTTAAATCTGGACAAAGAAAACAACGCCGAATCAATATGGGTCAGAATAATGGAGAAAAATTCAAAGGGCATAATAATAGGAGCATGCTATAGACCACCAAATTCAGATGCTGAGCAAAATAATCTGTTATACAATGACATTCGAAATGCGTGTAGAAAAGGAGAAGCCATACTAATGGGGGATTTCAACTTCCCCCATATAAAATGGGAAAACCTGGTGGGGAGCACGACGGACGAAACTGAAATGGAGGAAATGACAAATGACTGCTTCCTAACGCAATTTGTCAAGGCACCGACTAGAGGGGAGGCATGCCTTGATTTAGTCTTTTCAAATAACGAAGACGGAATAACTAAAACAGAGGTCACAGAGCCATTGGCAAACTCAGACCACAACATGGTCTCATTTGAAGTATTTTTTAAAACCCCAAAAGTAATGACTAAAGCTAAGGTTTACAATTTTAGAAAAAGCAAACTCTGAAGGTATGAAACAGAGACTAACAGAAGTAGATTGGAGTAAAATAGAGAAAACATCCACAGAAAAAGGATGGCTGTTTTTTAAAAATGTAGTACTAGAGGCACAAAACAATTACATCCCAAAAGTAGACAAATCTAAATCTAAAACAAAATGGCCAAAATGGTTTAACAGATCAATTTAAAAAAATATTCAGCGAAAAAAGGCACTTTACAGAGCGTTTAAAAGGGACCAAAAACAAAGTACACAGAAAGAGTACTTGGAACTGCAAACGCAAGTCAAAAAGGAAGTTAGAAAGGCCAAGAGAGATAGAAATCAATATTGCTAAGGGGCTAAAACCAATTCCAAAATGTTTTTCCAATATTATAACAGCAAGAGAACATTCAAAGAGGAGGTTAAATGTCTAAGACACAAATAGCAAAATCATAGATGAAGAAAAAAAATAGCAAATATATTAAATGATTACTTTTCACAGGTTTTTACAAAGGAGGACACGGACAACATGCCCCACATGTCGACCTATTCCTATCCAGTTTTAAATAACTTTAGCATAACAGAGGCAGAAGTGTTAAAGGGACTAGGAGCTCCTAAAATATACAAATCCCCTGGCCTGGATGAGATCCTCCCAATAGTACTCAAAGAAATGAAATAAGCAATTTACAAACCGCTAACCAAGATCATGCAACAGTCTCTTGACACGGGGGTTGTACCGACAGACTGGAAAATTGCAAACGTAATACCGATCCACAAAAAGGGAGACAAAACCGAAACAGGTAACTACAGACCAATAACCCTGACTTCTATTATATGTAAACTTATGGAAACTATAATCAGATCCAAAATGGAAAATTACCTATATGGTAACAATATCATGGGAGAAAGTCAGCATGGTTTTAGGAAAGGGAGATCATGTCTAACTAACCTGCTTGATTTTTTTTTTGAGGATGCAACATCGACAATGGATAATTGCAAAGCATACGACATGGTTTATTTAGATTTCCAGAAAGCTTTTGACAAAGTCCCGCATAAAAGATTAATTCTCAAACTGAACACAGTAGGGATCCAAGGATCCCTACTGTTTATTAAGAACATAAGAACATAAAGTTTACAAAAGAGAGGAGGCCATTCAGCCCATCTTGCCCGTTTGGTTGTTAGTAGTTTGTTGATCCCAGAATCTCATCAATCAGCTTCTTGAAGGATCCCAGGGTGTCAGCTTCAACAACATTACTGGGGAGTTTGTTCCATACCCTCACAATTCTCTGTGTAAAAATGTTCCTCCTATTTTCTGTTCTGACTGCCCCTTTATCTAATCTCCATTTGTGACCCCTGGTCCTTGTTTCTTTTTTCAGGTCAAAAAAGTTCCCTGGGTCGACATTGTCTATACCTTTTAGGATTTTGAATGCTTGAATCAGATCACCGCGTAGTCATCTTTGTTCAAGACTGAATAGATTCAATTCCTTTAGCCTGTCTGCATACGACATGCCTTTTAAACCCGGGATAATTCTGGTTGCTTTTCTTTGCACTCTTTCTAGAGCAGCAATATCCTTTTTTGTAATGAGGTGACCAAAACTGAACACAATATTCTAGGTGAGGTCTTACTAATGCATTGTAAAGTTTTAACATTACTTCCCTTGATTTAAATTCAACACTTCTCACAATATATCCGAAAGCATCTTGTTGGCCTTTTTATAGCTTCCCACATTGTCTAGATGAAGACATTTCTGAGTCAACATAAACTCCTAGGTCTTTTTCATAGATCCCTTTTTCAATTTCAGTATCTCCACATGATATTTATAATGCACATTTTTATTACCTGCATGCAATACTTTACACTTTTCTCTATTAAATGTCATTTGCCATGTGTCTGCCCAATTCTGAATGCTGTCTAGATCATTCTGAATGACCTTTGCTGTTGCAGCAGTGTTTGCCACTCCTATTTTTGTGTCGTCTGCAAATTTAACAAGTTTGCTTACTATACCAGAATCTAAATCATTAATGTAGATTAGGAATAGCAGAGGACCTAATACTGTGTGGTGCATGTTTTCGGATAGTACAGAGAGACGGTCTTCTTCCTTGGGTTAACCATTCTCGAACCTGGGAGAGTATTACATCCTCCCTTTGATGGCCCAGCAGATCAGCAGCCAGTGTCTGAGACATGTCAACTAAGTTTTGAATAAGCAGCACTTCCGCAGTGTCTGTTGAAGTTGATTCTGGAGTCAGTGGAGTTGTAATTGCATGTGCCATCATGTCCATCTTTGTAGGTGCTTCCTTGACATCTCTTGGACAACGATAGAGAGAATCTGCGTTCGTATGACTTTTTCCTGTTCAGTGCTTGATGACCCAATTATATACGTCTAACTCCAGAGCCCATCGTGCCCGTCGGGTTATGCTCAATTGGTAGCTTCCGTAAACCAACTAATGGATGAAGGTCAGTCACAATGGTGAAAGGAAGTCCAGATAAATAATGGCAAAAGCGTTGTACTGACCACACTATAGCCCACCATTCTCTGTCAAAGGTAGACCACTTGCGTTCTGCGTTTGTTAACACGTGACTCGCATAGGCGACAACTTTTTCAACACCTTGCTGTTCTTGAGCTAGCACTGAGCCAACAGCATCATGTGATGCATCTGTGTATAGTATAAACGGTTTCTTGAAGTCTGGGTAGGTAAGTATTGGTGGTTCTGACAGTGCCTGTCGAAAGAAGTTGAAGGCTTCTTCACATTGCTCATTCCATATAAATGGAATGTGCTTGAGTCAATTTATGAAGCGGAATAAAACGTCGGTAGTACAGACCAATAAAAGCTCTTACCTCTGTGGCAGTAGTTGGTCGAGGCCATTGAAGTACTTTGGCTGTAACTACAGGGCCCTTCTGTGAAACAACATGTCCCAAAAACAGCACAGATGTTTGAAACAGCTGACATTTCTCAGGATGATTCAAACCAGCCTGACGGAGTCTGCAGAACACTTCTTGAAGGCTTTTGAGGTGGTTTTCAAATGTCTTACTAAAGACAATAATGTCATCCAGGTAGACTAATGTTTTGGACCAATGAAGGCCACATAACACTAACTCTACTAAACACTGGAATGTCGATGGTGCATATGTTAAACCCATGGGCATGACCTTAAAATGGTATAACCCATCGCCTGTGGTAAAGGCAGTCTTTTCTTTGTCATTTTCGTCCATTTGGATCTGCCAATATCCACTAGACATGTTGAGTGTGCTAAACAGAGTGGCACCAGATAAAGCATCCAGGCTATCGTCAGCCCGTGGTAAGGGGTGGGCATCCCTGATGGTAACGGAATTCAGTTTTCTATAGTCAATACAAAATCTGTATGACCTGTGACTAGGCTCAATCAAATTGGCATCCAATAACTTTTGGACCTGGTCGTTAATTTCTTCACGTACTGGTGGCGAGGTGCGATACGCACTCTGTCTGACAGGACATTCAGTTTTAGTACGTATCTGATGTTTAATTAGATCAGTTCTGCCGTAGTCAGTAGGACTGGAGCTGAATATGTCATGGTTGTCACTAGGAGTTGATTAACTAGCAAATGCTGAGCTGTAGTGAGGCTGTCTTTGTCAATGTGTACATTGGGTAAGCTGACAGTAGATGTAGTTGTGCTTGTAGTTACATTTGCCAGCGTACAGTCTATAGGTTGGTAGAGATCCAAAGGCAAGTTACGTACAGCATAGAACTGGCCTACCTGAGTGTCCCGTGGTAATTGCACATCATGGTGGGTCGGGTTGAGCAGGTGAACTACTGTAAGACCATTTTCCACTGATGAGAGGCTACGGGCAACTGCAAGGTCACCCTCTAGCTGTAGGTGAGGTTCCAGGACGCCATGGAATCCATGCAATGTTGTCCCTCCTTTAATAGAAGACCTAACAGACGCTGCAACAATGACTTCTGTTAGTGGCGGTACGGCAACAGGAGATAGAGTGGTTAAATTGCAACAGAAGGGTGATGACTTTGAGGAATTCAACAGTGGAAGTGTTTCATTCCAGATTGTGCATACACCTTGAGCAGTGTCAATAGTAGCATTATGAGCCTTTAGAACAGTGGTTTTCAAACTTTTTTTCTCGCGACCCAGTGGAGGAAAAACACTTAAACCCGCGACCCAAAACAATAATATCTTCTGACTAGTTTTCATAAAATCACAATAAAGCCTGGGTAATTGATACATGCTAGCTTTAACCGCTTCACTTTAAGTAATAATTAAAATTAGACATTGACATTACTTGTATAACATTTTTAAATTCAATAAATTTTTTTTAAAAAAGACGATCAGATAAGTTTTACTTACCTAATGTGACGGGTGGGCCTGCCTGCTGTTCATGATCTCACTCCAATCTGGATCACAGGATGAAAGCTACTCGCATGTCAGGTGCGCTGTTGAGTGGGTTTCTTTCTTTTTTTTAACCTTGTCAAAGTCGAAAATCCCAGTTCGCACATGTAGGTTGTTGTGAATGGCAGCAACAATAGAACACTAATCTTACTTAACAGTGGATATTCTTTTAAAACACTGATCCAAAACGATGACAAATGGAATGACTTGTGGCGTGTTTTCAGTGTGCTATCACAGGTGAGTTGCAGCAACTCGTTTTCTTGCTCAGGCATCAAGTTTAGCTCCATTATTGATTCAGGATTTTTGAAAGCAAAGGATCTTTCACCCAAAGCTTTTCCTTCAGATTTTCAAACCCCTCTGCAGGAAAGTAGCAACTAAAACTGTCAGACAGAGCAGCGAGATGTAACTCTGACACTTTTAATGTCATTCACTTTTTCTTCACTGATGCTGTTCCCCTCAGTGTGTTGTAACAGTGTTGGGAACATGTAGTAGCTGGGACGATTACTTTTTAGTCGTGCTTGCCACAGTACTAACGACTTTTGGAATGCTTCTAGCTCGCAGTGTCGGAATAAATCATTGCCTCTTCCTTGTAACTTCAAATTGAGTTCATTTAAAATTGAGAAAATGTCAGCGAGATATGACAACTTTATTAACCAATTGGCATCGTTAAACAAATTTGCCAAGTTAGACTGTTTCTCTACCAGAAAAATGTGAATCTCATTCCGAGTTCGTACACCCTTGTTAGTACTCTGCCCCTCGACAGCCACCGTGCTTCAGTGTGAAACAGTAAATGAGTGTGCTCGCTCCCATTTCTGAGCATACGCTTCAAAAAAGCCTGCTGTTCAGCGAGCTCCCTTTAATGAAATTAACAATTTTCACTACTTCCTTCAGTACTGCCATAAGATCAGGGAAACACCCTTGGATGCCAAAGCTTCACGGTGAATGAAACAGTGATTCAAACAACATCATTACCAGCTGCCTCAGGTATTCTTTTCACAACTCCGCTATTTCTACCTGTCATATTTGCTGCACCATCACTTGTTATTCCTTTGCAATTAGCCCAATTCAATTTGTATTTTCCAACAATGCAGTCAACCAGCGCTCGAATATATATGTGCTCCTGTTGTATTTGTTGGTAAAGTCAGACAACACAACAAATCTTCCATAAAGTCATCTTGCCACACATACCTCACATAAACTAACAGTGTTGAACAATTTGAAACATCAGTACTCTCGTCAAGTTGGATAGCAAAATTCCGGCTGACTGTAACCGAGTAATAAGCTGGGCTTCCAAATGCTCTGCAATGTCACATATTCGCCGAGACATTGTGTTGTCACTGAGAGGAATGCTTCTCAATTTTTCTGCAGACTTGTCATCGAAAATTATACGCACCATATCCAGAGATGCTGGAAGAATAAGTTTTCGGCCACTGTATGAGACATTTTCTCTTTTGCCACACGGTATGCAACCAAATATGAAGCCAATTGTGCCTTGTCATTCAAAGGTAGTTGAGCGATTAAGAACTTGAGCCGATAACTTTAACTCACGTTGCTTCCGTTGAAAATACTCGATGAAGGCTTATCCACGAGTTCCCGTGTTTCGTTTCTAAATGTCTTTTCAGTTTTATGGTTTCAAACTTTCGTTAGCAAGCACCTCGCTGCACACAACACACTGGGGCTTAGGATCCTGATTTGCGTTAGCGCAATTTATTAAACCAAATTTCAAAAAGGAATCATTATACAGTCGCGTCCATGATTTATTTTTTCTTTTTTTACTTGGTGGTTCAGGCGTCGATTTGGCAGTAATACTAGTACTACTAGTAGAATTAGAACTTCCTGTTTCGTGGCGTACTTACACTTGTATTTGGCGTAGATGGATTTGATTCGAACTTCTTTTCTGATAACAAAACGATCCATTCTCAGTCAGTTACCCAGCAACAACAAACTGACAGTGTTTGGATTCAGAATGCAGTCACGTTACATCGTTAGGTGTGATTAGCTACATTCGAAACTGCTACGTTGTGATCACGTGTAGTGCGTCGTGCGTAAGATGAAACTCTCTGCAAACAAATAAGTCTTACCGGAAATAAGTAATTCGTCCGACTTTAATATTATTTTAAAACTAACGAAAAACATTTTTATATTTTAAATTTGCAAGCGACCCAGTGCCTTCTCTTCCGCGACCCAGTATTGGGTCGCGACCCGTACTTTGAAAACCACTGCTTTAGAAAGTCCCATCCCAGCAATACATCTTGCTTACAGTTGCGTACTTCATAAACATTGGTGTTGAGTGCTTTTGTGCCAAGTCTTAAAGTTACAGTTAGTAGTCCCAGAATATCTAGTGGTTCTCTTGAAAGGGTTTGAGCTAACTGGTAACTTTTCTGTAATGGGCAATGTTTAAGAGGTGTTATGCACTGTCTTAAGTTTTTACTAATAAGTGATAAACCAGCTCCTGTGTCCAGAAAAATACTCACTTCCTGATCTTCAATAATGCCTCTTACATATGGCGTGCAAGATTTACTCACGTTTGCTAGTGGTGACAGCTGAGGTTGGTCAGAGGGTTGAGGTTGGGCCTCAGTCAGGGTAGCTGGAAACTGGCCCCCATCTCCAGCTAATGGCAGTTTCCCGAACTCTGCGATTCCGAAAAATGTACTCGCCTTGGTTGTTGTTGTAGTACTGGACTCGGTGAGCGACGGTAGAACCGCTGGGAGCTCTCTTCACGTCTCTGCTCTGGTAGCTCATACCGGTCACGTGGACTGGGATTCTGACTGGATCTGTCGTGGAGGTCACGGTAATACTGTGGAGGTCTCTCCTCACGTCTGTAGTCTGGCCGCTCATACCTATCATGTGGGCTTGGACTTCGAGTGGACCTGCTGTAGTAGTCACAGTCACTGCGTGTTGGACTTCATGCTCGGGTGTAAAATTTCTCATCTGGAATGTGCCACATGTAGATGGGTGTTGATGATCACTGTAGTAACGACTGGGGTCATCGTTCCGGTCCCTCTCAAAAGATGGTGTTCTCCTGTGTGAGACAGAACTGCTATTCCGGTCGGGTGAATATGCAGTTTGCTTTACTGCGAGTGTGCTTCTTGTTGTGATCCAAGTAGGAATGTCTTAGTGAAGTTACCTCAGACTGTAATTGCTCTACTTTAAATGTAAGTTTATCGAGTTGAGTGGCTAGCCTATCTGCTGTAGCATCGGATAGGCTGTAAACAGTAGAGGATGCTGTCATTGCTGGTACTACAGGGCTGTGGCTTGCTGCTGTATTACTTAAGCTGAAGCAAGTTGGAGGAGTAACTTGTAATGTTGTACGTGCCCTCTCACACCGACATGCTATTTTAAGTGCTTCTTCTAGCGTGGTAGATCCAAATTCGTATATTTTAGCTTGCAACACAGGGTCAAGTCCAGCAATAAAACATCTGAAAGTTTCCCCTGCTGTAGCTACTTCTCCATATTCAGGGAAAGCCTGTTGTACTAGGCGTCTTAATTCAGCAGCGTAAACTTCAAGTTGCTCATAGGGTTTGCGAGGTCTGGCATTTAAGTATGTCAGAAAAGTTCTAAGAACATGTTTTTGTCCAAAAACAGACTGCATACTCTTACATACCATATCATAGTTATTCTTAACAGCATCTGTCCCAGTAACTGAATGCAGCTCCTGCCAATCTAGATGGTAAAAGTTTAGCAAGTTGTTCTTTCCCTATACCAGTCATGGTTTCACAGCACACTTGGAAACGGCGGACCCATTGAGAGAAACTTTCACTTCCATCACCAGTAAAATGTGGAGGTAGTATAGCCTTAAACTGTACTGCAGGAGTGGGTGCCTCTTCCTCTGCCATTTTGTGTTTTTTTTGTCACTTTCTAGTTAGAAAAATAAACAACAGCGTTCGTTTTGTGCAGGTTACCCGTTGCAGTTTCTAGAATGTTCACATTACTGTTACTACAGTCGATGAGAGAGAGAGGGGAAAAAAATTGTTAGAAAAAAGTTTAAACAGATAGCTTGTTTCATGAACTGTACTGCAGTGTAGTTCCAAGCAAAATTTGAAATGCTGACGTGGTTCCATTTCATCTACAGTATTCAGTGCTGGCTGATGCAGTACACTCGTGCTGAACGTCTTCACAAACAAAACAAAAATAAATAAATTTGCTCCTGTAATCCACAGCTTGATCAATGCTGATAGTAACGCACATACAATTGCGTATTGCACTATAAAGCCTTTATGTACGATCGTCATCCAGTATTGTTGCTGGCAGCATATATATATATATATATATATATATATATATATATATATATATATATATATATATATAGCCGAAGTTAAAGCAATAATCCACAGTATTGCCAGGCAATTAATATAAATGTCCGAAAACAAAAATGCCAGTCTCAATAGGAAAAAAATACAAGCGCACGTTGCTTTCCGTTTTTTTTTTTTTTAACCACCGCTTCTACCAAGAAATATGTAAGGCCGTGGGGTTACCTTCGGTTCCCGGGGATCCGTAGCGTGGACAAATGAAACAGGCCAGGCGCTTGATCTTGCTTACAGTCTCTGTAAGGCTCAGCAATAGTGGAAACACACAACGTAGTTGGCCAGCAGACAGTATAGAAACTGTGATACGATTACAGTTAGAAAATAATAAAAGTAACGGGATGCAGTCGGGATTGATCTGCACTCTACCACGTCTCCCGCACAACAACCAACTCCTCCTTTTCTCCCAGCATTCTCTCTCCTCTCTCTAGCTACGGGAGCTGTTGAGGTACAAAATAATATACGCACACTAACAAAATACTGTAATTACTGCTAGCTTCATTGTAACGGCTCACATTACCATATAGGTAATTTTCCATTTTGGATCTTATTATAGTTTCCATAAGTTTATATATAATAGAAGCCAGACTTATTGGTCTGTAGTTACCTGGTTCGGTTTTGTCTCCCTTTTTGTGGATCGGTATTGCATTTGCAATTTTCCAGTCTGTCGGTACAACCCCTGTGTCAAGAGACTGTTTCATGATCTTGGTTAGTGATTTGTAAATAACTTCTTTCATTTCTTTGAGTACTATTGGGAGGATCTCATCCGGCCCAGGGGATTTGTTTATTTTAAGAGCTCCTAGTCCCTTTAACACGTCTGCCTCTGTTATGCTAAAGTTATTTAAAACTGGATAGGAACAGGTCGACATGTGGGGCATGTTGTCCGTGTCCTCCTTTGTAAAAACCTGTGAAAAGTAATCACTTAATATATTTGCTATTTTTTTTTCTTCGTCTATGATTTTGCCATTTGTGTCTCTTAGACATTTAGCCTCCTCTTTGAATGTTCTCTTGCTGTTATAATAGTGGAAAAATATTTTGGAATTGGTTTTAGCCCCCTTAGCAATGTTGATTTCTATCTCTCTCTTGGCCTTTCTAACTTCCTTTTTGACTTGTGTTTGCAGTTCCAAGTACTCTTTCTGTGTACTTTGTTTTTGGCCCCTTTTAAACGCTCTGCCTTTTTTCGCTGAATATTTTTTAAAATGGATCTATTAAACCATTTTGGCCATTTTGTTTTAGATTTAGATTTGTCTACTTTTGGGATGTAATTGTTTTGCGCCTCTAGTACTACATTTTTAAAAAACAGCCATCCTTTTTCTGTGGATTGTATAACAGATTATTTTGCTCAGCCTCTGAATTTGGCGGTCTATAGCATGCTCCTATTATTATGCCCTTTGAATTTTTGTCCATTATTCTGACCCATATTGATTCGGCGTTATATTATATTTGTCTCCATCACTTTCAGACAACCAAGTTTCTGTAACACCTATCACATCGTAGTTACTTGTTAGTGCAGTAGCTTCAAGTTCTAACATTTTGTTTCTCAGACTTCTAGCATTAAGATAAATACATTTAATAGCTGTCTTACCTGAGTTGTTGCCTTTGTTTTGATGTGGTCTCCCTTCTGTTTTTTTTTTCCCCCCCCCCCTTCCTTTCTAATTTAAATGCTTCTGGACCGCCTCAAGGATTCTTTCTCCAAGTAGATTGGTCCGTCCCACCTATATAGATAGTCCTTGTTGTAGAATGTGCTCCAATGTTCAAGAAAGGTGAAGCCTTCCTGTGTGCACCACGATTTCAGCCATGGGGATTGTGCAGCAGGGGCTCCAGAAGGAATTCTTCCCCCTCAGTCGAAACGGCGTCTCGGCAAACGGAAAACATGCTTCGGGTCCTGAGCAGGTCCTGGTAGAAGACCGGCAGCTCGGGGAGACGGATTCCCCAGAGATTGATCCAGAAAAGCTACCGGTCATAGCCCAGGTCATGCAACTGGTGCAGGAGGATGGAGGCCAGCGCATACCACGGCGGGGCCGGGTCTGTGTACAGGTATCTCCTCAGGGTCTGTAGTTGGAGGGTGTGCACCTGACTCTTGTTGCACATCAACCCTTGCCCTCCCTCGTTCAAAAGGGAGGCACAGAACCCCTACAGAGACCCAATGCTTTCCGGCCCAGAAGAAGTCTGTCAGCTTCCTCTGGACCCTGGCCATAAACTCAGGGGGCGGGCTCAGGATGGTGAGCCGATGCCATAGCATCGACACAACCAGCTGGTTGATGACCAGAGCCCTTCCCCTGAAGGAAAGCAGTTTCAGCAGACCCGACCACGACCTCAGTCTCGCAGCAACCTTATCCTCCAACTCCACCCAGTTGGGTGTGACTGAGGTCTCCGCCGAGCTCAGGTGGACTGGAATTGCTGGAGTTCGACAGGAAGGGAGTCCACCCTCCAGGGACCTACCAGTAACCCGGAGCATTTGTTCCAGTTGATCCGGGCACAGGACGCTGCAGAGTAAACGCTCTGGCAGCTCCGCATCCTCTCCAGATCAGTCGGATCGGAGGCCACAAGGAGCACGTCATCAGCGTAAGCCGACAGGACCACCCTCGTTGTCCGGTGCACCGAGCACCATTCCCGTGAGCTTCCTGTAAAGGAAACAGAGGAAGGGCTTGATGCACACCGCGTACAGTTGAACAGACAGAGGGCATCCTTGACGTACTCCTCTCCTGAATGCGAGGGGTGCGGTCAGGGACCAGTTTACCTTCAAAAGACACTCGGCAGAGGTGCACAGCATCCGGAACAGGCCGACTAAGTGAGGCCCGAATCCAAATGCTCGCCAGGTTCCGAAGAGATGCTCGTGATCCACCCGGTCGAATGCCTTCTCCTGATCCAGAAACAAGAAGGTGACCGACCGACCGGACCTCCTGCAGTAGTGCAGCAGGTCCTGAACCAGGAAGATGTTGTCAAATATCGTCTGGTTCGGGACCTTGTAGGACTGGTCGGCGTGGATCACGTCTTCCAGCATGGACTTGATGAGAGGTGGCCCTGGCCACGATTTTTTAGTCCATGCACAACAACGAGACCGGGAGCCAGTTCTTGAGGCAGCGCAGATCCCCTTTCTTGGGCAGCAGCGTAATCACCGCCCACCTCATTGAAAGGGGCATCTCCCCAGTCTCGTAGACTTCCGACAGGACCCGCGCAAAGGCAGGCCCCAGCAAGTCCCAAAACTTTTTGAAGAACTCTATGGTCAGTCCGTTGATGCTCGGCGATTTGTTGTAAGGCATCAGACTAAGGGCGTCGGAGAGCTCGGCAAGGGTCAGTTGGCCCTCAAACTCATCCCTGACGCCCTCGCCGACCGTAGGAAGCCCGTCCCACAGAACCCTGCATGCGTCGGAGTTGACTGGATCCATGAGAGAAGAGAGCAGAGTAGAAAGCTCTGGCCCTCTCGTTCACGCTCTCCAGGTCCATCAGAAGGGAGCCGTCCTCTGCCAAAAGACAGGAGATGTTCTTTTGGTCTCCCTTCTTTTTCTCCAACGCGTAGAAGAAGTGTGCGCCACGGTCCATCTCCCGAAGGAACTGGACCCGCAAGCGCACAAACACCCCCCGGGACCGCTGGAGCTGCAGGTCCCACAAGGTGCTTTTCTTCTCCTCGTACGCGCTCTGCTCAAGTTGGTCCCCGCGAGCCAGGCTGCTCTCCAGATCGAGCAGCTCCCTTTCCAGCCGCTCGATCCGTGAGTTCCTCCGCCTGTGTCCCTTGTGTAATCCTGACAGAAGATCTTGATCTGTGCTTTCCCCACATCCCACCACTGACGCCACGTGGGGAAGCGAGATCACCTGCCGTGCCAGACCGACCAAAAGTCCTGGAAAGACCACTCAAAGCGCTCGTCCTCCAACAGGTGTTGTTAAAGTGCAGCATCAGGTTGTGGTCCGTGAACGGCGCCGGCCTTATGTCGGAGGAGCGAACGCAATGAGTGTGGTTCCGCAAGACGTAGAATCTGTCGATCTGGGACTGAGACACCCGCCCCCTCCCTCACCCTGGTGTAGGTGATGGTGAGGCGTCTGGATGTTGCCAACGCCAGATGTCAACCAGAGAGAGCCGAGCAGTCAGCTCCCTCAGAGCTGCCGACGAGAGCGGGTAGGGTTCTTGCCCCACCCTGTCCGCGGCCTCAAGGGTGCAGTTGAAATCCCCCCCGAGGACCACAAGCTCGTCATGTAGGTCGACATCCAGCAAAAGAACTGGACCCTCGCCGAACCTGAAGACGGAGCGTACGCGTTCAAGAGGTGAACGATACTGTCTCCGTCCCGGATCCGGTAGTGTAACAGATGGCCCGGCACAACGTTTACCACATCGAGTACCGTAGGAACGAAGGACCAGAAGAGTGTCGCCACCTGTAACGGGGGGAGATCTGTTCTGACTCTTTTGGTGCGTTCATAGTGCTGCAGGAAGTGGGCAGCAGCCTTGCAATATCTGCCGGTCAGTCATGGCAGTAACACAGAGAGGTGGGAGAGAGGGTGTGTTGGCTTTCCCTCTCTCTGAGTGGCTGTGAGGCGGGCATTGGTGGGCTTGCTGGCCCTATAAATAACGTTCTGTTGTTCCTTCAGGTCTGCCCCTATAAGACGACATAACGAGCCAGCGGGAGCTCTGCTCCATGACCGAGCATGGCTGGTAAAAGAAAAAGAAAACGACAAGAAACCCCAAAGAGAAAAAACTAGAAAAAAATATTTGTAGCGGGGAAACTTGGGCAGACCCCATAAAGTACATAAAAAGCAGACTGAGGGAGCCGAGAAGTGTAGGACGGGGACCCGGGCCGTGCGGGTAGCGACGGTCGGGATAACGCTGCCGAGTGCAGCACCTTTTCTGTGTAGTTTTGATTACTGTGTTTTATTTTCTCTTTTTGATTTCGCCTTTTGTTATTATTATTATTTGAAAGCACCTGCGAGTGCGTCAGCGGGACTGTTTACCTATGGGTATTTCTGTGGTCCTGTCTACCATCGCTGGTATTCAGGCCACGGGAGACAGAAGGGTGTACTTGAAACACCGCACAGGTGTCCAGTTTTATTTTATTTATTTTTAGCACACAGAGGCGTAAAACATGCACTTGAAAAAAAAAATTAAAAAAATAAAACTGGGCACTTGTGCGGTGTTTCAAGTACATCCTTCTGTCTCCCGTGTCTGTGAATACCCATACCCTTCCACACCACCCCACAAGATGATTCAGTGAGGTGGCTGAATGACACTCTCCCCTCCCACTCCAGAAGCCAGTTGGCTTCAGCCTCTGGAGTCGTGTGGTTTCCTGCAGGAGGCACACAGAGTAATCTCCTTTTTTCAGGAAGGAGATTACCTGGGCCCTGCGGAAATGGTCCTTGCACCCCATTGACGTTCACAGTACCGATGTTGATACATGATCTTCTGTCAGGATTTGTCGGTGACACTCATGGGAGAGCCTGAGTTCTCCCGAAGTTCACCAACTGGTCGTGTAACTTTTGGGCACGAATATGCATGTTCGTGCCCGAAGTTTTATTGGCGTGGCTGGCCCTGAGGAAGGATTTCACAGAGTTTAGAATCCTCTGGAAATCCCCCCATTTGTCCAGGGCCAGCTGTACCTTATCCCTGTGGTGGACGGTGGCCTCCAAGAATTCAAGGAGCTCCATCGCAGGGATATCTGGAGGAGGGGCGGACAGACTCTCTGAGCCCATGCTGCACGTGGACTCCTCCGGTTCTCTATCGCTCCCCTCATGATGGAGAAGCACAATGCACTCTTTCACTCCTTCGACTTCTGTCTCTCTCCATCCCCCCCTACCCACAAAGCTGGCCGTCAACTGGACCTCACCTTCTCCAGGGCCTGCTGCCCCTCCACCCTCTCTGTCACCCCCTGGACCTCTCTGATCACTATTTCATCTCTTTTTCTCTCCCCTCGCTCCCTGCTCCTTCACCCCCACTGTCACCTCTCGCCGTAACCTCCGCTCTCTCTCCCCCTCTGTCCTTGCCTCCACTGCTCTCTCTCACCTCCCTCCTATCGACTCCTTCTCACAACTCTACATAGACTCTGCTACCTCCACCCTCTTCTCCTCCCTCACCTCCTCCCTCGACTCCCTCTGTCCCCTCACCTCCCGACCTGCTCGCCCCTCCTCTCCCCAACCCTGGCTCTCCTCTGCGCACCGCTCAGCAAGAATCACATCTGCTGAAAAGAAATGGAAGAGAACCAAACTCCCTGCTGTACTTATTTCCAATCTGTAATCCAAGCCTCCACTAACTACCCACGTAAACTATTCTCTACCTTCTCCTCCCTCCTAAACCCCCCCTCCTCCTCCCTCCTCTATCTCCTCTGATGACTTTGCCTCCTTCTTCTCTTCTAAAATCTCAGATATCCGCAAACTCTTTAACACCTCTCCCTCCCCCGCACCCCCTCCTGCTCCAACCCCTATACCCACTGCATCCCCTACTAACTCACCCTCCTTCTCCACCTTCTCGCCCCTCTCAGACTCTGACCTCTCCTCCCTGCTCCAGGGTCACAAACCCACCACGTGTGCCCTGGACCCCCCTCCCCACTCACCTCTTTCAAGCTGCTGCTCCTGCTCTACTTCCCTTCATCTCCTCCCTTCTCAACACCACTCTCCTTTCTGGTCTCGTTCCCTCTGCCTTCAAACAAGCCTCTATCACTCCCCTCCTCAAAAAACCGCACCTCCCTCCAGAGCTACCATCCTGTCTCCCTCCTACCCTTCCTCTCCAAAACCCTCGAGCAGACTGTACACCGCCAGCTCTCTGCTTTCCTGTCCAACCACTCTCTGCTCGACCCTCTCCAATCTGGCTTCCGCTCTGCTCACTCCACTGAAACCGCCCTCCTGTCTGTCACCAACTCACTAAACTCTGCCCGAGCTGCCTCTCTCTCCTCTGTCCTAATTCTCCTCGACCTCTCTGCTTTCTTTGACACTGTCGATCACTCTATTCTACTATCATCTCTTGCTGACCTGGGAATCTCTGGCACTGCTCTGGCCTGGTTCTCCTCCTACCTCTCCAACCGCACTTACCAGGTAACCTGGCGTGAAGCAATCTCCACACCTCGCCCTCTCTCAACAGGAGTCCCCCAAGGGTCAGTCTTGGGTCCTCTCCTGTTCTCTCTCTACACCCGCTCCCTAGGCCCCGTCATCGCATCCTATGGTTTCTCATACCATTTCTATGCTGAAGATGCTCAGATTTTCCTCTCCTTCCCCACCTTTGACTCCACCATCCCCTCCCGTATCTCTACCTGTCTGCCTGCTATCTCCTCATGGATGCACTCGCATCACCTCAAACTCAACCTCTCTAAATCTGACCTCCTTTTCTTTCCCTCCTCCTCCTCCCCCTCCTCTGATCTCTCTATCTCTGTTCCTCTGGAATTTACCACACTCTCTCCCTCTTCCTCTGCTAAGAACCTCAGAGTCACCCTGGACCCCTGCCTCTCTTATTCCCAGCACATCTCCACTCTGGCACACACTTGCCGATTCTTCCTGAGCAACATCCGAAGAATCCGACCCTTCCTCAACAACTACTCCACCCAACTCCTGGTCCAGGCCTTGGTACTCTCCCGCCTAGACTACTGCAACTCCCTCCTGGCTGACCTCCCTGTGTCCACCATCCGCCCGCTCTAGCTCATCCAGAACTCCGCTGCTCGCCTGGTGTTCTCTCTGCCTCGCTTCTCCCACACAACTCCACTGCTCCACTCACTCCACTGACTCCCGATCACCGCTTGCATCCAGTTCAAGACTCTTGTACTAGCCTACAGATGCCTTGACCAGACTGCACCCAGCTACCTCCAGACCCTCATCTCTCCCTACACCCCCACTCGACCTCTCCGCTCCTCCTGCACTAGAAGACTGGCTCTACCTCCTTTACGCTCCCCTGCCTCCAGAGCCCACTCCTTTTCCACCCTCGTCCCGCAGTGGTGGAATGACCTTCCTACAGATGTCAGGACTGCCCAGTCCCTGACCACCTTCCGGCGCCTCCTCAAGACTCACCTCTTCAGAAAGCACCTGTAGAACTCCTCTGTTTTTCCCCTGGGGCACTTATCACCCTTCCTTAAATGCGCTTTACTTGCTCTTATCTGCCCCCTATTTTACTGCATTTAATCCTGTACTTTAGAGTACTGTAATCTGCCAAGTGTTATTTAATCTGTAGTATTTTGTATTTAATTATATCCTGATGTAACTATCACTGACACTGTTATCTGCTGAATTACTGAATCGTATTTTGTCACACTTGTACTTGCTTGAACCAAAGTCATTGTATTTATCTTGCTCTTAATTGTAATATTACTTGTACTGTGATTCTTGAAATGTATTTGTTTACGACTGTAAGTCGCCCTGGATAAGGGCGTCTGCTAAGAAATAAATAAAATAAAAATAGTGTCGGCTGAGAAGGCGATAAAAGAGCTACAAGAGCAAGTGGAGGATGCCGAGAACAGGGGGAGGCGTAAAAATGTAAGAATCATATGTCTGCCTGAGGGCACAGAGGGTAAATCACCAATACACTTTTTTGAAAAATGGATACCTGAACAACTGGACATTACAGCCAAGCATGGAATCCTCAAAATAGAGAGGGCTCACCGCTTGCTCGCACCTAAGCCTGGATCTGAAGAAAGACCGCGACCCATTATCGTGAGATTCCACAACTACAGGGATAAACAAGCCGTATTGGAGGCTGCAAGAAAGAAGGGTGATCTGAGATTCAATGGGAGGAAAATAATGTTCTTTTCGTTTGCCGTTCAGAAGAACCACCGAGAGTTCGACTCAATACGCAAGCAACTACGAGAGGACAACATTCGATTTGCTTTGCTGTACCCTGCCACACTCTGAATATTTCAGGATGGAAAACCAAGATTATTCAAAACTCTGCAATCAGCTCAGACCTTCCTAGATGAACTGCATGCTTCTGGGCCTGTCAAGTGAGACTTTGAACATTGGAATAAGGTAATACATGCCAGTTGACTTGCATTGCTTTAGTTATGGACTTCACTTTAAGTTGTACAATAGCATTTTCAAGACAATGTTTATTTTTAATAATGTATATTTTTTCTTACGATGTACTACCCTTAGACATTGACACATACAGTTAGATTTTTCATTTATTTTTTTTGCTGCGTATATCGACAGACGGATCTAGATTTAAGAAAAATATGTTTCTATTTTATATACAGTTAATAAGTGGTCGGGCGATCGGGGAGCGTTAAATTCCCTAGATGTGCAGAGTACGGATGCCCGCATATGTTTTACTGTGGGCCTGTTTGCTTTGTCTCATCCTCTGTTGGACTGCAGCCGTGAGATTGCGCTGTCCTAGAGATGAGTGCGGGAAAAAAAATTTAAACTACTTCTGTTTTTTATTTTGTAATACGGGCTGCAACCCCCCTTTTTTCTTTTTCAGACGATATTGTTGATAGTTCTTGTTGTTTATGGTTGTTTTCATGTTTTGTTGGTTCTTGTTATAAGAAATTTTCAATCTACCATGGATACATGTGGCAAATATGTAAAGCGTAGTTCAGAAGAGGGAGATGTTACTGGGTCAGGGCATTTCAGGAACATATGCACTACTGATTTAATGTCTGATATATTATCCGTAATACAAGCTATGCTAAAGTGAGGGGGGTCAATCATCCCATAAAAAGAAAAAAAGATTTTAAATTTTCTTAAGAACGAACATGTCCACATTGCTTTCCTTCAAGAAAGCCATTTAAGTGACATTGAACATGAGAAATTAAAAAAGAATGGATCGAACAAATCTACTACTCCTTGTATACATCTAAAAGTAGAGGGTGATCATTTTAATGCATAAAATGTGCCGTTTATCATTGAAGAGTGTAAAAACACACAGGGTAGATATATACTTATAAAAGGCTCTCTTTATGGCGAGTCAATTGTTTTGGGAAATATACTGTATATGCCTGTGATAGAGAGAGAAAGGATCGATGCTGTAAATCTCCTCCCGATTAGAAAGGGCGCTGTGTAAGGGGGAAGGTGCGCTGCCTCTAGATCTACCACCTCGGTGCTAGGTGGAAACGGAAGGTGACCATATTAGGAGGCGGCGTGGCTGCAAGTACTCGGACGATTCCAGTGCAGTCAGCTGCGGGGCAGCCCTCTATTGGAGAAACCCAGGCGACGCTTTGACTGCAGGGAGGAGTTTGCTGGGTACAAAGGGAAGCAGCTCGTCAAAACCTCCCCTTGCGCTGAGTTAAAAGAGCGATCGGCGGGGCGGTGTTTGTTTTTGTGATTACGTGTTTTGTGTTTGTGTGTCAACAGAGGAGCAGGAGGCGGGAGGCTGTAGGCCAGCGAGCCAGCACTTACCCCCAAACCACGCCCCTCATCGCACAGCACTTCACAGCACAAGCGCACGCACCACAAACCCTGGAAAAGAAGAGGAGGTAAACGGAGGACTGTGGTTATTGGGTGTGTTTTGTTGCTTTGTTTTGGCTGGATGTTGCTGAGTTTTGCCCCATTACCATCGCTGGTACTGGGGCTTATTATTATTATTATTATTATTATTATTATTACTTATTTTTCCAAGTGGATTTATTTTATGATCTTTTTGTTTGTTAATTATTAAAACCTTTTTGTTTTTGGGAGAATTCAGTCTGGACATTCACTTTCTACAGCACCACACCATTCCCGTTGTCACAGTTGGTGTTCAGAAGAGGATTTGGGATGGGCCGCCGCTGCATTGGGGCGATATTGAGGCACAGGGCGAAGACACCAGGAGGGAATGGCGACAATGATGGAGCAGATGCATGCCATGTTCCTGGAAGCCAATCGGGGGACCGGCGACAGAACCAACGCACCCTTCGAAGATAAGGGGTGGTAAAAAAAAGCTGGAGGATGATCCGAGGCCTATTTGGTAGCCTTTGAGAGGCAGGCAGCGGCAGCGCAGTGGCCTCGGGATTGGTGGGCTACCCAGTTGGGGCCCAATTTGATTGGGAGGCCCAGGCAGCCTACCAAGCCTTAACCAATGAAGATGCCCTCAACTATGATAGAGTGAGGCAGGCCATTCTCCAGCGACTCGACATCACGGAGGAAACCCACCGTCGCCGGTTCGGGAATACCAGCGACCCCAGGACTGCGAGTGGTGGCACAACAGCTGGTGGACCATGTGACCCGGTGGCTCTGCCCTGGCACCAATAGCGCAGAGCAAGTCACACGAGCTCATTGCCATCGAGCAAGTCGTGAAGGTGCTGGAGGCCAGACACGAGGGAACTGGGTCAGTCGCCACCCGTCCCACCACGCTGGAGGCAGCGGTCAGATTGGCTGAAGGGTTTGAGGACGCTCTACCTGCTGCTCCAGTGGTTGCACCACCTGCTCCTGCCTCCAATAGACCCAGCGGCAACACCACCACCACCCCGTGTCACCCCCACTGCTCACGGACCAGCACTGCAACGTCACCCCATGGGCGGCCTCCCTCCAACACAGTGGAGGCGAGGGGCGACCCCCCAGCGAGGTAAGAGCAGAGTACCCCTCCCGCTGCCAAACCCCGGCAGCGGGACCCAGGCTCCGTGGGCACCCTTCGCCCCATGTTACCGGTGCCAGGGGTCGGTCACCTGGCGCGGGAATTGTCCATGACCATGGAGTGTGGTGTGACCTCCCATTCGTCCTGACAGCACCAGGTAAGTCCAGGGGTAATGATTGGGAGGGGCCTTGTTGTTGTTAATTACGGGTTGGTGAGGTGAGCACCACGCATTAGTGGACTCAGGATGTGGGCAGACTTTAATTAGGCGAGCTCTATTAAAGGGGGGGTACCTTGGTGGTCACGAGGGTCGTGGTCATTTCCTGTATTCATGGGGATAACAAGGAACCCCTCACCAAATTAGATTTGACAGTTGGATGTCATGCCTGCAGCATGTCGTGGCTGTGGCAGAGAAGCTGCCATATCCAGTTATTTTAGGTCGAGACTGGCCGCATTTTGACAGCATGATTAATAAAAGCGGTAAAGCCAGTCTCCGGTAAGACCATGGGAGCAGGGGGAAACTATTGGTAATATCTTTCCGCTGCACACCGATTTGTTCCTCTCGATTTGCTAAAAAAAACTAAAAAAAGCGAAGGGTTGAAAAATGGGAAGGAACATTAATGAAACAAGGCTGGGGTTTGGTGGGGGAAGCCTCAAGATCAGTCAAATGTAAGGAAGGGGTTGGGACCCAGTGTGACCTGCGGGGGCAGGTTACACTGAACCCCCAGTGCTGAAGCTACTTTAGGCTCGATATCCCGAAATTCTGGGACCGAGATGTGGACCTAAGCGTTGGAACAAAAACGATCCTTGCTGGTCCACATCTGGGGGCAGGTTCGGGTCTATCGAGGGAAGGATGTAAGGATAACCGGCCGCACATATCCCCACCACATTATTGTTGGGCATTTGCTGTATAAGTATCCCAAGCCACGAGCACAAGTCAGATTGTAACACAACTACTCGTTCCCCAGTCTTTTCGACGTGAGATCAACGATGTCCCTGTTCGGGCCATTTAATGATAAGACTCGGGAGCGAATATTGGCTCGATTTTATTGGATGGGAGTTTTAGTGATAGCGATATGGCGGAATGCCCAGAATGCCAGCAAGTAGCGCCGGCGGGTTTTGCCCGCTGGTTTGCCCCTGATCTCAGTTCCCTTTAGCGCATTGCTATGGACATAGTGGGTCCATTGAGCCAGTCTGACTCTGGATATCGCACATTTTGGTAGTGGTGGACTACGCGACCAGATATCCAGAGGCAGTACCATTGAGATCCACTAGTGCGCAGCCATTGCTAAAGAGTTAGTGAATATTATAAAGGTAGGATTTCAAAAGAAATCCTCACTGATCACGGAACAAACTTCATGTCACAATGTTTGAAAGAATTATACAAATTAATGCAAATTAAGTCGATCCGAACCTCTGTTTATCACCCGCAGGCCGGACGGTTTGGTGGAACGTTTTAATCAGACCTTGAAACAGATGCTGAAGCGGTTTGTCAACCAAGAGCAAAAACATTGGGCTAAACTCCTCCCTTACCCTAATGTTTGCAGTGAGAGAGGTGCCTCAGAGTTCGACCGGGTTTTCTCCTTTTGAGCTGCTGTATGGGAGGCAACCACGAGGTATCCTTGATCTTGTGAAAGAAGGGTGGGAGGAGCAAGCAAAAACTTCTAAAAACATAGTCAAATATGTAATTATGTTAAGAGACCGCCTAGCATTGGTTGGTCGTTTGGCACAGGAGAAAAAACTAGCTCAGCATAAGCCAGGAGCAACAGTACAATAAACAAGCACGTATTCGGGACTTTTCGCCAGGTGATAAAGTACTGTTGCTACTTCCACGTCGGAATCTAAGTTGTATGCTAGTGGCAGGGGCCATATGAGGTGGTTCGGGAAATTGGTAAAGTAAACTATGAAATTAGACAACCCGGAAAATAAAACCGAAATTTATCATATCAATTTGCTAAAACCCTGGAATGAAAGGAGGCCCTATTTGTAGCTGGTGACAGTTTGAAGAGGAGTTTGGTCCCACTGTCAATCCACCAGCTACCACTTATATTCAATGGGGGAACAGTTACTTCGGATCAGAAACAAGAGCTCTGCCAGTTAGTGGAAAGGTTTAGTGATGTTTTCTCTGACTTGCCCGGCAGGACTAATGTTATTTCTCATGCTATTATTACTCCACCAGGGGTCAGGGTCCGGGAGAGACCGTGCGGATCCCAGAGAGTCGCAGGGTTCCTGTTCGCAAGGAGGTGGAGGATATGCTCGAGCTTGGAGTCATTGAACCTTTTGGTGCAGTCCCTATCGTGATGGTGGGCAAGAAGGACGGCTCCACTCGGTTCTGTGTGGACTTTCGAAGGTTAATGCCATCTCAAGTTCGATGCATATCCAATGCCCCGGGTGGATGAGCTCCTCGACCGACTTGGTGGCGGTTTTCGACCTTGGACCTGACGAAGGATACTGGCAGATTCCACTGACTCAGAGCTCGAAAGAGAAAACTGCTTTCTCTACCCCAGATGGCTTGTTCCATTTCGGACCATGCCCTTGGGCTGCATGGAGCTCCTGCCACCTTTCAGAGACTGATGGACCAGGAGCTCCCCATCATCAGTATGCCGCCCGATATTGATGATGTGGTGATTTTAGCTCCACCTGGAAGGAGCATATTGTTAGAGTTTCAGCCGTCCTCCAGTCTCTGAGGGAGGCGGGGCTAACAACCAAGCTGGGCAAGTGTGCATTTGGCAAACAGGAGACCCAATATCTTGGCTACATTATGGGTAATGGCGGGTGAGGCGATCGCCTCAAAGTCCAGGCGCTGGTGGAGCGGCGATCCGAGAACCAAGTCACAGGTGAGATCGCTAAGCCGGCTATTACCCGCCGATTTATCCCCAGTATGCCACCATAGTTAACCCCTGGTAGATCTTGAAAGGCTGCTCCAAAAATAGTTAAATGGACAGGGCAGTGTCAGGAGGCATTTGATTTGATTAAGCGACTCTGTCAAGCTTCTGATTTCACCAGATTTCAGCAAAGAGTTCATCCTGCAGACCGATGCCTCCCACATTGGTCTGGGGCGGTCCTGTCCCAACAAGTTGTGGGTAGAACACCCTGTTATTTATTTAAGCAAAAAAATGGCTCTAGGGAGATTAACTACTCCGTCATTGAGAAGGAGTGTTTAGCCATCAAATGGGCTACTCACGGATTACTTGTTGGGGCGTTCTTTCTCTCTCATCACTGATCATGCTCCTTTAAGGTGGTTACACGATGAAGGACAATAACGCTCGGATAACTTCGGTGGTATCTGGCGCTGCAACCCTTCCACTACACTGTGAAGCATCGTGCGGGTAAGGAGCATCAAACGCAGATTTTTTTTTTCAGGGAGGGGACCATTGGGGAATGTAGAGTTGGCGGTGTTCCATCCGGCATCACTCTGAGGGGTGAGATATGTGATAGAGAAAGGATCGATGCTGTAAATCTCCCTCCCGATTAGAAAGGGCGCTGTGTAGGGAAGGTCGCTGCCTCCTAGATCTACCACCTCGGTGCTAGGTGGAAACGGAAGGTGACCATATTAGGAGGCGCGTTGCAAGAACTCGGACGATTCCAGTGCAGTCAGCTGCGGGCAGCCCTCTATTGGAGAAACCAGGCGACGCTTTGACTGCAGGGAGGAGTTTGCTGGGTACAAAGGGAAGCAGCTTCGTCAAAACCTCCCCTTGCGCTGAGTTAAAAAGCGATCGGCGGGCGGTGTTTGTTTTTTTTGTGATTCGTGTTTTGTGTTTGTGTGTCAACAGAGGAGCAGGAGGACGGGAGGCTGTAGCCAGCGAGCCAGCACTTACCCCAGAGCACGCCCCTCATCGCACAGCACTTCACAGCACAGCGCACGCACCACAAACCTGGAAAAGAAAGCACATTTTAATTGGAGGACTGTGGTTATTGGGTGTGTTTTGTTGCTTTTGTTTTGGCTGGATGTTGCTGAGTTTTGCCCCATTACCATCGCTGGTACTGGGGCTTATTATTTATTATTATTATTATTATTATTACTTATTTTTCCAAGTGGATTTATTTTATGATCTTTTTGTTTGTTAATTATTAAAACCTTTTTGTTTTTGGGAGAATTCAGTCTGGACATTCACTTTCTACAGCACCACACCATTCACCGTGTCACAATGCCCCAAATAATTTTTATGTTAATTTTTTTATGGATGTATTCTCCAAGGTAAAGGATTTTTCCTGTGCAAATGTTATACTTGGGGGGGGGATTTAAACTGCATCTGGGATTTTAAACAAGACAGATCCCATGTAATATTGAGCTATAGAGGCCCTTGCATAAAAGAGATCTGTAAAAAGTTTGGTCTTCTAGATATATGGAGACTTCTTAGAAGCAAGGAGTTTACATATTTTTCAACAGTTCATCAGACTCATTCAAGAATAGATTATTTTTTTATCAGCAGAGAAGTCTCTAGAAAAAAATTACTAGGGCATCTATAGGAAGCATAATAATATCAGACCATGCACCTATCTATATATCATACAAACCCTCTAATTATGAGAGCAATGTGTTCTCATGGAGTTTCAAACCCCATTTAGTTAAGGACCCTTTGTTTATTTCTTACATGGAAGATAAAATTAAAATATTTTTAGAGACCAGTGACTTGCCTAATACAGACCCATCGTTGCTTTGGGAAACTTTTAAGGCCTATGCTAGGGGGATGATAATATCATACTCTTCCCACAAGAAAAAACAACGGAAAATACAAGAGACAGATTTAGAAAAAATATAGCGGATTTAGAAAAGAAAATGATAACGTCTCCTAATAAAAAGATTGCTAGGGAATTAACTGCTGCCCGCGCTTCACTGGATGCTTTGCTCACGCAAGAAGCAGGCTCCATGTTATTATATGCAAGACAGCGCTTCTATAAATATGGCAATAGATCAGGAAGATACCAAGCCACATTTTTGCAGGGACATAGAGAGAGTAACTTTATATCGTCTATTAAAGATAAGTATAAAAATAAAAAAATGTTAAAAAAATATATCAATAATATTTTTAAGCAGTATTATGAGAGCCTATATAAATCTGATTGTGGAAATTCCACCCATGACATGAGTACATTCCTAGATAAAATCAATATAGCACAGATTTCAGACAGTGAGAGATGTAGCCTGGATGAGCCCCTATCCAAAACTAAGCTTACAGAAGCAATACAATGTTTAAATAATAACAAATCCCCAGGCCCTGATGGATTTGGAATAGAATTCAATAAAACTTTCTTTCCTCTTCTTAATCAGCCTTTGCTTAATATGTTTAACAATGCATCTCAGAAAAGTACTCTGCCTCTCTCACTCAGATTAGCCAATATAGCCTTAATTCTGAAAAAGGGAAAAGATCCCGAAGACACTTCATCATATAGGCGCATATCTTTATTGACCACGGATGTAAAGGTCCCTGCTAAGGTGCTAGCCCAACAACTTGAGCGTATTTTACCTAATATTATTAACCCAGATCAGACAGGATTCATACAAAACAGACAATCTAATAACAATATGAGACGACTGTTGAATGTAATACAGCACTCACAAAACACCAAAGTAGAAACTGTTATAGTTGGTTTGGACGCTGAGAAGGCGTTTGATAGGGTGGAGTGGCCATACATTTTCTAAGTATTGCAACATATACATTGCACTTAATGTGATATCTTGTAACAATTGTAAGTTGCCCTGGATAAGGGCGTCTGCTAAGAAATAAATAAATAAATAATATAGGCCTGGGAATCCAATGGCTTCTGTAATCACGAATGGTCTATGTTCTGAACATGGTCTATGTTCTGTACAAGACAGGGGTGTCCACTCTCGCCTCTATTGTTTGCTCTGGTAATTGAACCATTGGCTGAGGCCATAAGGTGCGATCCCAATATTCATGGTGTTCAGATTGGTGGAACACAACACCATCTATCTTTGTATGCAGACGATATCATACTTTTTTTTGACTAAACCTCATATCTCAATACCTAGACTTGTGGAGGTGATCGAATCTTTTGGAGCCTTTGCGGGATACAAGATTAATTTTAATAAATCATTGATTATGCCAACAAACTCCTCTCAGGCTAACCCCCTGCCTTTGGCACCTTTTTGGTGGTCTCCAAGAGGCATGACATATTTGGGGAATATGGGTGTCTCTGTGCCTGGGAAAATTATGTAGGGATAATGTTTCCCCATTAATGAATAAAGTTATAAAAGACTTAGAAAGATGGACTTTTCTACCTCTGTCCCTTATAGGAAGAGCAGGAATAATTAAAATGAATGTGCTGCCCTGAATCTTATATGCCCTTCAAATGATATTTATACCACTTCTGAGGAAGGATTTAAAAAATATACATCAGGCAGTGAGAACATTTCTATGGGCGGGGAAGAAACCAAGATACCAGCTCAAAAAATTACTACCAATAAAAATGGGTGGTCTGGCAATCCCTAATTTTAAATTTTATAATTGGGCTGTACATTTGAAAATTAATCAGAGAATGGTTTCCACACAGTGCAGATTGTACATGGTTGGAGTCTGATGTAGTAACAAGGAAGGGTTCGGTCAATTATTGGCTGCAATAGTGGGGAAACCAAGTTTTAAACCAGGTCTGTCAGATGCTGGCTATAAGCTTTGGGATAAAAGTGGGATAAAGTTTGTGTGTGACCTTTGGGGGAAATAACTGCCTGAAACCCTTTGCCCAGCTGGGAGAGCAATTTAATATCCCTTCGCAGCATTTTTTTTTAGGTATTTGCAAATCAGACACTGTGTCACTTCTAATCTTAATGAGGAATGCCTCTAACTACACCGTTGCAATTATAGAAAAAATGTTAACTACTGACAAGGTAACTAAACACTTTATATCAAGATGTTATGATGCTTGTATTTGGTAACCACATTGGATTGTGGGGTGAGTAGGCTGGGATGGGAGCAGGACCTAAACATAACAATAGATAATGAAACGTGGGAAGATATTATCAATCGGATACATTCAAACTTGACAAGTAACCAAACAACAGAAAGGCAATTTAAAATTATTCATAGATTGCATTTCACTCAGTATAAATTACATAAATTTAACCCACAAAAGTCACAAGTATGCACCAGGTGTAAAAAGGTACCTGGGACATACATACACTGTATTTGGTCCTGTTCTCATCTAAAGCAATTTTGGGATCAAATATGTAGGGAAGTGTGACGGGGGACTGCCCCGTCTTTATGATCATGGTTGGGACTGGCAGGGAGGGGGTTAAAATTCCTCCCTGCCAGGAAAACATGTGAGAATGTGGCTGGAGCCCTAATTGACTAATCAGCAATTATTGAATAATTGGGCTCCAGCCACAGGGGATAAAAGCCAGGGGAGAGGCCCTGGCTAGGGAGGAGAAGGAGAGTTCTGGAAGAAGAGAAGGAGTGTTTTGTTTGTGCTGTGTTTTCTGTTCCAGTGAAGGCAACGCCCAGCCTGGAAACTTTATTTTGTAAGTTTTTGTTTTGTGTTTGTATTTTGTGTTTTGAAACCTTTTTGTTTGGCCCTCGTGCCTATTTATTTGATTATTTTTGTTTATTAAAAATCTTTATTTTGAACTTAAAACTGTCTCTGAGTCTCAAACCTCGGTCAATCCTGTCACAGTTGGTGTCAGAAACGGATAGCGCCACCTGAGGCTCAGAGCAGTAATTTTTTTTTTTTTTTTTCTTGAATTTTGGGAGTTTTTTTTTTTTTTTTGAAAATGGGAAGAAGAGCAGACAGCGGCAAAAGGCAGGAGATGCAGCAGCCGAAGAAATGTAGGCTGCTGCAACAACAGCCACCCAGCTGGAGGACCCAGCCAGCCTTTTCCCCTGGTGCTCATGGTGCGGGATACTGGATAATCGATGGAGATCCTGCCCAGAAGTGCCACCAGCGGACTGGTGTGGTGCGGTGAAGTCTCTGGCCACAACTGGGCAGGATGCCCCACGCCTGGCCCAGGAGGAGGCAGATGACGACGGGAGTTGTTTTAAAAAGTCTCATGGCAGAGTTTGTGCACTGGCTGTGGGGCATATGGGCACACAGTGGCCATCTGCCCCCGCAAACAGAGGGGAGAAGAAGGAGGCAGAGAGGAAGGAAGACATGGGAGGAAGAGGGTGGTGCACCCAGTGCATGCAGTATGGGCATGAGGAGCACCACTGCCCGGAGGTGTTATCGGACACAGACCTGGAGTGGGAGGAGCCCGAACGTCCTGCGCCTGAGTGGGAGGAGCCCAACGCCCTGCGCCTGAGTGGGAGGAGCCCGAACGTCCTGCGCCTGAGTGGGAGGAGCCCAGGCGTCCCTGCGCCCAAGAGGGGGGGAGTCGGTCGTCCTGCGCCCAAGAGGGGAGTCGGTGCATCCAGAACCCAAGAGGGGAAGTCGGTGCATCCAGAGCCCAAGAGGGGAAGGCCCAACGCCCACGGTCCAGGTGTCCACCAGCAGAGGGAGAGTTCCTGCTGGTTTTGCCTCCGTCACCGTCACCAGCAGAAGGAGCATGCCTGCTGGTTCCCCTGCTGCCGTCGCCCGAGAGCCAGAGAGGGGGTGAGCCGTCGTCGAGAGCCAGAGAGGGGTGAGCCGTCGTCCCCGAGAGCCAGAGGGGTGAGCCGTCGTCCGAGAGCCAGAAGGGGTGAGCCGTCGCCCGAGAGCCAGAGAGGGTGAGCCGTCGTCCCCGAGCCCAGAGGGAGGCTGTCGTCCGAGAGCCAGAGGGAGGCGGCTGCCGTTTCTGCCTCCGCCAGCAGAGGGAGGCGAGCTGCCGTTCCGCCTCCGCCAGCAGGGAGGCGAGCTGCCGTTCCGCCTCCGCCAGCAGAGGGAGGCGAGCTGCGTTCCGCCTCCGCCAGCAGAGGGAGCGAGCTGCCGTTCCGCCTCCGCCAGCAGAGGGAGCGAGCTGCCGTTCCGCCTCCGCCAGCAGAGGAGGCGAGCTGCTGTTTCCGCCTCCGCCAGCAGAGGGGAGGCGAGTTGCTGTTCCGCCTCCGCCAGCAGGGAGGCAGTTGCCGTTCCGCCTCCGCCAGCAGAGGGCGGGCGCCGTTCCCGCCTCCGCCAGCAGAGGGGCGGGCGCCGTTCCGCCTCCGCCACCAGAGGAGCGGGGTGCCGTTCCGCCTCCGCCACCAGAGGGCGGACGCCGTTCCGCCTCCGCCACCAGAGGGCGGGCCGCCGTTCCGCCTCCGCCACCAGAGACCCGAGCCGCCGTTCCGCCTCCGCCACCAGAGGGCGGGCCGCCCGTTCCCGCCTCCGCCACCAGGGGCGGGCCGCCGTTCCCGCCTCCGCCACCAGAGGGCGGGCGCCCGTTCCGCCTCCGCCACCAGAGGAGCGGGCCGCCATTCCGCCTCCGCCACCAGAGGCGGGCCGCCGTTCCGCCTCCGCCACCAGAGGGCCGGGCGCGTTCCGTCTCCGCCTCCCGGTCGCTGCTGCTGCCGCCTCCCGAGGGTCCGCTGCTGCCGTCGCCTCCCGGTCCGCTGCTGCTGCCGTCGCCTCCCGGTCCGCTGCTGCTGCGTCGCTTGGGGTCTTCGGGAATCCTGCCGCCTGGGGTCACTACACTATGGCCGAGCCCCACGGAGGAGTTGCCGGCCATGAAGAGGGAGGAGGTCAGGAGACCAGCTCCCCAGCAGCACTTTGGCGGCAAGATGGCGTGTGGCGGGCCCGGAAGAGGGCTGCTGGCCACGAAGAATTGGGTGGTGCGGACGTCCCACCATGGCCACCCCCATGGACACTGTGCTTCCCCTCTTCCGGGACTGAGACTGAGGGGGGAGGTGGCCATTTAGGCCATGTTGTGCTTGGCACAAGGGGGATATGTGACGGGGACTGCCCGTCTTTATGATCATGGTTGGGACTGGCAGGGAGGGGTTAAAATTCCTCCTGCCAGGAAAACATGTGAGAATGTGGCTGGAGCCCTAATTGACTAATCAGCAATTATTGAATAATTGGGCTCCAGCCACAGGGGATAAAAGCCAGGGGAGAGGCCCTGGCTAGGGAGGAGAAGGAGAGTTCTGGAAGAAGAGAAGGAGTGTTTTGTTTGTGCTGTGTTTTCTGTTCCAGTGAAGGCAACGCCCAGCCTGGAAACTTTATTTTGTAAGTTTTTGTTTTGTGTTTGTATTTTGTGTTTTGAAACCTTTTTGTTTGGCCCTCGTGCCTATTTATTTGATTATTTTTGTTTATTAAAAATCTTTATTTTGAACTTAAAACTGTCTCTGAGTCTCAAACCTCGGTCAATCCTGTCACAGAAGTCAAGAGTATTTGTGGTATGCAATCGGAGAGTGACCCGCTAGTGCTCATTTTAGGAGCTCCCCTGAATGTACATTGTTTAATGGACAAACTCATAAGGGGGCTTCTTGTAATGGCTAGAAAATGCATCCTGACAAATTGGATTTCAGATAGATCACCTACAATTCTGCAGTGGTATAAAGCCGTCTACAGTATGCTGCCACTTGAAAGGTTATGCTTTGTCGAGGCTAACAAGATAGAACAATTCCATAGAATTTGGGATCCCTTTTTGAAATATATTGGACCTGCTCTCTCAGACTTAATATTGAAGGGATGTCTGTGATATTGAATGCAAAGTACTGCATAAGGCTATCATGATCACAATTGCTGTTTTTTTATTTTTTATTATTATTTATTGTTGCTTCTGCCTTATTTTTATATACAGTATATCTTGTATCGTTGTATGACAAAGAATTTTTAAATCAAAAGGTGCACTACTACTTTAAACAAAATAATTTATAAAAAGATTTGAAAAATAAAAAGTTTAAATCACTGTTTTTTAATGTTTTAAATTGAACTGCAGGAGCTCAAAAAAGCATGACCTGCCAGTAGTCATAGTAGTCTTAGTATGGTATACAGCTATAGCCTAATATTTGGCACCCTCTGTCTTTCAAGAATTAACATTAAATGAGACACTAATTCAACTTATTTTGTATTTGGTAGCAATGGAAGGTGTGTGCTGTGCTGATTTACCCTTTCTTAGACTTTCCCATTCTTTTTTCTGATGGGATGCTAGATATTACAGATATTATAGGGTTACCATTAAATGAACTTATTTTGTATTTGGTGGTTTTAGGGTTAATTTGTTGTGTTAATGTAATGACTTTTTGGGAAACCCCAACTACTTCTATTTTGGTATCAAATTGATATAATACTTGGGGGGTGGAATGCAAGATATTTCACAACACCGACACTCAGCACTCAAAATGTTCTAATTCCTTCTCCAGGGTTAACATTATAAAAACATATTCTCCATGACAGATTACATTAGCATTTTATAGACACTGAATAAACTTAATATCCTTTTAGGTCATTGTCTGTTATCATATAAAATCGTAATGTTTTAAGAACATAAGAAAGTTTACAAACGAGAGGAGGCCATTCAGCCCATCTTGCTCGTTTGGTTGTTAGTAGCTTATTGATACCAGAATCTCATCAGGCAGCTTCTTGAAGGATCCCAGGGTGTCAGCTTCAACAACATTACTGGGGAGTTGGTTCCAGACCCTCACAATTCTCTGTGTAAAAAAGTGCCTCCTATTTTCTGTTCTGAATGCCCCTTTATCTAATCTCCATTTGTGACCCCTGGTCCTTGTTTCTTTTTTCAGGTCAAAGAAGTCACTGGGTCGACATTGTCTATACCTTTTAGGATTTTGAATGTTTGAATCAGATCGCCGCGTAGTCTTCTTTGTTCAAGACTGAATAGATTCAATTCTTTTAGCCTGTCTGCATCGACATGCCTTTTAAACCGGGATAATTCTGGTTGCTCTTCTTTTGCACTCTTTCTAGAGCAGCAATATCCTTTTTTAACGAGGTGACCTGAACTGAACACAATATTCTAGGTGAGGTCTTACTAATGCATTGTAAAGTTTTAACATTACTTCCCTTGATTTAAATTCAACACTTCTCACAATATATCCGAGCATCTTGTTGGCCTTTTTATAGCTTCCCACATTGTCTAGATGAAGACATTTCTGAGTCAACATAAACTCTAGGTCTTTTTCATAGTTCCCTTCTTCAATTTCAGTATCTCCCACATGATATTTATAATGCACATTTTTATTGCCTGCATGCAATACTTTACACTTTTCTCTATTAAATTTCATTTGCCATGTGTCTGCCCAGTTCTGAATGCTGTCTAGATCATTTTGAATGACCTTTGCTGCTGCAACAGTGTTTGCCACTCCTCCTACTTTTGTGTCGTCTGCAAATTTAACAGGTTTGCTTACTATACCAGAATCTAAATCATTAATGTAGATTAGGAATAGCAGAGGACCTAATACTGATCCCTGTGGTACACCACTGGTTACCTTTTAAATTGTTATTTAATTTTAGTTCTATAAAATAAACTTCATACCTTTAAATTGTATCCATATTGTTCTGTAGTACTGTAGGTATTTGTACTCTGTACTCTGTACAATGTCCAATATGATTTGCATTGTGGGCCTCGTGCATATCTACATGGAGTGGTACAAACCTCAGTCATCTATCAGGAACAGGCCCAGCGTTATGGGCGGGCCTTAGGGCATCTGGACTGTCCAGTTTAAATCCAGTGCCCCCCAGTTTCAGATTCTAAATTGATATAAAAAATATATGAGAAATCATTACTCAAATCAAATTAAAGTAAAGCAAAATAATATTTCTGGCTTGGAAGATCTTCCGGTTGAATCGGGTGTCTATGCACCAAACACTGCTGCAAGTCTTCTAAAAGGAAACATATATAACCGAGGCATCCATACTCACAAGTTGGTCATTCTGCAAATGCTGTGATCAACAAGATATCCAAGAAGCCGTCAAGGATCAGGTCACTGGTCAGTAGTATGATGAAGCAATAAAGGCATTCAGAGAGGGCACATATGCTTCCCAGCGTGTTGCAGTCAGCAATTTTGCAAGCAAGCTAAATCCAGTTATGCAGCTGCTGCAAATGTTCAAGAAGCAGTTTAGCAGTAAGACAAAGCTGTCTCAGTTCTGGGAAGTATGTAACTATGGTGCACATCCTCCTAGATTTCATCCGAGCAGAGGGAATAGATGCCAGCATGATAAGCGTGGTCTTCTGATGCCGGAGTATATGAAGGAAGCTCCAGATGCAGTTTGGAGCTCTTAACTTGTAAGTGTGGCGTGTCAACTTGCACCAGAAACACCTGCCTGTGTAAGGCCCACAGCCTCTTGTGTATTGAATCGTGCGATTGCATGGCATCAGAGGAGTGCCAATTAACACTTTCAATATACAGGATGATGAACAGCCAAGTATTGTTTGCAGTAATGATGAAGCGGATGAGGAGGAAGAGTAAGGTGAAAAGGAATCCCTGGTGCTTTTATGGAGGAACAATAATGTGTCTCCTATGTCCTGCACATTTATAATTATTATGCTTATTATTATTATTATACAATAAATAACGCATTACATAGTGGACATTTCTCTGGCAGTCATCATTAATATTCTGTTAGAGATAATTACAGGTTGATTGTAATGGTATAATAGAACAAAAATCTTAGTAGCTGCTGAAAATGCTTTTTTACTGAGGAAGCTTAAGGCTGATACTGCTGATAGACCTAAAGTGGGTACCTTTGAAAGGATACAAGAATTTATGTTACAGCACAGATGTAAATAATTATAATATGTCTTCTACCTATGAAAATATTGAAAAACATGATGTGCAATATAAAAGGGGAGACAAAAAAGCTTTCCATAGATGTATAACTTGCAAGGGTTTGAGAGAATCAGAATTCTGCACCGCGGGTTGACATTGTCATGGAATGTTCAAAAAACCATACACATTTATGTCAGAAAGGGACATCTGTGACAACTGACACATAATCTGAGGAATATTATAAACCTACTTAAACACTTCTAGCTTAGGTGGAACACATTCTTCAGCCATTTCAACTTAAAAAGTCCCAAAACAGGATGTGCCCTTTGACCTCTGATAATGTCACATGATCATATTACCCTACACTGACATATTAAATAAAAATACAGGTCTTAAGAACATAAGAAGAACATAAGAAAGTTTACAAACGAGAGGAGGCCATTCAGCCCACCTTGCTCGTGTGGTTGTTAGTAGCTTATTGATCCCAGAATCTCATCAAGCAGCTTGGTTCCAGACCCTCACAATTCTCTGTTCAATGCACGGATACCACTGTTGAGTTAATCCAATGTGTAAAACTCAAGTTACTGTCATTTGTCTTACCACCACACCTAAGTTTTTAAAATATACATTTCAGGTAAATTACATGAAAAACAGCCTATTTTTTTTTTTTTTTTTTTTACCACATTGCCAATGACGTACCTGCCCTAGAAGGATGTATTTGGACCTTGTCTGTCTCAGAAACACAGAAAAAATTATCTCTACTGGGGGTTGAGTTTTTTCAAGATTTAAAGCTCTTTTTTCATTCAGATGATAGACTAAACCCAAAGAAATCCCAAGCTATATCTGTACATTCACATAAAATGTTACAAAATGTGCACCTCTGTGCTTATGTTCTCAGTTATGTATATGTATTTATAATTTATATTTGAAGTACCTGTAAATAAATACAATATTTTTAATTATTTATATACACACACATCTTCACTGTAATAAAAGGGAAAAATATTAAATAACAACTTGTCAAAATGAATCCAGAGCAGACAACTACCTTCTGCTAGGAACGGAGTTTGCGGGTAGCAATGTTTCCACAGGGACGCAAGAATGACGTTTTCGACAGTTTCCACAAGTTTTACGGCCGCATGGGTGGTTTCTGACAGCAAGCCGATTATATTGGCTGTTTATATCTACTTTGTTTTTGATAACATTTCATTTTGGGATTAAGGATTGTATAATACGAAAGCCATCAAGAACACATTATGGTGAAACAGAAAAAGAAAAGTAAGAAAAAGCGAGTTTGGAAAGTAATGCGGCCTTGTCATGTGTAGAAAGTGTTATATTACTTTGTATTATTTACTAGTCGCATTTTGCAGTGCGTTTTCAAAAAAAAAAACATTCTCTCTGTGTGTGATATATATATATATATAATATGATAATTACCCTTTCATTTTATAACTGTTTATTTGTAGTACCAGTCAGTGAAATCCAGGAGATAGTGCTTTTTTGTAAAGTGTAATCTTTTTTTTATGTAACATGTTTTATTTATTTATTTATTTATTTATTTATTTAAACAATCAGCAGTCGTAATGGATGGAATTTGAAATAATGTCAATGTTCTTTATTTGATTTACACGTTCTGCTTTATTAATAACAGATTTGTTTAATATGTTGTAACTACATATCAGGGCGTGTTATTGATTAGAGCAGTGGTTTTCAAACTTTTCAAACAGCTGTTATGATTAGATGTTACCATTTAAATTTAGTTGGTTATGCTATGTTTACGATATTAAATACACCACAGCAAGCACATTGTCATATTTCAGATATTTTCATTCGCACAATCTGAGAACTACATTTAGTGAGTGGCTTTTTTACAGCAGTATTTGTGCGTTCTGCTTTCACATTTCTTAAAATGGATAGTTTGAGAAATAAAATTTGTTTTCCCTGCAACAGGTGACCCAGCTTTAGTACAAAACTCACGCTACATTAGTGTTTTTGATTATGGTAACTGTAGGCCTACTCTTAAATTACCGTGCCTGCTTCTTTGGCTGAAGATATATTATCAGCTCATCATCTAACTGGGGAATCTGCTGCGCAATTAAGTCATTCTTATTTGACGGTAAACAGTGTAATTAAATATTGTATACTGTATCCGGGATGCAAGATGCAACAGACGAAAAAAATCTAAATCAGTTTGTGTTGGCTCAAAACTTTATTTAGGCACTCTACGATTTGGCTGGCGAAAACGTTGGTTTATTGGAGTTAACAGACATTTTGTTTTTCAGCTTGATGCGGTAACCTTTTACTTTGTTTAATTGTTGAGCTTTTTGCTGCTTACAGCTCTTCATTAATTATTTTCTTTATTTTAAGCTTCCAATGCATTTTGTTAATGGCACGTGTGCAACAGATAAACCTCAAGTGTGTTTTTATTTTAGTTTTCCGCTGTTTTTGTTCTACATTTCTTAAATGCAGCTGTTAATTTTAAGCTACATTTTTACACAACAGTACTCACGTTTGGTCACCATCCGAACTGTTGCAAGAAACTGGGGTTCACGTATTCTGCTGGTGTTAATACAGTACCTCTCTGCACTTACGAATTTCTATTAGGTCAAATTGTTACCGTCTGTGTAAAAAAAAAAAAAGATAAACAAAAAGGATTAAAGTAATTTGTAAAGAAACACAATTGCAGTAAGTTTTATAAATGTCTAACAATAAAATTATTTTGCTGAAAATATCAGTTCAACTATACTACTATTGTCCAGCTGTCTTCTGACAGCTGGAGCTGTACCTGGGTTCAAATCAGACCACTACGACTACTGGTACCATGAACAACAAAAATACTACTACTACAACTGTACAATTACTGCTACTAACAATAAAACTGTTGGATATATAGGGATGTTCAATAACTGATCTATAGATTTTACAAGTCCAACCTTTATTTTACAATGGAGTTGCCGGAGGTCAGGGTGGTAACCTTTTATAAAAATAAGACCTGTTTTGTAATGGGACAGCCCATCTCTAGTATGTCCAATAGGAATACATGGGCAGGGTCATATATTTATTTCCAGTCTTTTGGATGGTTTCCAAGTCGCATCTGGTGTGGATTGACATTCTGCGACTTCGCTCGCGTCACTCATTTCGCTCTGTCCAGTGTGGATGCAACTTCACGCACTAGGGCGTTGCGTTGCATCGCGTCTAGGGGCGGTGCGTCAGATTTCTCCCAGAGCAATTTTTTAGGCTCCGCTCATCCAACGCGTCTGCACTCTACGAATAGCAGTCAACTCCTGGGTGATGTCACCAGGAATGAAAAACCGGGGGCTTTGGAGATGGACATTCCAGGCGAGTTATTTATAGGTCTGTAATTACTTTGAGAAATTGAATGGGGTTTTGTCATGTCATCTGCCATCTCCTGCTTTCATAAAACTGTAATCCATAAATACAGCTAAAACTAAAGCCTGTCAATAATGTTAAACACTTTGTACTGCAATCCTATGAAATGAGAAGTTGAAACATGTGTTAAACTATTTTATATGTAAGGGTTAAGCAATTTCTTTTTTTTTTTTTAAACTACTTAAATCAGGTGGTTGTAGGTTTGTAAGCTATAGATTGACTTAATTATTTAAGACAACTTTTGAAGTTACTCATAAGAAGAACATAAGAAAGTTTACAAACGAGAGGAGGCCATTCAGCCCTTCTTGCTCGTTTGGTTGTTAGTAGCTTATTGATCCCAGAATCTCATCAAGCAGCTTCTTGAAGGATCCCAGGGTGTCAGCTTCAACAACATTACTGGGGAGTTGGTTCCAGACCCTCACAATTCTCTGTGTAAAAAAGTGCCTCCTATTTTCTGTTCTGAATGCCCCTTTATCTAATCTCCATTTGTGACCCCTGGTCATTGTTTCTTTTTTCAGGTCAAAAAAGTCCCATGGGTCGACATTGTCTATACCTTTTAGGATTTTGAATGTTTGAATCAGATCACCGCGTAGTCTTCAATTCTTTTAGACTGTCTGCATACAACATGCCTTTTAAACCCGGGATAATTCTGGTTGCTCTTCTTTGCACTCTTTCTAGAGCAGCAATATCCTTTTTGTAACGAGGTGACCAGAACTGAACACAATATTCTAGGTGAGGTCTTACTAATGCATTGTAGAGTTTTAACATTACAACTTTACAATGCATTAAATTCATTTAAATTTGATTTAAATTCAAAACTTGATTTAAATTCAACACTTCTCACAATATATCCGAGCATCTTGTTGGCCTTTTTTATAGCTTCCCCACATTGTCTAGATGAAGACATTTCTGAGTCAACATAAACTCCTAGGTCTTTTTCATAGTTCCCTTCTTCAATTTCAGTATCTCCCATATGATATTTATAATGCACATTTTTTTTGCCTGCATGCAATACTTCACACTTTTCTCTATTAAATGTCATTTGCCATGTGTCTGCCCAGTTCTGAATGCTGTCTAGATCATTTTGAATGACCTTTGCTGCTGCAACAGTGTTTGCCACTCCTCCTATTTTTGTGTCGTCTGCAAATTTAACAAGTTTGCTTACTATACCAGAATCTAAATCATTAACCCTTTGCAGTCCATTTATTAAGTGCGCGTCAGGCGCGTCAGGTCCAATTTATTTTCACACGTGCAGTTAATTTTAGACGCGCTGTTTAAAGTATTTTTTTCCACAGTCAAAGCGGGTTTAAAAGGCCTGCATATCAACAAAGCACTCACTAGGCATCTCCAGCCCGCCCCACCCTTTTCGTTCGCTATAGCTTTCACATATGCTAAGAAATAAATAATAATAATAATAATAATAGTCGTACATACCGATCAATCATCTCCTGATCACTCGTTTTATCACCAAACTCCTCAATAATGCAATCCAAGTCATTATTTTATTACTATAACATCTCAAAAAGGCTCTGCAAATGTCTGTGATATTCTCTTTGCGCTGATTCAGTAACAGCTAGCTTGTTTCCTTATGGCCGCTGTTATCTGATGCCAGGGGCAAGTATGACTATTCATGAGATACGCCCTTTTTTTTTTTTTTTTTTTTCCCGACTTGTCTCGGCTCCTGTCGCTCCCACTCGGCCATTGAATGGTTTTCTCGGCTTTTCGGAGAAAAACGACTAGAAACCGTTTTTTGCGTTTTTTTGATGATGTCGGACAGGGTCCGACAATGGACCGGATAGGAATAATTGCAATGTCGGACCAGGTCCGACAATGGACCGCAAAGGGTTAATGTAGATTAGGAATAGCAGAGGACCTAACACTGATCCCTGTGGTACACCACTGGTTACCTCGCTCCATTTTGAGGTTTCTCCTCTAATCCGTACTTTCTGTTTTCTACATGTTAACCACTCCCTAATCCATGTGCATGCATTTCCTTGAATCCCTACTGCGTTCAGTTTGAGAATTAATCTTTTATGCGGGACTCTGTCAAAAGCTTTCTGGAAATCTAAATAAACCATGTTGTATGCTTTGCAATTATCCATTGTCAATGTTGCATCCTCAAAAAAGTCAAGCAGGTTAGTTAGACATGATCTCCCTTTCCTAAAACCATGCTGACTGTTTCCCAGGATATTGTTAACATATAGGTAATTTTCCATTTTGGATCTTATGATAGTTTCCATAAGTTTACATATAATAGAAGTCAGGCTTATTGGTCTGTAGTTACCTGGTTCAGTTTTGTCTCCCTTTTTGTGGATTGGTATTACGTTTGCAATTTTCCAGTCTGTCGGTACAACCCGTGTGTCAAGAGACTGTTGCATGATCTTGGTTAGCGGTTTGTAAATAACTTCTTTCATTTCTTTGAGTACTATTGGGAGGATCTCATCCGGCCCAGGGGATTTGTTTATTTTAAGGGCGCCTAGCCCCTTTAACACTTCTACCTCTGTTATGCTAAAGTTATTTAAAATTGGATAGGAACAGGTCGACATGTGGGGCATGTTGTCCGTGTCCTCCTTTGTAAAAACCTGTGAAAAGTAATCACTTAATATATTTGCTATTTTTTTTTTTCTTCATCTATGATTTTGCCATTTGTGTCTCTTAGACATTTAACCTCCTCTTTGAATGTTCTCTTGCTGTTATAGGCCTAATATTGGAAAAATATTTTGGAATTGGTTTTAGCCCCCTTAGCAATATTGATTTCTATCTCTCTCTTGGTCTTTCTAACTTCCTTTTTGACTTGTGTTTGCAGTTCCAAGTACTCTTTCTGTGTACTTTGTTTTTGGTCCCTTTTAAATGCTCTGTAAAGTGCCTTTTTTCGCTGAATATTTTTTTTAATTGATCTATTAAACCATTTTGGCCATTTTGTTTTATATTTATCCTTTTTCTGTGGATGTTTTCTCTATTTTACTCCAATCTACTTAAGAACATAAGAACATAAGAAAGTTTACAAACGAGAGGAGGCCATTCAGCCCATCTTGCTCGTTTGGTTGTTAGTAGCTTATTGATCCCAGAATCTCATCAAGCAGCTTCTTGAAGGATCCCAGGGTGTCAGCTTCAACAACATTACTGGGGAGTTGGTTCCAGACCCTCACAATTCTCTGTGTAAAAAAAGTGCCTCCTATTTTCTGTTCTGAATGCCCCTTTATCTAATCTCCATTTGTGACCCCTGGTCCTTGTTTCTTTTTTCAGGTCAAAGAAGTCCCCTGGGTCGACATTGTCAATACCTTTTAGGATTTTGAATGTTTGAATCAGATCGCCGCGTAGTCTTCTTTGTTCAAGACTGAATAGATTCAGTTCTTTTAGCCTGTCTGCATACAACATGCCTTCTGTTAGTTACTTCTGTTAGTCTCTGTTTCATACCTTCATAGTTTGCTTTTCTAAAATTGTAAACCTTAGCTTTAGTCATTACTTTTGGGGTTTTAAAAATACTTCAAGCTCTCTGACCTCTGTTTTAGTTATTCTGTCTTCATTATTTGAAAAGACTAAATCAAGGCATTCCTCCCCTCTAGTCGGTCCAAATGGTCCTTTGCAAGGTGCCGGCAGTATCCCAGAAAATACTCCATAGCATTGCACTCTTACTAAACTGCTACCTTCTCTGAATTCTGACTCTCTGCTGAGTACCTCAGTCTCCCACTGAAACACCCACAAAAAAAAAATTAATTCTCTGTATCCAATGACCATGTAGGAAACCAAAACGTATTAAACAAGTGTCATTGCCATTCTTCTGGGTTATGTAGTTTCTTTAACTTTTCCGCTCCAGTGAACATTCTACCTGTTTGAGGTCTGACTGACATAACGTGACTTTCGGCTTGTGTATCAGGACAAATATCCATGGAAGTATACTGTATTGTACCTTTCTAAACAGCTGAGAATGAAATGAAATATACCCTACGATTACCTAGTTTTGAGTACATTTTAAAACTTACTTTTTACATTCAATTTATTTTTCTTCAGAAATGTCTCCATAAGTGTGCTTTAGTGATACCCTACCTAAAAGTCTGACAGTTTGAATCTTTTTAGTTTTATTAGTGGTGGGATGAACATTTTTTTTTTTATGTTCGGATATTCGTCCGAGATAAATATATTCGTTTGGAAATTTAGAAAGACATTAAATGAAACACATTATTTTAAGTGGAGAGATAGTCAGGGAGTATATTTGACATTTAAACAAAAAAATCTGAAAACAACAAAAACACAGCACTTGCATATACTATTGACATTACAGCAGTACTTCAGGCCTTTTCGTAACTAACAAATACCAACCAATAAAGAAATTTAAATGTATTAACATTTTGTTCACAATACCCTTGCTTTGTTCACTTACAGTCCAACAGAAAATCAGAAAAAAACAAAATCAGAATTCTTTGTAACGGTGTTACTGGCTGCTGAAGAAACCCTCTCTGACGAGGTCTATGTTGCCGGTATGCATAACATTTCCTTTGCAAATCGGGACAGTGTTGGAAAATGCGAGGCATTTTGCTTCCACCATAAGAGCGGGTCTTCTGTGACAGATAGTTTGTGTCCTTGCAAAAAATATCATACTCAGATCGGTTGTCCACGGTGTCCGGTTCCTCATCTACGTCCCTAAATAAACTGCTGTAGTTGTGTTTTGCTTTCTGTTGGCCACGGCGGGTATTTTCTGTGGTAACTGCATCAGTGTTGCTGACGGAAGCCAATGCCGATGTTGTCTCGCTTCCCAAATCCAAAACAGCACCTGAAACCCCAGGTAGAGCAGTATTTGCCAGCTCTGTGTTGCGTGTGCGTACTCTGCACTCTATTTCTCTTTTGGTTTCTATTTTTTGGACATCAGAAAGAAACTTAAGCATTTTAAATCGGGCATCGAGAGCAACTGTTAGCACTTGCACAGACGTTGTTCACTTTTTTTTGTCAAAGTAATTCCACATGCCAGACTGAGGCCTTTTGCCACTTGCCGTATTGCAACATCTGAATGAAGCGGAAGAGCAAACACACATGATGCTTATTTCCGGCTGTTTTCAGCAATGTAATTTCACACAGCAGACACTAACATTTTATTACAGTAGCCTGTTACTAAAATAAACCCCACATTATGTACATACACAATGTACTTTTTACTTTGCAAAAAACATGTAATAAAAAAAAACAAAAAAAAACGCACAATACACATTTCTGACGAATACAAATATTTTATTTTCGTGTTCGAATACATGCAAAAATATTTGTTCGGCTATTTGGATATTTTTCCCACCCCTAAGATTAATTATTATTTTTGTTTGTGTCATGCACAAAACAAAAATTAGATTGGCTCAGTTTTGTATGTATGGACTGAATTACGTTTTATTTATTTGATTTCCTGAAGCAAAAAAATATTATGAATCACTAATTTGATTGTGTTCATTCTTTTAATAAAAGCAAAATCCTAAAAGTGATATTCTATTTGTGTGTGTTTTGTGGGATGGTGAGGGGGCAATTCGATTTTTTTCGCATGTCCCATTTTTGAGCATCTTTGTCGGCTGGGTGTTGAAAACAGGACAGCGTATTGAGTTTGTGAGACAAACGTTTTTTGCCTCAAGCTAATCACTATTGACAGAGACTTTTTTTTATAGCATGGGGCACAGTGTTATTATAGCTACTATCCATGTAATATATAATATGTTTTTATTATTGCTATAAATACTGTAATATAATGCTCAACGTGCCCCACTAGAAAGTTTGACCCCCCCCCGGTTGAGAACAGCTGTCTTAATAGATAAGTCACCCCCTTTTAAAACAAATAGGCAAAATATCTGTGATATCCTAGATTTTATCCACATGCACCAGGCCGGCAACTGAGTAGGATATTTGTTCTTCAAAAAAAAATTAAAAAAAACCCATCTGAAATGGTAACTGCCAAGACTTTATCACAATTTCATTTTTATTTTTACATTTCTGAAAACTTCTTTGTGTACATTAAACATACTTAAATATCCTTTTCTCCTTGGCAGGTGATCTTAGCCACGCAGAGCTGATGATGATGACAATTTCAGATGTTATTAAACAGCTGATTGAAGCCCATGAGGAGGGGAAAGACATCAACCTCAACAAGTCAGTTCAGATTAGTTTTTTATATTTGTAATGTCAAATACATTTACGTTTCTGATTGATAAGGACCACATGTCTAATGTTTTGCCTTCAAATTCAGTACACATTAAATGCTGCTGCACTTTTAATACACTGAGTCTCCAATTAAAATATTTTGTATGTATACTGCTAACACCTTAGTCATGTGCAGGGCCAGACGGAGTACATGGCTGCCGGTTTTTGATGAAAATGCATGGATGTCACTCAAGACCGCAGAAAATGTAAAAAAAAAAAGTAGAATTCCTGTGGAATTCAATGTATTCATATGATGCGCAAAATAAAGTATTGCCTAGTGTCACACTACAACAGTAACAAAAGTACTAGCATAATCATACACTACATAGACCTTAAAAAACAGTAAAGATTAATGTAAATGAACTACATCCGGATTGATGTATGTTAAGCCTGGTTCAACTTGTATCGGTACAATACTAGTACAGTTTGTTTCTGTATAGAATATACCGGTACGAAACCACTTTCTGGCCTAACTCACTTTAACCCTTTGCGGTCCATTGTCGGACTGGGTCCGACATTGCAATTATTCCTCACAGGTCCTTTGTCGGACTGGGTCCGACATCATTATAGCAACGCAATAAACGGGTGTTTAGTCGTTTTTTCTCCGGAAAAAGCCGAGAAAACCATTCAATTGCCGAGTGGGAGCGACAGGAGCCGAGACAAGTTGAAAAAAAAAAAAAAAAAAAAAAAAGGCGTATCTCATGAATAGTCATACATGGTATCAGGTATCAGATAATGGGGCAGTCATAGTAAACAAGCTGGCTGAGTGCGTCAGCGCACAGAGACTATCATGGACATTTGCAGAGCTTTTTTCAGATGTTATGGTAATAAAATAATGACTTTGATCGCATTATTGAGGAGTTTGGTGATAAAACGAGTGATCCGGAGATGATCGATCGGTATGTACGACTATTATTATTATTATTATTATTATTATTTATTTCTTACATAGGTAAACGCTATAGCAAACGAAAGGGTGGGGCGGGGCTGGAGATGCCTAGTGAATGCTTTGTTGATATGCAGGGCCATTTAAACCCGTTTGACTGTGAAAAAAAATACTTTTAAACAGCGCGTATAAAATTAACTGCGCGTGTGAAAATTAATTAGACCTGGCGTGCCTGACGCGCACTTAATAAATGGACTGCAAAGGGTTAATACTGTTACAGTACCAATACAGTTGCATATACCTGTCCACATTTATGTATATTTAAATCGACAGTGTTCAGGTTTTGTTTCAACCGCTTATCCGATTGAAACGAAAATTGGAATAAAACATCTCAGTATGGTCATCTGTTACGCTTGTTCAAGGGAAGTTGCTACTGTGAAAATCATGGCGTCCATGCTGCATGACATCAACATACGCAACTGGCTATAAAACTGCCTAACTTCTTATCGCTGCACCAAAACGCATTACATTTGACACGGATGTAGAAGACTATAGGATGTTGTGTCGTGGTCAATATGGCGGCCTTTGGTCACATGGTGTGGCAGCCATCTTGGATTTAATGAAAAGTTTGGACAATATTCAAAAGTCTCATGAACGGTAAATAGTATAGCTGTGAAAAATTTTGTACATAGTGTGCACATGTCCACGATTGATTCTACTTAAGGAAAAATTGATCGGTCACATGGTGTGGCAGCTATGTTGGATTTTGTGTAAAACGCTTAAACAACAACTCCTCATGAGCCCTTTGGCTGATTGACGTGAATCTTGGGTATACGTTATCTTTGTACTGTCCTCTAAAAAAGTTAGTCAGGAAAAGTTCCTACATCAACAAACATGACTGCCTTGAGCCAATCAATATGGGTGACATGCCACTTTTACCCAAATTTCACCCTGAAATGATACATTCACACCACTAGGGGCAGCTGTTGCCATAGAAACGTGAGTACAGTCTTGGAAAAATATTTCTTGAAAGCAGCCATTTTTCGCTGGTGCGAGAACAGTTTTACTAACTCATGTAACTTAAAACACAGTAATTACAATGGAAAGGATTATATTAATGTAGACGTACACACAGTATATTATACAAAGATACATACTGTAAACTAAGAAAACATTATTTTAAGAGCTGCATCCACGCAAAAAAAAAATAAAAAATAAAAAACCTATTGCCAATATTCAAAGTCTGAACCGCAGATGAAAACATACACATTTCACGTCCACATTTTCCACTTGTACGCTTGAGCGCTTTCGATTGACTGACTTTTATAATTAATATTATACTATATATATATATATATATATGTATATGTAGGTCTGTATATGGCAGATGTCAGTTACGTTCTACTGATTATTTTAATTATATTAAATTGTATTTATAGGGCTGTGTTTAGAGAAATCAGGTCAGATTCAGTTGCAATTCAACAGTACCCACTGGAAGAAAAAAAAAAAAAACCTGCGTAATGTTATTTGCTTACTTGAAAATATCCTCGTGGATATGCTGGCTTAACACAGCTGTCGAAGCTGAACAGAAGCCCCAAAAAAAAAAAAAAAAGTATTGGAACTGATTTGAACACCGGATAGCAACCCAAGTGACCTGTCAAAGGTTGGTGTTTCCTCCAGCAACGAGGAATTTGAAGAAATTACTAACACTAAATTGTTTTGTTTTATTGGGTTCCTGTTGCAAAGAAGACGGGAGGTTGTGAGTACTGTATAACCATTCCTTTTTGTGGAGGAGATACTAGAAGGCTGTTTTTTTTTATAGCTGGATGTACCGCGTTGTTTTGGTTAAATTTATTTTTTAGCCCTGGATGTAGGGTGAAGCAGCATTTTCCAGCCTCTACGCTCCCTAGCCACGTACAGGCCTGCCACATTGTTATTGAACTCAAGTAACGCAAGTACTTTAGTTACGCACAAATAAACGTGTTAGATATATACCAGGATATAAATCTATAACAAGTACTGTTTTGTTTATTTGCCGTTTGACTTACAGCTGTACTATAACAATGTATATTTAACTTATTATTTTTGCCTTTGAAATATTTATATTGGGGAAATTAACCCTTTTGCAAGTGTAACAAAAAGGGCAAACAATAACAATTATTTTTCATTTGTCAGCATAAGTTTCCTTTTCTATTGTATTGCATAAACTAGTTTAATTTTGTTTATTTTACTTTAGGCTTTGGGAGCATGTTATATAATTTGTTTATTTGCAATTTAAAGCCATAAAGTGTGTGGTATTTAATTTGAGCAGTACACTTTAAAGTGGTGGGAGTTCCCAACCTAGTGAAATACTCACTATTTATATAAAGTGCTTATGTTTTATTATTTAATGTAGGATGTGTGTTGATATGAATTGGTTTTGATTTGTTGTGGAGTGAATAGAATTGCAAGTTTTGTATGTTTGTAATTTATGAGATGTGACTTTTGTTGTTTTACAAAAACTGGTGTGTTTATATGAGCACTATAGGTAATGCAAATAGTGGAATACGTAATGCATAAATAGGTTTATATAGTATGGGTAAGAAGTTCTGGTCTGAATAATTGAAGAATACACAGACTGATAGTTAAGTGCTGTATTTATAGTAGTTAGATGTCTCTTATTGTAGATGTGATGTGTTGCTACAGTACAAAACATGGCTGCTGTGGGCCAATGACATTTCAGCATTGATCATATAACCAGTGATTCCCATATTTTTGCCAAAATTGACAGTCAGCTGTGTCCAAAATGATTTGTGATGATAACGTTTCATCTATAACAACCAATGCGCTTAAATTTCACGCTAACTGCTTGGAAGCTGTAAAGTTGCTTGCAACTCTAGTTATTATTATTATTATTATTATTATTATTATTATTATTATTATTATTATTATTATTAGTCCTATTTAAGGGCCTAGTGGCCAGACTACACCGACTGCCCAGAGAAAAGTGACCTGTCAAAGCTTGGTCCTGTCAAAGGCGGCCAGAGAAAAAATTCAATTTAGCACCCCTAAAATAGGGGTGCCAACAAGAACTAGGCCTTAACTAATTAAATGAAAAGACCAGAAAAAAGGACTGTAAATTAAATGTTTAGAACAAAAGGGGAGGTGGTACAGAGCATGCCCCCTAGAGCCCACTGGTCGACAAAGGTGGCCATGTCGCCAGCGGACTCTGCGTGGGCGTGCTCTAACTGAACCCTGGATCGGACGAGGGCCCTGAACATGGCCCCGCAGTCAAAGAGACCCTCCCCGATCATCTTGCGCTTCCTGGTCTTGTAAATTGCCAGTTTACCAAGAGCCAGGAGCAGATTCACGAGGAGGTCTCTCTTCTTGCTGGAGCCACGAACAGGGTGCCCGAAAATGAGGAGGGTTGGGGAGAAATGCAGCCAGAACTGCAGCAGGAGGTTCTTCAAAAGAAGGAAAAATGGCTGCAGCCTGGCGCACAGAAAATAAATATGAGCTACCGACTCGGACTGACCGCAGAAAGGGCATGCGGCGTCCGAGTCGGTAAAGTGACGCAGGATCTCTCCTGACGCGAGCGCTCCGTGCAGGACCCTCCATCCCAAGTCCCCAGCTCCCCTGGAGACCAGCGGGGAGTACAGGGCCTCCCACTGGGGACTCTCGCCCTCCGGTGGTCGGAGGGTCTCCCCAAGCGGTGTCTCGGCGGAGATGATGGGATGGGAGGGTGTGTGGGCGTCATCGCAGACAGGGTCCTCCTCGACGCCGATCGGAGCGGGGTCGAGGAGAACTGCGAGATCCTGCTCAGGTTGTTCTCTAGGGGAGGCCGAGGGGGGGCTCGGGCCTTGGGTTCGATCAGCAGGACTGGAGAGCCGGGGGTAGTGGGGGGGGAAGGTGGCTCACTGGTCCTGAGAACTCCCTCGAGATACCTGACAGAGTCTGGGTGCAACGCTGCTTTGCACTCCCGGATCGCGCGGCCGGCCGTCCTGACGGTCGCTCAAGTTGCCCTGGCGACCAACGACTCAGGAGTCAGCCACTCCGACCGCTCGCGATCCAGGAGATCCCAGACTCTGGTCACCTTGGCTGAGATCAGCGCGCGCCGCACCGAGGGGGACTCCAACGCCTGCACACCTAGGTGGGGGTTGTGCAGCAGGGGCTCCAGAAGGAGCTCTTCGCCCTCGGTCGGAACGGCGCCTCGGCCGATAGAAAACATGCTCCGGGTCCTGAGCAGGTCCTGGTAAAAGACTGGCAGCTCGGGGAGACGGATTCCCCGGAGGTCGATCCAGAAGAGCTGCCGGTCGTAGCCCAGGTCGTGCAGCTGGCGCAAAAGGAGGGACGCCAGCGTGCGCCACTGCGGGGCCGGGTCTGCGTATAGGTATCTCTGCAGGGTCTGGAGGCGGAAGGTGTGCACCTGGCTCCTGATGCACACCAACCCTTGCCCTCCCTTGGCCAGAGGGAGGCTCAGAACCGCCGCAGAGACCCAGTGCTTTCCATCCCAGAAGAAGTCAGTCAGCTTCCTCTGGACCCTGGCCACAAACTCAGGGGGCGGGCTCATGACGGTGAGTCGATGCCAAAGCATCGACGCCACCAGTTGGTTTATCACCAGAGCCCTGCCCCTGAAGGAAAGCAGTTTCAGCAGACCCGACCACGACCTCAGCCTAGCAGCCACTTTGTCCTCCAACTCCACCCAGTTGGCTGCGACCGAGGTCTCCATGGGGCTCAGGTGGACTCCCAGATATTTGAAGCCGTCCGCTCCCACTGGAACTGCTGGAGCGACGGGAGGAATCCACCGCCAGGGACCTACCAGTAACCGGAGCATTTGTCCCAGTTGATCCTGGCAGAGGAAGCGGCAGAGTAGGCGCTCTGGCAGCTCCGCATCCTCTCCAGGTCAGCGGGTCGGAGGCCACCAGGAGCACGTCGTCGGCGTGGGCCGACAGGACCACCCTCGTGTCCGGCGCGCGGCAACCCGTGAGCCTCCTGCGAAGGAGGCAGAGGAAGGGCTCGATGCACAGCGGCGTACAGTTGTCCGGACAGAGGCAGCCCTGGCGTACTCCTCTCCTGAACGCGAGGGGGCGGTCAGGGACCAGTTCACCTTCAGAGGCACTCGGCAGGCGTGCAGCATCCGGAACAGGCCGACAAAGCAGCGGCCCGAATCGAACGCTTCGCAGGGTTCTGGAGATACTCGTGAGCCACCGATTGACGCGCCTTCTCCTGATCCAGAGAGGGAAGACGACCGACCGGTCCTCCTGCAGTAGTGCAGGAGGTCCCGAACCAGAAAGATGTTATCAAAAAATCGTCCGGTTCGGGACCGTGTAGGACTGGTCGGGGTGGATCACGTCTGCCAGCACGATGGGGCGCAGGAGGGGCCCCCAAAAGGAAAATTTAAAAATAAATCAAAGTTTAAAACTAAACAATAGTTTTAAACTTAAAAGAAAAATCAAAAATCAAACTGAGGGCAAACAAAGGAGCACACGGCCTGTGCTCCCTGCCTGCCCTTCCCCCACTCTGCACACAGCAGAGATGGGGGATTTTTTAAAACAAAACGATTTTTAAAACAAAAACTAAAACAGTTTTATAAATGAAAATAAGATCAATAAAAAGACAAAAATAAAACCTTTAAGGTAAAATTAAAAGTTTAATTAAGGAGTGTTTTTTAAAAGAGGAAAAATTAAAGAAAGAAAAATCTCTCCTGCACTTGCTTATGCAGGCAAGTGCAGGGAGAGAAAGGAAAAACTAAAGTGTTTTTTTATAAAAATAAAAACACTAAATCAAAAAGTTTTCCACAAAAAAGGTGCCCTACTACTTTAGATAACCTAAATTATAAAAAGATTTAGAAAATAAAAAGTTTAAATAACTGTTTTTAATGGTTTTTAATGTGGAAACTGAGGGGCTCAGAAATGTGTGGCCTCTCAGTAGTAGTCGTAGTCGTAGTAGTATTAGTGCTGGGACTGTTTAAGTGAGGCAATTCAGAATGACCTGCTTGCCTGCATTTTTGTCCCAGATTACTTTCCATAGAGATCACTGTGCGTGCGCGCACATAATCTGGTTTGTTTACTTTTTGCTCTCTAAAACTTTTAAATAGAGGCTCAAGAGCTGCTGTGTTGATTCGGTGTTTATTTTATGTATATTAATCTCACATACCACTCAGAGCTCTTTTTCATTTGCCATTTTTTTAAACTGTTGCGCAAATTCTGGTGAGACGGTAAATAAGTGCAAGGTATTTGTCATTTGTAGCGAATACGAACATCTACTCTGAATACTCTGAATATTCGGATATTTGTCCCAGCACTATATTATTATTATTATTATTATTATTATTATTATTATTATTATTATTATTTATAATTAGGTCACTATCGCTATAGAAAATTATTTTTTACCATTGTTTTCTTTTAAAAAAACACTTTAAAACCTAGATTTACCTTAAACTTGTACTGATTCGTCGGGTGCCTTTCCGCTGAGTAAAAGATGTTCTAAGAAAATAGTCCTGAACATTTTTTTAAATAAAAAAAACAAAGATGACATACATGTAAAGACAAAAACAATGAGTTTTTATTTAGTAAATCGATTTTTATTTTGTATTAACTTGTTAAGGTTTTAAGCACCTATTTCTAATCAGGACATTGTCTGAGGAATGAACGGAGCAATTACTGAACAGTCCGTGTACGATGGAGTCTGAACTACCAATACAATCTCTCATTAAATACCACTATAAAATGCCTCCTAGCTCACCATGTTTTTACCTTCAGCCAAACCCTTTCTCTCCTGAATCTATATATGAATGGAGCAATATTACCGAACTGTCCGCGTCTCGTTTTGTTGTTGTTGAAAGATGCTGTGTCTGTGCTGCAGTCGAGCTGACAGTCTGTGATTGGCTCTCTGCAGTTGCAGGTACAGGACTGGTTGCTTTCGTCGATGCAAAGTATTGATTGGCTGGTTTTGGTGGATAATAGAATTAATTTGGACCAATTGTGTCTTTTCTTTACTGTCCAATAAATGTGAACTATGCTTAAAAATACAGCAAGTCAAAAAGAAAAAGCCAGCACGTGCGTGGATTGACTTTAAATTTGATTCACAGTTGGTGACGAGATGTTCCAGCGGGCATCTACTGTATATTAGAGCCTGCTAGAATTGGAAGCTGATTGGCTGACGGTACTGAATTGTTTTCTAATGTTATATTATGATTTAACCCTTTTAAGGACCGGGATTGTGTTAACATGATCATACTGAAGTGGGCTTCTAGGACCAAAGTATTTGACAGTTATATTAGAACGGTTATTCTGTGTTTTTATCTATCTATCTATCTATCTATCTATCTATCTATCTATCTATCTATCTATCTATCTATCTATCTCTATCTATATATCAATATATATCTATCGATATGCATGAAAATTGGTGTGTGTGGTGATTGACAGGCTCAACAAACCCTGTGAACTGGGTAGCATTTTGTGAAATACTTTTGAGATGCAGCTGTTTAAAAAAAAAAAAAAAAAAAGAATTAAGATGCTTTTGTATACACCTGTATCTCAAAAAGTACTGCCAATTAAGGAACCACACTTGGCATACATAGTCCCGGGAGTGTAGATGTGCAACGGGATATTTATATTTTCAGGGGGGGTCCTGGTTTTACCAAAATTGAACCAGTGCTTGGCAGCGTTGCTTTCGACAGTTCCATTTCACTGAATAGGGAGACATTGAATAGCCTATAGTTCAGCACACACGGGTCACATCTGTGTTTCTGTCTGGATAAAACTGGTAATCAGTGATAATAATTAGTGTTTGTGCCTTCAGTACTGGGGAAACTAATAATAATTTGTTCATTTAAGAAATACGTTTTTCTCCCCCACTTTATGATAGGGTTGGGAGTTCATCGAAACTGTCAGTGTTCCATTCCACACACACCCACACAGCATCAGCGGTCAGAGAAATGAACAAGTGAAATGGAGAATGCAGTGGCACTTTACAGTATTACCCTGTTGCTGGGTTGTATTGTTGCTCACCAGTCCTTAATTTGTAATGTAATGAATAAAATTAAAGTCTGTACGTTGCTGCTGCTTGAATAGAATGAACGTACCAAAAAAAAAAAAAACACACATTTGAGAGCGAAAAAAAAAAAAACTTTCATAACTAAAGGGGTAAACCAAGAGGTGTCGTGGCTCAGCCCTGGAGAGCACAAATTAATCACTAGTTAAATAATCAAATGTAAGCCTCGGATAAAGGCGTCTACCAAATGGATCAAAAATAATAGACTACAGTGTATTTGTTATGACACCTCCTATTTTAAACTCCAATTGCTTTTTTTTGAAGATCGTTGTTATTGGGTTTGTGATTATTTGTTTCTATCAAAGTTGTAATTTGCTTTGTTAAACTAATGATCTGACTGAACAGCTTTACATGGCCCGGCTTAAACAAAACTATTGTTCGTCGAGGAACACATTGATTCACATAAAATAAAATAAATACATACTGCCTGCTGGATACGAAAAAAGAAAGAAGTCTGTCAATACTTGTAAACGCAATACTGTAAATAGTTATGATCTTGTATAGCGTAGGTTCTAAAAAAAAAAAAAAAGTGAGAAGATAATGTTTTGCCAAATAGAATAAAATACAAATGCATACTATTATATGTATGCATGTTATATATTCCATATTTAAGCACATACATTAAACACTTTCTGCTATTTGTTTACTGTATATCGCTGCCAAAGGAAGTTTGAGATTTTTTAAATTAACAGCGCGTGCTGGTCCACGAAGTTATTCTTCAACTGCTACAGAATGTTTATCTTGAAAGAGACCTTCACAACGCAAAGTAATTTACTGACAAGTGGGTCAAAGCTATTAATCATTTGTGTTAATTTAAGAAACCCCTGAAATAAGGATGTATCAGACAGCAGTAGAACATCCACGAGTAAAATAAAAAGTTATTTAACTTTTGTTAATGAAATGGCTGAATAACAATATATTTTTTAGAAAGTATAAGACATGACTGATGACGATAATCAATCAGCCTGAATTGAGAAAATAAATTAATACTACTCGCAGGGAGTAGTCTAAAGCCAGTAAAAAAACAAAACAAAAACATTACAATACAGTATATTATTAATACAGTGACAATACAACTGTAGTAATATTCGTATTGTAATTGTTTATGTGTACAACTCGTCAAGACAGTACAGTAAAGTACAACTATACAGAATTTTGTTTATTACATTTCGAGTTTTGGGCAATTCAATTTTGGGCAATTCAATTTAGAAATGCATGTAACCTGTTATTGTTATTATTTCATTTTTAATAAATACTCTTGGTATATCACAGATTATTATATACATTTTCAGATATCCAAATCACTATACAGAATTTCTATTTATTACATTTCAGAAACCTTTTTTTCCTTTGGTGGTTGATCCAAATATCTCCAAACTAATTCAGGTAAGAACTGACATGACTTGAAAGATGCGCCTGACAGATAAGAGAGAAGAAGCGACGGCAAATCCAATATGGCATCAAGACCTTAAATTGCAAACAACGCATCCATCTGCCTAAAAATCTGCAGGATTCTTACATGAGCTTTCTAGAGAGTGGACAGAGCCACACAACATGAAGAATAACTGCTCCCTGGCAGTACTATTCAAATAATGTCACCAGCTCTTCAGCCTCAGGTACAGCCCTTGCTTTCCCCACCTTTCCAGCCTCAGATAGAGCCATTGCTGTGCCCACCTCTCCAACCTCAGGTACAGTCCTTGCTATTGCCATACCTGCAGCCTCCAATGCAGCCGTTACTGTCCCCACCTCTCCAGCCTCAGGTACAGCCATTGCTGCTTCCATCTCTTCAGCCTCCAAGGCAGCCTTTGCTGTCGCCACATCTGCAGCCTCAGGTACAGCTGTTACTGTCCCCACATCTCCAACCTCAGGTACAGGCATTGCTGTCGCCACATCTGCAGCCACAGGTACAGCCGTTACTGTCCCCACCTCTCCAGCCTCAGGTACAGCCATTGCTGTCGCCACATCTCCAGCCTCAGGTACAGCCGTTGCTGTCGCCACATCTGCAACGTCAGGTACAGATGTTACTGTCGCCACATCTGCAGCCTCAGGTACAGATGTTACTGTCCCCTCCTCTCCAGCCTCAGGTACAGAGCCGTTGCTTTCCCCACCTCTCCAGCCTCAGGTACAGCCGTTGCTTTCCCCACCCCTCCAGCCTTGGTACAGCCGTTGCTGCTTCCACGTTCTCAGCCTCAGGTACAGTCCTTGCTGTCCCCACCTCTGTAGTCTCCAGGGCAGCCGTTGCTGTCCCCACCTTTTCAGTCTCCAAGGCAGCCATTGCTGTCCTCACCTCTTCAGCCTCAGATACAGTCCTTGCTGTCCCCACCTCTCCAGCCGCAGGTACAGTTCTTGCTGTCCCCACCTCTCCAGCCTCCAGGGACAGTCTTTGCTTTCCCCCCTCCTCTAGCCTCAGGGGCAGGGATTAACAACATTTGATTTTGCCTCAATAAACCTGGCTTTTAAAAAAATCTTTACTTACTTGTTAGTTGTTTGATTTTCCAAGAGGCCTTCTGCAAAACTTTGGCAAAAACTTTGTTAAAGTAACGTTAAGGTTTGTTTTTGCAAATGTCCAAAAGGTTAGGAAATTGCAAGTTAAGGTAGCCACGCAACCTTAACTCTGCACCCTTATGTGTGTTTCCTGTCACACTTGACATCACATATGACATCATCAATGACATGAGCAATGACATCACTAAGCACATGACAAATTCTCCCCGAAGACTGGCCAAACGGAAGTCATTGTGATTGGTAACATGTATCAATAACTGCATTATCTTTGCTGTCAAAATGTGCTTTAACTAACAACAGATTTCCATGTACTCAGAAATGTTTAATTCATGTTGAGGTATGTAGTGATGAGTATTTGATGGTTGGGAGTTCCACGCTGCCTCAGCAGAGTGGGACTTTATGGTAAAGGAATACTGCAGCTACCAGTCTCCGCTCTAACCGAGGAGTTTAAGTGCGCCAAGGTCAGACTGGAAATGACATTAGTAGAGTCACGCGACAAATGCGTAAGGGAGGCAGCACCTGTGTTGAAAACTGGAAGAAAGTGGGAGGCAAAGAAAGCTGTGGAAGATGCAAAGGCTGCCCTTCTAATTAGTGATATCATGGGGCAAGTTCAGCATGGAAGAGGGGGTCTTGGTCTCAGTTCAGCTCCTCCTACATGGCACAAGGCAGCCCCAGCTCAAAGGAGGAAGCTGGTAGTCAACGAGGTGCAAAAGCAGGAGGAGAGGATGAGGTGTATAAAGGCCATTTCCCAGGCCAAGCAGGGAGAATGGATGAGATGGGAGAGTGTGGAACAACGCAAGATTGGCTGGCAAGACCTATGGTCAATGGAACAGAGCAGGATCAGTTTCCTCATCAGGTCAACATATGATGTTCTCCCATCACCACAGAACCTAAACCTCTGGGTAGGAGAGGATCCCTCATGTCCTTTGTGTTCATCACCTGCAACATTAAGGCACATTTTGACAGGATGTAAGGTGGCTCTTAGCCAAGGATGGTTTACTTGGCGCCATGACCAGGTGCTGCGATGTTTGGCTTTCGCATTGGAAGACAAGCGTAACATGACCAATAAGTTGCCACCTGTTTCATCAAAACATTACACACAAAAGACAACATTCCTCCGCCCAGGAGAGCAACCACCAAGAAAAGGTGTTAAAACCAATCCTCGCCCAGGACGACTGGAAAATGCTGGCAGATGTTGGTCAACGGCTTATTTTTCCACCTGAGATTGCCACCACTAACCTTCGACCAGATATTGTCTTGTGGTCTGGATCAGCACGCCTTGTTCACCTGGTAGAGTTAACAGTGCCATGGGAGGATGCTGTAGATGAGGCGTATGAGAGGAAGAAACTGCGGTATGCTCAACTAGCCACTGAAGCGGAACAGCGAGGATGGAGAGTCCGGGTTTATCCAGTGGAAGTGGGTTGTCGAGGATTTGTGGCACACTCTACAACCCGGTTTCTCAGAGATGTCGGATTCAGTGGCCAAGAGTTGCGTCGCACAGTGAAGAACTTATCTGAAGCAGCAGAGAGGAGCAGCAACTGGCTGTGGTTGAGACGGAAAGATTCTGGTTGGATCTCAAGCACAATAGAAAGAAAGAAACGCTGATGTACAGGTAAGTAAGCTGGGCTGAGTTGAGTGGGGGATGGAGGGGGGGTGATGCTGGGATGCCAGAATCACCGTCGAGCCCTCTTGAGGTGTCGTGGGCTAGTCGACGAAACACTGAGGATGGAAGGTGCCCACTTGAAGACCCCAGAGATGTACCCTACTTAGCTCAATCCAGACGGTTGTCATGCTGATGCGCTGGGGAGGCCGCACTGTGGTTGATCCCCGGAGCCAGTGTCGCAGCCGTTGTGTGTGCTGATGCGCCAGGGAGGCAAAATAAGCTGATCCCTGGAGCCAGCATTACACTTCAGCCATTAACACCAGACAGAAGGATATCTACATCATCATATGGAAGGAAACGTAAATGGATGGAGACACATATGGATCACATTAGTTTACTGTAAAGCTACGTCTTGGTGCTTATCTTGGCGAGAGCCGAGTTCAAATCAGCATGAAGTTTTAACATCTACTCTCGTGTAATGGAAATCATTTTGGAAAGGAGTACTTGAAAATGGATGGGACGTGCAATATGTGAAACCCTACATGCTAGATAACACTCTCCATTAAATTTCGCTCAGAAGACGCCAGTGAAATAGAAAAGGAATGTTCTGTAGTACTGTATGGTATACTGCTGCTCCATGTATACTGTGGTACACAAAGCAGTGTTTTATGTTTCTTGGAAGCATAAAATCCATGCATTACAATCCAGTTCTGCTTTATGTACTTCATTGAACTGCAGAAATCTGCAATTGTACCTAAACATTTCAATGTCATAATTGACTTCCAGACATAAGATTGTTGGCAAGAATTCATACTGAGCTCTAAAGTTTGTCAGCCCTGGTTAAAGATATAAATAATGTATCCGATCTGAAGCAAGTGTAAAACTCACCTGAATATTAAATAAAAATATATATATAAATATTTTAAAACTAGCAAGAAATGACTTGTTGCACTAGCAGCAGTTACATTATTGTTTTCATGATTGTTTTGCCCGCTAAATCAATGGACCATATTTAGAAGCAAGCACAAAGGCAAATACACAATTTCTCAGAGCAATAAGACCATTTTAATGGTATAAAACAGGAAACAACTCTTGACTGGTCCTTCCTGCAACTAAGTTTATACTGTTGAAATTGTTTTGTTCAGCAAAAAAATAAAATAATGTCTCTGCATTTGCTTCAGAGTGAAGTCTTTTTTATATAGTAAAACAGTGCTTTTGACATGGCAAGTATTTTGAACTGCCTTACTTGGGGAATAATTACCTTCTAAAGAACATTACTTGCTTTTCTTTGTTCAACACTTTCCTTTAATAAACTACATGTGGGAATACTAGGTGTAGCACTGTGCCGAGACTTGCATGTATTTGTATTTAATGCGTGCCCAGTAAGTACATATTGTGTATTTTATGCTGAAACATCTTTCCAATTTTGTAGGTTTGCAATTACTGAAACCATAACTTGACAACAGGAACGTTTCCCAAAGTGGGAGTCGTGACCCAAATATGCGTCGCCAAACAATCTAAAATATATTACGTTTAGTGCACACTGTTCAGATTTAGTTTCACTTTACAACTTCTTATGCTTATATTCAAAGTAAATATAAGTTGCATTCAAATCATTAACAGTAATTATGTAAACAATGTATTGTTTTATCACCAGTGTTCTGCTTTAAATATGAACCAATAAAAATAGGTATAAGGTTGTAACAATTCCCATGCTACATAATGTGGGTGTAAGTCTCACCCACCTGTCTCTTTAATTAGGGTCAGTAGCCTGGCCAGGTTAAAACTTCATTTCCCATAGTTCCTTGCAACCACCCTCTGTTCATCCTCTCTCCCCATTGGCTCATTCAGATTTCCACCCCTCCAATCTCAGAGCTCCTTAGTAGCCATCACTTGTATTAAAGCTGGCTAATCAGGCCTGAGGGAGACTCCCTTTCTCAGAGGAATCCATTAAACTACAGCATTTTCTCTACTTAAATTTCAGTGAATCCATTACCATCCTTAGATAATTCCAGTGCATCCGTTTATTTTCTTTTGTTGCTGCGCTTTGTCTAAACTCCTCTTTTTGTTTTCATTGTTACTTGTTTAAGTTTAGCTGTTTTTCTAGGTCTGTTTAGTGTTTGTTGTTTTTGTGTGACAGCCTCCATTTTTCCTGATCCTCCTGATTTTTCCAAACAACTGTTCACCATTCAACTCAACACTACTGGACAGTCTCAACAATTTCAACGTACTCAATGTTTTCAACCTTCTACAATCACCATCATTTCGGGACACTTTGCTGGACTGCCTTATTTGTGGGTGAGATCATTTCTTTTTTGTTTGGATTTTTTCTACTTTAATTTGATACTTTGTTTCCTGTATTTTTTGTTATTTTGTTACTTTGTATGGATTTCAGTTACCCGCTATTACTGGACTTGTTGGGCCTACCTGTCATTTTCCCACCATTGCCATAGAGACTGTTAAATGTAATTGTTTCCACAAGTCACTGTTTTTCATCTATATCTATTTATTTATCTTTTGTCTATCTGTGTGGGTTGTGTTTGTGAGTGTGGGTTTATTGGAGACCCTCCGGACACCATTCATTTCTACTTTGTGAATCTGTTTAGCCTTCTGTTTGTCCCTACATACTTATCTGTACCATCTTATTTCTTACCTGTTACCTGCAATTATTTGAATTCCTGTCTTATCATTATTCATTTAATTCAGTTGTTCATTTTTTCATTTGTTGACATTATTGTTCACAATAATAAACCGATTGTTCGTGAAATTGACACCTCTGACGTCCCTGCTTTTGCTGTCTGTCGCTCTTGCTGACTTATTTAGCTATAGGAATAGGGCCAGTAGTATCTCCTTAGGGAGGACAGTGCAACTGCTTCTCAGTTGTGCAGAGTGATCGTTACAGAATTGGTGGCCCGTACGGGGACCCTTTGTGTCATTAAATTCATATCTAAATTCATCAGTTTAAATTGTTGGGAACTTAATGTCAGAAATGGAAGATCAGACCTTGACTTCGCTAAACTTCTCTGAGATTGGAGATAGACCCCATGTGACTATCAGAGAGCCTATCACAGAGAGAACCACCCGCATTAGTGACCTGTACATTACCCAGGAAGGGGCAGATCTTTCTGGAGGCGTTGATGATGGAGGGAACCTTACTGACAGTGTTGCGATAGGGCAATTGACTGAGCACTGTTCCCATCTCACCGACCATGTTGAGCAACTGGAAACACAGCTGTCTGAGTTACAGGAGAGCAGCATTAATCGTGAACAGGTCCTGCGAGGTTACATCGAAGGACGCTTCGCAGATATGGAGAATCGAAGGCAAGAGGCCCTTGACGAAATGGATCTGGAAGTGGTGAAGTGCCTGAAACGCAGCGATGTGCTGTGGGGAGAAGAGCTGAAGAAACTCTTCAAAAAGACCAGCACCCCTCGTCTACCACTTTCTTTGCCGTCTCTCTCCTCTAGAAAGCAGTCTACACCACAACAATTCTCCTTTGACGGTGGGTCTGCTGATTACCATGGCTCCAGAACTGAAGGAAGTCTTTCCCAAGCAAAGCTGCCCATTAAAATCAACTTCCCAGAGTTTGGCGGGGAGGCCAGCAGCGATGCCATTGACTTCCTGGACAAATGTGATGAATTCCTAGCGCTACGACCCATGACACCCTATGAGATCATGGCAACCATGTCCAGTGTGCTGAAAGGCTCAGCAAAGAGCTGGTGGTTTGCAGAGCGCAAGGTAATTCACTCCTGGGAACAGTTCAAGACTGTCTTCCGTCAAGCCTTTCTGCCGTCTGACTTCCAGACCGAAGTGGAAGACCGACTTCGCTCCAGATTCCAACTTTCTGACGAGCGAATCCTTGACTTCGCCTATGACTACCGTGCCCTATGTCTGCGCTGGAAGCCAGACTTGGAGGAGACTGAGTTGGTTTGTCGCATTCTAAACAGCTGTAATCCCAAACTGGCAAGCTGTCTTAGGGGAACAGTGAAGACAGTGGCAGAACTGGTGCGCATCGGGACCCAGGTGGAGAGAGACAACGCTGCTCAGCGGGAATACTGGGTCAAGGCAAAATCCAGCAAAGCCGTTCAGGACAAGAGGAGCCATAAAGGAGCTATAAAGAAGCCGGCAGAGGTCAGCATGGTGAGAAGCCAGGAGAAGAAAAATATAGTTCCTTCTGCAAGCCTGACTCTGCTGATCGTGGATGTGGGCGTTCGAGGGCTCCAAGGGCCTGCAGTCCTGGACACTGGGAGCACCTTCACTCTGATGAGAGAGAGTCTCTGGAGGAAGATAGCTCATCCAGGAGAAGAGCTGGAGTCTGCACAGGACCAGTATTTCATGCTGGCGGATGGACAGTCATAAGAACATAAGAACATAAGAAAGTTTACAAACGAGAGGAGGCCATTCAGCCCATCTTGCTCGTTTGGTTGTTAGTAGCTTATTGATCCCAGAATCTCATCAAGCAGCTTCTTGAAGGATCCCAGGGTGTCAGCTTCAACAACATTACTGGGGAGTTGGTTCCAGACCCTCACAATTCTCTGTGTAAAAAAGTGCCTCCTATTTTCTGTTCTGAATGCCCCTTTATCTAATCTCCATTTATGACCCCTGGTCCTTTTTTCTTTTTTCAAGTCAAAGAAGTCCCCCGGGTTGACATTGTCTATACCTTTCACACCAGTCACACCAGGCCAAAGGTCAAGTTCGCCTCACTTACCTTCTCCACGGAGAGATCTGGTTTCTAGGCACATATATCCTACAGGATCATCACCTGACGTTTCCCCTTGTTCTAGGCTTGGATTTCCTGGAGAAAACTCATACCCAGATTGACATTGTCAGTAGGCAGTATGGTGTCAAACATCAGAAGGATTTCTCCTACCATCCTTTTTTGCCACGGTATGAGGGGGAAGCTTCCTGGGACAGGTCCTTATCGAGTGTCAGCCTCTACTTCCATACATCTTGCCAGCCACCTACCACCTCTGATCCAAAACCATGCCAACCGGCGAAGGTGACCATGACCATCACTTCAGCTGAACCATCTCCTGTCGAGCAACAACTCCAGAACCTCCAGCAAAAGTGGTCATCGGTCTGCACTGATCAGTTGGGAATGACAACAGTCACCCGTCACTCCATCTCCACTGAGGACAAAGTCCCTGTTCGGGGTCGACTGTATAGAGCGTCTCCACTGAAGAAGGCTTTAATCAAGGAACACGTCCAAGACATGCTTCTGGACGGAGTTATAGAACCATCGAACTCCCCATGGTCCTCTCCAGTGGTGCTCACAGAGAAGAAAGATGGTGGTTACAGGTTCTGTGTGGACTACAGAAAGCTGAATGCAGAGACTGTCTTTGATGCATATCCCATGCCCCTCATTCATGACATCCTGGAGTCCCTGAGTGGTGCTGCGGTATTCAGTTCCCTTGATCTACGCTCGGGTTACTGGCAAGTGGCGATGGACTCAGCAAGTAGGGCGAAGACTGCTATTACTACACCCTTTGGTTTTTAATTTAATGTAATGCCATTTGGGTTAAATGCTGCAGCCACTTTTCAACGGCTGATGGAGAGAGTGTTAGGAGACCTCCGAGGGAAGATCTGTTTCGTCTACATAGATGACATCATTGTCTATTCACCAAACTCAGCGCAGCATCTTCAAGACCTCGAAGCTGTCTTCCACAAACTTCATCTGGCCCGTCTTACTCTCAATCTCAAAAAATGCCACTTCTTTAAACACACTCTCCATTTCCTCGGTCATGTGGTTTCAGGTGAGGGTGTAGCTGCTGATCCCCACAAGCTCCAAGCCATCCAGGAATATCCCATTCCTACCAACTTGAAGGAGGTTCAACGGTTCCTAGGTTTGGCAGGGTGGTACCACAAGTACATACCCAGGTTTGCGGATATTGCTGCCCCACTTAACAACTTGAAAAAGAAAGATGTCCCCAGGAAATGGACAGGAGAGTGCCAGAAGAGTTTCAAACTCCTCCAAGAAGCTTTGATCAGTCCTCCAGTCCTCGCTCACCCGGACATCAACAAGACGTTCCGAGTCTTTACTGATGCCAGTGATGTAGGACTAGGAGCGGTTCTGACTCAGCTAGAAGGAGATGATGAGAAGGTAATAGCCCTCGCCCCAAATTACTGAACTCTGCGAAAAAAACTACTCCACATCTGAAAAGGAGTGTCTCGCTGTCGTGTGGGCAGTAGAAAAATGGCGGCATTATCTGGAGGGGATGGAGTTTGAGGTTGTCACTGACCACGCTGCACTCTCCTGGGCATTCAATAACCCAAAAACCTCTTCCAGACTGACCCGCTGGACTCTTCGCCTACAACAATTCACTTTTACCGTTATTTACAGGAAAGGTAGTCTGAATCTTGTACCTGATGCACTCTCCAGAGCTCCACTTGTACCACCTTCAACTCCTTCTGCATCAGTGTGTGCTAGCAATGCCCCTGCGAGTAGCATGGATCTTCCCACCACCATGGACCAGATTGCGGCCGCTCAGTCCAAAGACCCAGCTATCGCTGATATCATCAATGACATTGCTTCCAATACTGCCAATGATAACCGCATCTCCTTCATCCAACAGCAGGGACTTGTGTATCGCCGGGTGCCCATTCCTAAACAAGGATTCCGATACCAGCTGGTTATTCCGGAACAGCTGACGGATTCCTTCCTCCACCACTACCATGACAACCCTTTGGGAGGTCACCTGGGCAGGATGAAGACCCTGTTGCGCATGTTGGAGGTTGCATGGTAGCCCTCCATCCGTAAAGATACATGGCGCCACATAAAGGAGTGTCAAACCTGCCAGAAGTACAAACCGTCCAACACCAAACCTGCAGGTCAACTCCAGTCCACTACTGTGAAGGAGCCCGAGAGATGCTGGGTCTGGACCTAATGGGACCTTTCCCAAGAAGTAAAAAAGGTAACACTTACATCCTGGTCATTGTTGATTACTTCACAAAGTGGGTTGAGCTGTTTCCATTGCGGAACAGTAAGACCACCAAGATTGTGAACATTTTGACGCAGGAAATATTCACTCGATGGGGAACACCGCAACACATTCTTTCAGACCGTGGACCTCAGTTCACGAGCCAGTTACTCGCAGAGGTGTGCAAGACCTGGGGAGTCGTACAAAAACTCACCACCAGCTACCACCCACAGACCAACCTGATAGAACGCGTGAACCGCACCTTAAAGACCATGGTTGCATCTTTCGTTGGGAAAAACCATCAGCTGTGGGATCAGTGGCTACCCGAGTTTCGTTTCGCCCTCAACACCGCCAAACATGAAACCACTGGCTTCTCTCTTGCAGTACTAGCGCTTGGAAGGACCATCAGAGGCCCATTGGACCGATTTAATCGCTGTTGCTCCTGCTCCATCCACCGATCCCTACCAACTGCTAGATCGCCAGCAGCAGATTGCCGAAGAGGTGAGGGATCACGTTGCTAAAGCTCAGAAACGGCAAGCTCGGAATTACAATGCCCGGAGAGCACACTGTCAGTATGAAGAAGGTGAGTTAGTCTGGATAAGATCTCACCCCTTATCTGATGCCTCCGGAAAGTTTTCTGCAAAACTTGCCCCTAAATGGTTTGGGCCAGCTCTTGTAACCAAGAGACTTGGACCCAACAACTACAAAGTCAAGTGGGGGGAGCCAGATTATTTCAAAGAGGATACCGTCAATATTGTTAATTTAAAACGCTGCTATGGCGTTGGGTCCCTTGCACCTCCAGTGTGTGGGGGGAATATGTAGCAATTCCCATGCTACATAATGTGGGTGTAAGTCTCACCCACCTGTCTCTTTAATTAGGGTCAGTAGCCTGGCCAGGTTAAAACTTCATTTCCCATAGTTCCTTGCAACCACCCTCTGTTCATCCTCTCTCCCCATTGGCTCATTCAGATTTCCACCCCTCCAATCTCAGAGCTCCTTAGTAGCCATCACTTGTATTAAAGCTGGCTAATCAGGCCTGAGGGAGACTCCCTTTCTCAGAGGAATCCATTAAACTACAGCATTTTCTCTACTTAAATTTCAGTGAATCCATTACCATCCTTAGATAATTCCAGTGCATCCGTTTATTTTCTTTTGTTGCTGCGCTTTGTCTAAACTCCTCTTTTTGTTTTCATTGTTACTTGTTTAAGTTTAGCTGTTTTTCTAGGTCTGTTTAGTGTTTGTTGTTTTATGTGTGACAGCCTCCATTTTTTCCTGATCCTCCTGATTTTTTCCAAACAACTGTTCACCATTCAACTCAACACTACTGGACAGTCTCAACAATTTCAACGTACTCAATGTTTTCAACCTTCTACAATCACCATCATTTCGGGACACTTTGCTGGACTGCCTTATTTGTGGGTGAGATCATTTCTTTTTTGTTTGGATTTTTTCTACTTTAATTTGATACTTTGTTTCCTGTATTTTTTGTTATTTTGTTACTTTGTTTGGTTTTCAGTTACCCGCTATTACTGGACTTGTTGGGCCTACCTGTCATTTTCCCACCATTGCCATAGAGACTGTTAAATGTAATTGTTTCCACAAGTCACTGTTTTTCATCTATATCTATTTATTTATCTTTTGTCTATCTGTGTGGGTTGTGTTTGTGAGTGTGGGTTTATTGGAGACCCTCCGGACACCATTCATTTCTACTTTGTGAATCTGTTTAGCCTTCTGTTTGTCCCTACATACTTATCTGTACCATCTTATTTCTTACCTGTTACCTGCAATTATTTGAATTCCTGTCTTATCATTATTCATTTAATTCAGTTGTTCATTTTTTCATTTGTTGACATTATTGTTCACAATAATAAACCGATTGTTCGTGAAATTGACACCTCTGACGTCCCTGCTTTTGCTGTCTGTCGCTCTTGCTGACTTATTTAGCTATAGGAATAGGGCCAGTAGTATCTCCTTAGGGAGGACAGTGCAACTGCTTCTCAGTTGTGCAGAGTGATCGTTACAAGGTATTTTATGTGCGGTTACTTGGGATTTTTAAAACCAGTTGTTTGCCATGTGTCTGCCCAATTCTGAATGCTGTCTAGATCATTTTGAATGACCTTTGCTGCTGCAACAGTGTTTGCCACTCCTCCTATTTTTGTGTTGTCTGCAAATTTAACAAGTTTGCTTACTATACCAGAATCTAAATCATTAATGTAGATTAGGAATAGCAGAGGACCCAATACTGATCCCTGTGGTACACCACTGGTTACCTAGCTCCATTTTGAGGTTTCTCCTCTAATCAGTACTTTATGTTTTCTACATGTTAATCACTCCCTAATCCATGTGCATGCATTTCCTTGAATCCCTACTGCGTTCAGTTTGAGAATTAATCTTTTATGCAGGACTTTGTCAAAAGCTTTCTGGAAATCTTAATAAATCATGTCGTATGCTTTGCAATTATCCATTGTCAATGTTGCATCCTCAAAAAAGTCAAGCAGGTTAGTTAGACACGATCTCCCTTTCCTAAAACCATGCTGACTGTCTTCCAGGATATTGTTACCATATAGGTAATTTTCCATTTTGGATCTTATGATAGTTTCCATAAGTTTACATATAATAGGAGTCAGGCTTATTGGTCTGTAGTTACCTGGTTCGGTTTTGTCTCCCTTTTTGTGGATCGGTATTACGTCTGCAATTTTCCAGTCTGTCGGTACAACCCGTGTGTCAAGAGACTGTTGCATGATCTTGGTTAGCGGTTTGTAAATAACTTCTTTCATTTCTTTGAGTACTAGGCTGTGTGGTCCAGTGGTTAAAGAAACGGGCTTGTAACCAAAAGGTCCCTGGTTCAAATCCCACCTTAGCCACTGACTCATTGTGCTCCGTCTTTCGGGTGAGACGTAGTTGTAAGTGACACTGCAGCTGATGCATAGTTCACACACCCTAATCTCTGTAAGTCGCCTTGGATAAAGGCGTCTGCTAAATAAACAAATAATTAATATTGGGAGGATCTCATCTGGCCCAGGGGATTTGTTTATTTTAAGAGCTCCAATCCCTTTAACACTTCTGCCTGTTATGCTAGTTATTTAAAACTGGATAGGAACAGGTCGACATGTGGGGCATGTTGTCCGTGTCCTCCTTTTGTAAAAACCTGTGAAAAGTAGTCATTTAATATATTTGCTATTTTTTTTTCTTCGTCTATGATTTTGCCCTTTGTGTCTCTTAGACATTTAACCTCCTCTTTGAATGTTCTCTTGTCTAATCTTATTGCAGAAAAAAAAAAAAAAACCTCACAATTACCATCTTATAACCTCAGTTTTTCTTACATTGGGGACGAGGATGATTCGCGTTCTCATGTGTCATTTGTTGTGAAGTACTAGCTCATGAAAGCCAAGGCGTCAGCATCTTGAGACATGGCGTCCAGATTGCGTTGGGAAGCAACACAAGTTTTTCCAGAAGAAAGCTGGTCAATTAACTAAACAGCAAGACATTCTTAATCTGTCTCCGAGAAGGAGATGAATGTATCCTACCTGGTTACAATGCATTTTGCAAAAAACTGCACAACTGACTGTTGTCGGTATGTTTGCAATGTTTGATGTTGAATTGAGAATTAAAACTTGTATTCATTATGTTGCAACACAATTTTAAATTGATATTGTAACGTGGAGGTAAAGGAACCAATCCAGGGAGGTATTCTGGTTTCAAGTGAATGGTTGGTTTATTTTACAAGAATGAGCAGTTCAATAAAATAAATGCAACAGTGGCGGGTAGTCAGCCGAGGCAAGTGGGGCATGGCCTCACCAATAATTGCATATTTGTATTATTTAATTGAGAAATATAAACATTTAAACATATTAAATAAATGTAAGTCCACAGAAGTGCTAGTGACATTATTTAAAAGTCTGAACTCGCTTTCACCAGCAGCAAAAGCGCAGTGCCAGAATACTGGAACAATGTAGTGCTGTCACATGATGCACAAACCTAGAGGCCTCACAAAGCAACTTGTTACCTTGGCAGCTCACCATGCTCGGGAGTCCCTTGTTGAAGGTGTTGCAATGGTAACCGCAGCTTGATGAGACACCTACTGAATTTGAAGTAGTTAGAATTGTGCGATTTTTAATGTGTTCAATCAATAATGGCTTTAGTTGAATCTGATATTATATGCGACCTGAGGAAAATAAGTTTTACAGTAAGACCGCAAGAAGAGAGACATTCAATTGTTAAGGACGGCAGAATAACACCAGCACTGTGAACAAACTATTGTTGGCCATGTTTCTGCTTTCAACTAAATATGACAAGGTTAACCCTTTGCAGTCCATTTAAGTGTGTGTCAGGCGCGTCAGGTCCAATTTATTTTCACACGCGCAGTTAATTTTAGACACGCTGTTTAAAAGTATTTTTTTCCACAGTCAAACGGGTTTAAAAGGCCCTGCATATCAACAAAGCACTCACTAGGCATCTCCAGCCCCGCCCCACCTTTTCGTTCGCTATAGCTTTCAAATATGTTAAGAAATAAATAATAATAATAATAGTCGTACATACCGATCAAGCATCTCCTGATCACTCGTTTTATCACCAAACTCCTCAATAATGCGATCCAAGTCATTATTTTATTACTACAACATCTCAAAAAAGCTCTGCAAATGTCCGTGATATTCTGTTTGCGCTGATTCAGTAACAGCCAACTTGTTTCCTTATGGCCGCTGTTATCTGATGCCAGGGGCAAGTATGACTATTCATGAGATACGCCCCTTTTTTTTTTTTTTTTTTTTTTTCCTGACTTGTCTCGGCTCCTGTAGCTCCCACTCGGCCATTGAATGGTTCTCTCGGCTTTTTCCGGAGAAAAAACGACTAGAAACCTGTTTTTTGTGTTTTTTTGATGATGTCGGACAGGGTCCGACATTGGACCGGATAGGAATAATTGCAATGTCGGACCTGGTCTGACATAGGACCGCAAAGGGTTAATGGAGTAAAATTGTAAATTTCTTGCCACGACATGACAAGCTGCCTTGTTCGTTTTGTGTTAATGAGTTTAGAACTAAATACTATGTGGTTTTAAGGTTGTGATTTGCGAATTGATTATAAAAACTTGTATCCACAATTCTGTAAGTTGTGTGTTGCTTACAGTGCTAATGTTTTTTTTTTTAATTGATGGGGGTATATTTTACATAGTGACTGCAGTCTATTTGAATGCATTAAAATGCTCTCAGCGGAGGCATATATGCAATCAGCTGAACAAAGTAAATTTACTTTTAGTATGTTAGTCATTGAGTGGGGGAGGTAATAACTATTTGGTGATTTGTGCCTCAAAGTCATGAGCTGCCACTGTTTACTGCATTTCAGCTGCCACTGAAATGCAGTAAACAATAACAAACGCAGGATAAATAAAAGGGTTTTATAAACAGTCAGGTAACACACACAAAGCTGACAGCCTCTGCTTGTCTGACTTGGCAAAAAAAAAAACGATTCTCTCCCACAGCTCCAAAACTCACACTCTTCACCCAGCCCCTTCTGTCAGGCTTACATTTCGCTCCCGCAATCACAGGCATGCATTCCCATCCGACCACCTATCATATCAATGCACCCATATAGTCCATTAATCCCCATGGGGGCTGTCCTGCAAATGCATGTCTGCTATCGGCTGCAGTCCCGTTGTCCACGCGAAGGGGACTCTTCACTCAAAAACCTGGGCTGGCTGTCGTGTGAGAGAATGTTCCCCGTTACCCCTTCTCTTCATGCAAGCATTCCAGGGCGCTTTACAAAATAAATATAAAAAAGCCTGTGTCTAATATGCAATTCAGCTACAAATAAACAGACCCAAACAAATACTTTTTAAAACAGGATTTAAAAGATTTAATGGTGCGAGCATTCCTGATATGAATCGGGAGCAAGTTCCAAAGACAAGAGACATTATAACTAAATGCCCTGGCACTGACAGAGTTCAAACAAATGTTAAAGACTGTCAGAAGATCTCAGGGACATATGGGGTCTGCAGATCTTGAAGATAAGAATGTCCAAACTTGACTGAAATGGATGCAATAATTGTATCAATTAAATATGCGATTAAAACCAAGATTAACTAAGAGAAAACATTTAATCTTGAGATTACTTGTGAATATTTTTTTTAATCGCTTGACAGCCCTAGTTTCAACCTTTTAAAATTCCCATCCCTAGTTGCTGGATTCCTGGGAAGGAGCAACTCTAGCCGCTGGCTTCACACGGGCACAAGGCTGCAGTGGGACGTAACAAGCAACAGGCTGTAGTGCACAAACTGTGTAATTTAGTAAAAACTATTATAGTGATTTATATTAATATCACATACGATTTGTGTAAAAACACAATAAATGTGAATTATATAGCAGATACATGCAACAAGTACTTATATAGCAGATACATGTAACAAGTACTTATCTGAACAAGGCTGTCAGGTCAGTCGAAAGGAAAAATGGCACTGAAATCAGTGAGTGCAGTGCTTTTGTGCCCTCGGGGGCGAGCCATGACTGTCACAGGCTCACAGAGCAGCTTTGGTATATCTTATTCAGGTTTCAGGTCTCTACAAGGTAAATACCCATATGGTAATGGTTACATTTGTACTTGAAGGGGAACCTTGCATTCCCACACACACTCTTTACACAAGTAGGGCTTTTGCCCTGCCACAGAGCCCCAATCAAATATGTACTGTAAAAGGTGAATGACTTATTAGGGTATTTTATGAGCCTGAAAAATAAATGCTGAAAAAGAGCAATTCTCATTTGAGTTAAGGTAATGTGCCTCATAGTTTTTGTTTTTGGAAAATTCTGTTGTATTTCAGGGTGAAGACAAAAACATCATCCAAGTATGGGCTGTCAGCTCAGCCACGACTTGTGGACATCATTGCTGCTGTGCCACCCCAACACCGCAGGGCACTTGTTCCCAAACTGAAGGCCAAACCTATACGCACAGCCAGTGGGGTAAGGGGTGTAATATTTTACAATATGGGGGGTGGTAAACTTTTGAAAGACTAGAAGTAATGGGGATAGCCACAATACTTGAGCTCTTTGATATCCTGTGTGTGGAGGATAAAATGTGTACAAAAAGTAGTTGCTTTTAAATTTTATGCCTAAACTAACCAGCTGTGCTTATTTCTCTGTTTAGAATACCGCTGGGAATCATCCCTACTAATTTTTTAAATATTGCATACTTTTCAGGTTGTGAAATGAGGATAGAAACTATATAACAAGCACAATTTTATATCTGAGATACTGCAACAATTAATGAACATTTGCCATAGCTAAGGCTCTGATTTTGGCATTTTGGTAATTTTAGGCTAGGTGTGGGGGAAAAAAAAAACAAGAAATCATGGAAAGGTCACCAAACAATGCAGTTCTAGATACAGCATCATACACGAGAGCGTTACTTTAGAGTACAAAACTTAGTTTGAGTTTTCCACGATTCTGAAACAGCATGTTTTAAAGAGAACCTATGTAAGTCGGTATAAATTTCTGTTCTTTACAGAAAACAGCTCACTCACCATTTTAGCTGTCTTTCCTACTGCAGATTCAATGGCTTGTAGCTTCCGTTTATGTAAAGCGCTTTCAATTTTTGTTTCTAATCCACAGGAACATTACAAAACATCATGCCACTACTTTTGTAAAATGTCCCCTTTGGATATTTTTCACTTCTCTGCTTAGCAGTGGTATTTGCCACATTGCTTGCACTTGCTGTCGCCATTCTTTCACCCAATTTCACTCCTGAAACTTCCATTCCACTCATTTACACACTTGCTCGCTCAGCTACAAATCTTATTGGCTGAAATGTGTGCATACACAACCAAACAATTTACAGATACTCACATTTTTATTTTCAGTGCATTTTTTAAAGGAAATAAAGGGATTGCCTAATCAAATGTGTTTTACATCCATTTCTAAGATTTCACTGACTTTATTCAAATTCACAATTTCCGTGACCTTCGTGACAAAATCATAGCCTTAGCCATAGCCTGCAACCATAGAAAAAAGACATTGTATTAGTTCTGCTGCTTGTGTAAAATGACATGCATCTGATAAAGGGCCTGATTTTGTTCTGTTACTTCCATTGTTTTATTTTTTTTAAATAGTAAGAAGCACTAGTTTTATAACATTTACATATAAAAAAAAATCTTCCTGTCAGAAAATACAGACTTTGCACTCATGCAGACAGAACAGATTTTCTGTGTGGGATATGTTTGGCTTGTGAGATCTCATTTTTGTGTTTTTATTTAAATCTTTGCAGATTGCAGTGGTAGCAGTCATGTGCAAGCCTCATCGCTGCCCTCATATCAACTTCACAGGCAACATCTGTGTGTGAGTATCTGTTTGGTTTAAAAGGGTGTATTTGATAGCACTAGCAAGATTAAATGAACATTTCCTTCTGAGACACTAAAAAACAAACAAAAAAAACACATCCAAAATTTTTTAAACATCTTGCCAATGATGGCTTCAGAAATTGATGGATCCTCAATTTCGCCTTGATCACTGTACGTTTTTAAACCTGAAAGATTATTTTACAGTGATCTACTTTAGAACATACTAACCCTTACAAATCTGTAAAACACACATTCAAAATGATTCTCTCTCTCTCTCTCTCTCTCTCTCTCTCTCTCTCTCTCTCTCTCTCTCTCTCTCTCTCTCTCTCTCTCTCTCTCTCTCTCTCTCTCTCTCTCTCTCTCTCTCTCTCTCTCTCTCTCTCTCTCTCTCTCTCTCTCTCTCTCTCTCTCTCTCTCTCTCTCTCTGCAGTGCCGTGAAAAAGTATTTGCACCCCTTCTGATTTTCTGTATTTTTGACACTGACTGTTATCAGATCTTCAACCAAAACCTAATATTAGATAAGAGACCCTGAGTAAACAAATGACACAAAAATGTGTTGCATAACTTTAATAAATAAATGAAATATGTAACACCCAATGCCTCTGTGTGAAAAAGTAATTGCCCCCTTAGACTCTAACTTGTTACGCCACCTTTAGCAGCAATAACTGCAACCAAACGCTTCCTGTAGTTATTGATTAGTCTCTCACAGCGCCGTGGAGGAATTTTGGCCCACTCCTCCATGCAGAACTGCTTCAACTCAGTGACATTTATGGGTTTTCGAGCATGAACTGCTCGTTTCAGGTCCTGCCACAACATCTCAATGGGGTTTAGGTCTGGACTTTGACTAGGCCATTCCAAAACTTTAAATTTCTTGTTCTTCAACCATTATGGTGTAGACTTGCTTGTGTGTTTCGGATCATTGTCTTGCTGCAGGACCCAGCTGCGCTTCAGCTTCATCTCACAGACGGGTGGCCTGACATTCTCCTGTAGAATTCTCTGATACAGAGCAGAATTCATGGTTCCTTCAATGGTGGCAAGGCGTCCAGGTCCTGATGCAGCAAAGCATCCCCAAACCATGACACTACCACCACCATGCTTGACCGTTGGTATGAGGTTCTTACTGTGGAATGCAGTGTTTGGTTTTCGCCAGACATCACGGGCCCATGTCGGCCAAAAAGTTCCACTTTTGACTCATCTGTCCATAGAACATTGTTCCAGAACTCTTGAGGATCATCCAGGTGCTTTTTGGCAAACTTGAGACGAGCATTCATGTTCTTAGTGTGCAATGGTTTCCGCCTTGTTACTCTGCCATGCATCCCATTTTTGCCCAGTGTCTTTCTGATGGTGGAGTCATGAACACTGACCTTTGCTGAGACGAGAGAGGCCTGCAGATCCCTGGATGTTGTTCTAGGGTTCTTTGTGACTTCCTGGACGATTTTACGCCTTGCTCTTGGAGAGATTTTGGCAGAAGGGCCACTCCTGGGAAGATTCACTACTGTCCCAAGCTTTCTCCATTTGGACAATATGGCTCTGAGTGGTTCGGTGGAGCCCCAGAGCCTTAGAAATGGCTTTGTAACCCTTTCCAGACTGATAGGCATCAACAACTTTTTTCCGGAGGTCTTCAGGAATTTCTTTTGTTCGTGGCATGATGTGCCTCTAGAACCTGTGTGCTGACAACTTTACTCTAATGGTAAGGGCCAAAGTTATATTGGGCAGGGCTGGCCCAAATCAGGCCTGGTTGTTAACCAAAGTACTCAAACAGCTGACCCTAATTATACCTTTAATTGGGTTGAGTTAGCTAGGGGGGGCAATAACTTTTTCACACCTGAAGATTGCATGTTTGATTACCTTGCACACCAAACAAATGAAAGAATCACCAAACTTTGGTGTCATTTCTTCTCTCAGACTTCCTCTATATACTACTACAACCCACAAAAAATCTGACCAAATACAATGTGAAAAATGTGCAAAAATGCAGAAAATCAGACGGGCAAATACTTTTCACGGCACTGTATATATATATATATATATATATATATATATATATATATATATATATATATATATATATATATATATATATATATATATATATATATATATATAGTGCCTATAGAAAGTCTACACCACCTTGAACTTTTTTCACATTTTGTTGTGTCAGTGCCTCAGAGTTTCATGCATTTAAATGAGGAATTTTTTCCCACTTACCTACACACCATACTCCACACTGTTAAGGGGAAAGTTTTTATTGAGAAAAAAATATATATATTAAAAACACAAAACTGAAAGATCATAATTGGATAAGTCTCCACCCCCCTGAGTTAATACTTGGTGGAAGCACCTTTGGCAGCAATTACAGCTATGAGTCTATTGGGATAGGTCTCTACCAACTTTGCACACCTAGATTTGGCAATATTTGACCATTCTTTACAAAACTGTTCAAGCTCTGTCAAGTTCCTTGGGGAGCGTTGATGGACAGCAATCTTCAAGTCATGCCACACATTTTTAATTGGATTCAGGTCAGGGCTCTGACTGGGCCACTCAAGGACATTTACCTTTTTGTTCCTTAGCCACTCCGGTGTAGCTTTGGCTGCGTGCTTTGGGTCGTTGTCATGCTGAAAAGTGAACTTCCCTCCCAGTTTCAGCTTTCTAGCAGAGGGCAGCAGGTTTTCCTCAAGGACTTCTCTGTACTTTGCTCCATTCATTTTCCCTTCTATCCTGACAAGTGCTCCAGTCCCTGCCGATGAGAAACATCCCCATAACATTGATGCTGCCACCACCATGCTTCACAGTAGGGATGGTGTTCTTTGGGTGATGCGCTGTGTTGTGTTTGCGCCAAACATTAAGCTTTGCATTTAGGCCAAAAAGTTCCATTTTAGTTTCGTCAGACCACAAAGCTTTTTGCCACATGGCTACAGAATCTCCTGAGTGTTATTTTGCATACTTCAAATTGGGATTCAAGGTGGGCTTTCTTGAGTAATGGCTTCCTTCTTGCCACCCTACCATACAGGCCAGATTTGTGGAGTGCTTGGGATATTGTTGTCACATGCACATTTTGACCAGTCTTGGCCATAAAAGCCTGTAGCTCTTGCAAAGTTGCCATTGGCCTCTTGGTAGCCTCTCTGATCAGTCTCCTTCTTGCTTGGTTATCCAGTTTGGAGGGGCGTACTGATCTAGGCAGGGTCTTGGTGGTGCCATACACCTTCCACTTCTTAGTAATCATCTTGACTGTGCTCCAAGGGATATTCAAGGCCTTTGATTTTTTTTTATACCCATCCCCTGTTCTGTGCCTTTCAACAACTTTGTCCCGGAGTTCTTTTGAAAGCGCCTTGGTGCTCATGGTTGAGTCTTTGCTTTGAAATGCACTACCCAGCAGAGGGAACATACAGGAACCGCTGAATTTATCCTGAAATCATGTGAATCACTACAGTTTAACACAGGTGGAGGACACTTAACTTGGATTGTGATTTTAAAGGAGATTTGGTTACACCTGAGCTAATTTACGATTGCTATTACAAGGGGGGTGGTCACTCATTTTAATCCCAGACTATAAGGCAACAAAAGGTGAAAACTTTGAAAGGGGGTATAGACTTTCTATAGGCACCGTGTAATATTATATGTGTGTGTGTGTGTGTGTGAGTGATTTGACAGAGTCATAAACTCCCCAAATGTTATCACTCCACCACAGTGTTTTCTGTTAGATTATTAGAACAATTTGATGTGTGTGTTTCTAAAATGGTTTTGCAAAGATTTCAATAGAAGAATGCAAAAGTGCAATTTTTACTGTGGCACAACACAAATGAATATAATCATATGATTATTACTTTTATTTATTTATTTATTTATTTATTTATATATATATATATATATTTATATATATTTGTTGAGCAGAATCTACAAAGAGAGTTAAGGTACCTTAGAGAATTTAAGCAAACTGAGTCAATTGACTCTGCCTTCAGCCATGTTGTACCTGCAGTCCCAACCTATCTTTCCTTAAAAAAATGTAAAAGATATGATTTTTTTATTTTTCAGTTACTGCCCTGGTGGTCCCGACTCGGACTTTGAATATTCAACGCAGTCCTACACTGGTTACGAGGTAAGTTGTCATTTTGTTCAGCCCTCTCTCAACAACATTATTTACTGATAAACTGCATGTCGTTTGCTAATAGGTTAGATATGCATCAGTTTGGTTAACATTACTTTTACCTCTCCATTTATGTCCATAAAAGAATAATAATGTCTATTTTATAATCTTGGCATTGCTTATATTGACATACTTTTTCATACTTTTCAGTGTCTTTAAAGTAATTGTAGCTAAAATAATTCCATATCTTATACATTTTGCACTTCAGCTACATCTCAAATGTGCAGTTTTGAGAGAAACATATGTTCTAGCACACACATATTCTAATTTTAAAACATGATGTCTAGTACTACTTTAGGTTAAAGGAAACTTATTCTTAGGTTATCTGTTTGCACTTGTACTTCCTGGGTCATTTCACCTCAGTAGTGTATTCTGGGTCAGTGTGTTGTAGCTGAAAGCATGCCAGTCACTGTGGGAAGCAGCTGATTGGCTACTCACAGGAAGAAGCCAGTGGGGGTGAAATGACCCAGGAAGTGCAAGACAGTCTAAAAGTATTTCTTTAACCTAGTGTAGTAAAATGGAAAACAATGATTGCTATAATATTCTTTCCAAATGCCCATTTCATACCCATATGATGAATGGAAGTGCATGGCAGAGACATTTTATAGAACTATTTTGTTAGCTACAAGGTGTGCACATTGAGGTTAAAATCTGACACACTGATGTATAGTAAACTGTGTTTTTTTTTTTTTTTTGTTGTTGTCAATATCAGGGTTCAAAATTAGCACCCGCCCACCCGGGTAAATTTGACACTTACACGCTACAGTGGTGGATCAGTTTTTTATTTTTTATTATTATTTTTTGCTTGGCTTGAGTTTAAATGATTTTGCGCCCTCTAGCATTAATATTAATGAGAATTGATGACAACGGACAAACTCGGAATGGTTAGTTTTCGACAATACCAACCAGAACATACTGTTCGGAATGCCGGTTGTATTCACCAGAGAAAAAAAAAATAATCTAATTTGTGGCAGGAACAAGTAACTGGAAGTTGGAGAGTGTCAAAGAGCATGAATTGTCAAAGTGCCATCAACATTGCATGGGGATTTCTGCAGTGCAGGCAGCACCTTAGCCTCTACACAAGCAGAGAAGGCTTTAGCTTAACAAAGCGGCTAATTTTGAAAAGCTGCAAATAATGTTTAGAACTGTTCATGCATACTAATTTTTTTTTAACGGAATATTGATTATTTGAATTAACGTGATACTGTACTTGGAATAAAGTCAGTTTGGAGTGAACATAACTAGTTATGGTCTCTCTTATATACAGTAAGTAGGATAAATGAGCGATTTGGATTTTAGCACTGTTTGAATAATTAGACTGCATAACATTTTTGTAATAATGCAATTAATGCTTGCCCTCTAATCAAAACAGACCATTATCGTGCCACCGATGCTATTATTTTTTCATATTGCTTCACTGTTTTTATACATTTATGTATATAAGGCTTAATTTTAGTAATTTATTTGATTTAATTTAGTTATTTTTTTCTGTCAAACAACTTAATGGGCTTTTAAATAGACCAAGCCTTTATTTTTCATGTACATACGAGATCGCAACATGTTAATAAGCGACTAATCTTTATTACAGCTATAATTAAAAATAAAGCGTTTTGCTGGACACACTATTATAATCGTTATGACGAGTAACTGTATTTAAATTAATAAAGGTGAGTCACTTCGGCATTTAAATGAAAAAAGTAAGACTTACCATTTAAAAGCCCTGTAAAGGGGGGGAGATCTGTGCTGACTATTTGGCACATGCGTATTACTGCAGATAGAGGGCAGCAGTCTTGTAAGATCCGCCTGTCAGTCATGGCGATGATACGGAGAGGTGGGGAAGAGGGTGTGTGGGCTTTCCCTCTCTCTGAGTGGCTGAGAGGCGGGCCTTGGGAGATTGCTCGGCCGATAAGAACTGCGCTTGGTTGTGCATTCGGGTGGCTGGAGAGAGGATACCCAGTGACGCTGGCGGGAGACGTCAGTATGAACAAAGAACAGGCAAGCACGGCTGAGTGAGATAGCCTGCCTTGAAAGAAACTAAAGTAAACAATAATTACGTACCCGAGGGGACACGTGTAGCTGTACGGGGAACTCTGGCCACCCCAGTGTATAGGATAACTGAGCGTAGGTCAAAGACCTGTTCTGACTGGCTTAGCGGCAGTGGGGGCACTGCGTACGCAGCACTTTTGTTTTGTAGTTTTATTACTGTTTTCGTTATTATTTTGAGCACCTGTGAGTGCGCCAGTTTGTTTGACTGTTTACCAGCATTGGTATTTCTGTGGTCCTGTGTACTGTTGCCGGTACTCAGGCCACGGACAACAGCGCCCTCTGCGGGATAAAAGAAGACGACTGAAAAAATAATAAAACTGGGCACCAGTACGGTGTTGTCAAATAAAACTTCTGTCTCCCGTGTATGTCACTGAATTGCCCACCACCCTTCCACAAGCCCATTTAGTTGTTTTATAGAAAAAAAAAAACGTAAGTTAAACCAATTTTACTATTAACGTGTTTCTCAGTTGTGATTGAGATACACAAATGGATTAACAGGTGTCCATTCCTCATTATATACATCGATATAAATACTGGATAATCGATTCAATAATTACATTTTTGTAACACGCATAGTTAGTACATTATTTAAATTTATCAATGAAACTGCACCGAACGCGCTGCATTGCTTTTTACAGTATTTCTGCCACAGACAAGCAGTGGGCGTGCTTTTCTTTTCCTGCTCGTGTTAACTAGCATCTGATTTGCTGGTCCCATTCTACCAGCGAATCAGTTTTGAAAATGCTTTGTAAGTACATCCCTTTGTATTCACTGTATAAACAAACAAACACACAAAAAAAGCTTGCTGCCTTGAATCCAGAGCAGGAAGACAAGCTTCCTGGCAAACAGCTTGTAAATTGTGCACATTGAAGATAACTGACTGTATATAGTTTGCGCTTCTTTGGAGTATTCAATAAAAAAATAGTGATCTCGGGCTGTACAGAAATGTTCCGTAAACTGAGAATTTTTTTTTTTGTTTGTTAAATGCTGTTGCAGTTGAACAGTAGCCACTCGGGGGGGGGGGGGGGTATAATAGATGAGCTTTACAAGTCACACGAATACAGTTTGTTTAGAAATCTGAATAAAGTTACTTTTACGAATGAACTGTGGTAAAAGAACAATCACAAATCCTGAATGTATTGCAACGAAGCTGCGCATGTAACCCATTTAAAAGACGCATGAGGGGGGTGGCGCAACTTTGGGAGCGTAATTGTCATTGAACTAATTATTTTAGGTAACGAAAAGTATAGACAGAACTCTTCAGAATCGCTTGCTCTATGAAAGACAATTGTAACGGTGAAGATTGCACCGTTATTCACTGAGAATTCCCCCAAAAAACTGACATTTTAGTATAATTGGAGCTGAGCAGCTTTTCTGCTGTAATGTTTGTTTACTTATAATAACCTCGTGGACATGCGGGCATATACAGAACTGTACACATACAGACACTGTAAGTAGGGTTGCCACCTTTTCCACAGACCAAACCCGGACATGCTTTGAAACAAATTCTGGAAGTTATTGCGCGATACCTACAGAGTTTAGTAAGACTGTCTCTCAAATCTCACATTTCTTTCCCTCCTCTTTGTTTTATATGTATGGCGACTGACTTGTGAATACTTTTTAGTTATACCATTTAACTGTAGTAATTTCTTAAAACCCACGACTAATTTGTTATTATATACTGTCCCTGGTAAACATTACATAAAACCCGTTCAGTAATACTACTTTTATATTGGAATATTAACTTCAGCTCTTTCTTAAACCTACTTTAACCCTATATTAAATACTGTCCCTGGTAAACGTTATACTGAAGCAGCTCAGTGTGTTGCGCATGTATGATTTTTACACATAGTAGTTTTGAAATACTCACAATTTATATAAAGTGTTTATGTTTTATTATTTAATGTAGGATGTGTGTTGATATGAATTGGTTTTGATTTGTTGTGGTTTGAATATAATTGCAAGTTTTGTATGTTTGTAATGTATTAGATGTGACTTTTGTTGTTTTACAAAAGCTGGTGTGTTTATACAAGCACTATAGGTAATGCAAATAGTGGAATGTATAATGCATAAATAGATTTATATAGTATGGTTAAGTTCAGGTCTGAATAATTCAAGAATACAGAGACTGATAGTTAAGTGCTTGATTTATAGTAGTTAGATGTCTCTTTTATTGTAGATGTGTTTTTTTTTTTTAATTAAAACTTTGAACTTTTTATGGTCTTGTCCCTCCCTTTTTCTCTGAAGTGTTGAGTAGCTCACTTTTTCAGCCATAATCTATACCTATTGCACCTTATCTTTTTACCTGTAGTATCCTGGGGTTCCGGGTGGTGGCAGTGGTATGCTATTGGTTAGTGATCCAGTGCATGGAAGCAGGAAAAAAATATATGTTTGGTCTTTAACTGGGGGTGGTGCAAGTTTGCCCTCTTGTGGTGAAATTTAGAATGCTGACTTTGGTGAAATAAGACTGCTTTCAAAAATCTCACCACAAGAGGCCGCTTATTATTATTATTATTATTATTATTATTATTATTATTATTATTTTATTTCTTAGCAGACGCCCTTATCCAGGGCGACTTACAATTGTTACAAGATATCACATTATTTTTACATACAATTACCCATTTATACAGTTGGGTTTTTACTGGAGCAATCTAGGTAAAGTACCTTGCTCAAGAGTACAGCAGCAGTGTCCCCGATTTTATGTTTATTAGGCTTCCAAGCCAAAGGCTGGGAAAGCCTATTGTTATGTTTATTAGGCTTCCAAACCATAGGCTGGGAAGCCTATTGTTATTGCTGTGTTTATTATTATTAGGCTTCCAAGCCGTAGGCTGGGGAAGCCTATTGTTTTTGTTAGGATTATTATTATTATTATTAGGCTTCCAAGCCATAGGCTAGGAAGCCTATTGTTTCTGTAAGGATTATTATTAGGCTTCCAAGCCATAGGCTAGGAAGCCTATTGTTTCTGTAAGGATTATTATTATTATTATTATTATTTTTCTTTCTGCCGAAACCTCATTGCAGAAACAAAAAATCGGGTTTGTAGGTAGGTGGCTATGTGCAGATAACAGGTTAGGCGTCCAATCTTGCGCAAGTCACATGGTTTGGCAGCCATATTGGATTTTGCGAAAAATTTTAAAACGCCTATGCTTCGGAAACCACTTACTCTAGAGTTCTGAAAATTGCTATACATGTTGAGGGATAGTCCTTGATGAACTGTTAATATGAAGCTGATTGGTTATGTGGTTTGGCAACCACATCGATTTAATGTCAAAATGTTGAATTCTCAAAATTCAAACATCTTCTCTGAAACCGCTTATCCGATTGAAACAAAAATTGAAATCTCAGTATGGTCCTCTATTCCGCTTGTTCAAAGGAAGTTGCTACTGTGAAAATCGTGGCGTCCACGCTGCATGACATCATCAACACACGCAACTGGCTATAAAACCGCCTATGCTGCACCAAAATGCACGAAATTTCACACAGATGTAGAGGACTATGGGATGTGCCATGGTCAATATGGCGGCCTTTGGTCACATGGTGTGGCAGCCATCTTGGATTTAATGAAAAGTTTGGACAATATTCAAAAGTCTTCTTCTCATGAACGGTAAATAGTACAGGTGTGAAAAATTTTGTACATAGTGCGCTCATGTCCACGATCGATTCTACTTAAGGAAAAATGGATCGGTCACATGGTGTGGCAGCTATGTTGGATTTTGTGTGAAACGCTTAAACACCACCTCATGAGCCCTTTGGCCAATTGATGTGAATCTTGGTTATATGTTATCTTTGTACTGTCCTCTAAAAAAAATTAGTCAGGAAAAGTTCCTACATCAACAAACATGACTGCCATGAGCCAATCAATATGGGTGACATGCCAGTTTGCCCAAATTTTACCCTAAAATGACACATTCCCACCACTAGGGGCAGCTGTTTACATGGAACACTCAGTAAGGTAAGAAAAAAAATTCCTAAAGCAGCCATTTTTTGCTGGTACAGTTTTAGTAACACATGTAACTTAAAAAAAACCAGTAATTACAGTGGAAAGGATTATATTTAGACATACACGTAGTACAGTATACAGACACATACTGTAAACTAAGAAAACATTTTTTAAAAACTGTTGCAGCTGCATCCATGCAAAAAAAAAAAACAAAAAACCTGCACTATGCTTTTTAAACTAACACAATCGAAACAATTAAATGCATAAAACATCAGCTTTACAAGTCACATCAATATAGTTTGCTTAAAAATCGTTATATAATTATTTTTACGACTGAACTGTGGTCAAACAGTCACAAATCCTGAATCTCTTCAAACAAAACCACGTGTGTAATCCATTTATAAGATGCTTGTGAGAAGGGGGGAATTTGGGGCCGTATCTTACATTGAAAAATTTATTTTTGGTAATCAAATGTATAGACAGAACGCTTCACAATTGCTTGCTCTATAAAATAGCGTTGTAACTGTAAAGAGTGCATAGTTATTCATGGAGAATACCCCCAAAAAGCAGACATTTTAGTATAATTCGAGCTTACCAGCTTCTCAGCTGTAATGCTGTTTTGTTTACTTATAACCTCGTGGACATGCAGGCAATACTGATACACACACTAAGAATTTAAAAAAAAATACCGTCATCTCGGGCTATACCCAAATGTTCTGCAATCACATTTTTTTCAAAAACGCTGTCGTAACTGAATAGAAGCAAAAAAAAAAATGCACTGTTATTTTTACTGATAGCGTCTATGTTTTTTTTTTTATTTCATAACTACAGTAATAGTTATAATTAAGACTAAACTGATAAAACAACATTTGCAAATTCTGAATATGTGGCAACGAAGCCAGGCACCCCAGATAGCCAATCATTACACTATTATCACTTTCTATTGCTTTACGAATGCACATTAAATGATAGTGGCATTAAAATATACAAGAACCAGCACTGTATCTCTGGGTTCTGTTCCAGCTTCTTCTCTCCTCTGTCCTGTTTATAATTCCTCGGCATAGGATTCGAGTGGTGTTACTCATAAATCGTGCACATGTTATGTCCTAGTAGCGGTTTGGTGACAATTAAATATGGTGAATTGTGTATTTGCCAGGCATCCCTGATAGCCAACCGTTACACTATCACTTTCTATTGCTTTAAAACTGCACATTAAATGATAGTGCCATTAAAATATACAAGAACCAATACATGCTGTACACTTTATATTGCAAAATTAAGAATAGGTCACCACACGCACACAAACTCAAACAGAGCAATTTCGAATTTAGAACAATGTTAGTCTCTTATATGCATTATTTTCAAAGTATATGACTGCATACTATTTAGAATTGTGTGCATCCAAATCAAATTTAAATTGGCTACTAACCAATAATTCCAATATTTGTGCCAAAATTAACACAGTTCGCACAGTTGTGATGATGAAGCTTCATCTATAATAACCAATGCGCTTAAATTTTACAATAACTGCTTGGAAGCCGTAAAGTTGCTCACAACTCTAGTTTATTTTATTTTTTTTCTGCTAAAACATGCTCAAAAACTCACGAAATTCGGTACATCGGTAGATGCCTATGGGGGATAGTCGGTGATATTCAGCAAATTTGAGCAAGTCACATGGTTCGGCAGCCATATTGGATTTTGCGGAATTTGTTAAAACGCCTATGTATCGGTAACCGCTTACTGCAGAGTTCTGAAAAATTGCTATACATGTTGAGGGATAGTCCATGAATAACTGTTGTTAATATGAAGCTGATTGGTTATGTGGTTTGGCAACCACATTGATTAATGACATAAAATTACCATAAAAATATAAAATCAGCAAAATTCAAACATCTTCTCTGAAACCACTTATCCTATTGAAACAAAAATTGGAATAAAACATCTCCGTATGGTCATCTGTTATGCTTGTTCAAGGGAAGTTGCTACTGGGAAAATCATGGAGTCCACGCTGCATGACATCATCAACATACGCAACTGGCTATAAAGCTGTGTATAACTTCTTATTGGCTGCACCAAAACACACAAAATTTGACACGGATGTTGAGGACTGTGATGTTGTGTCGTGGTCAATATGGTGGCCTTTGGTCACATGGTGTGGCAGCCATCTTGGATTTAATGAAAAGTTTGGACAATATTCAAGTGTCTTCTTCTCATGAACGGTAAATAATACAGCTGTGAAAAATTTTGTACATAGTGCGCTCATGTCCACGATTGATTCTACTTAAGGAAAAATGGATCGGTCACATGGTGTGGCAGCTATGTTGGATTTTGCGTAAAACACTTAAACAACAACTCCTCATGAGCCCTTTGGCTGATTGACGTGATTCTTGGGTATACGTTATCTTTGTATTGTCCTCTAAAAAAGTTAGTCAGGAAAAGTTCCTACATCAACAAACATGACCGCCATGAGCCAATCAATATGGGTGATATGCCAGTTTTGCCCATTTTTCACCATGAAATGACACATTCCCACCACTGGGGACAGCTGTTAACATGGAAAAGTGTATAGAAAAAGGTATAGAAAAAATATAGCAAGGTATAGAAAAAATATGTTTGTAATTTATTAGATGTGACTTTTGTTGTTTTACAAAACTGGTGTGTTTATATGAACACTATAGATAATGCATAAATAGTTTTATATAGTATGGTTAAGTTCTGCTAAAGATCAAACTTAAAGCTGGCTGTAAAACTTCCCATAATTTCTTATTGACTGCAGGTGGTTATATAACATGCAGAGTTCTGATTGAAGCCAAAATGAGCATAAATAATCTAAGTATGATTATCTTTTACGGTTAGTTTGACCTCTCCTTAAGGTCAAATGCAAAAGTGGCTTATAACTGCTTGGAGAGTGCAGGTAGGTTCATGGTTATTATGGAACACAGATAGGAACAAGAATGCCTTGGAAGCCGTCAAGTTGCTGGCAACTTCTAGTTATTGTTATTAGGCTTCCTAGCCAAAGGCTGGAGAAGCCTGTTGTTGTTGTGCTTTTTCTTCCTCCCCAAAGTTGCTCAAAAACTCACGAAAATTGGTAGGTTGGTAGATGCCCATGGGACGGTGTTACAGAAACAAAAACAAATGTCATAGGTCACATGGTTCGGCAGCCATATTGTGTTTTGCGGAGCTTGTTAAAACGTCTACGTATCAAATAACTTATTGCAGAGTTGTGAAACTTGCTATACATGTTTAGGGATAGTCCAGCATTAACTGTTCATAAGATGCAGATTGGTTTTGTGGTATGGCGGACACATTGGATAACGTCATAAAAATACAGTAAAAGTGTAAAATCATCAAAAAACAATCATCTTCTCAAAGTGCTTATTTGATTGAAACGAAAATTGCTATACATGATCTAAGTATGGTTGGCTTTTACACTTGTTCAATGGAAGTTGCTGCAATAAAAAACATGGCAGCCACGTTGGATGACAGCATCAACTTACAAAACTGACTAATAACTCCTTGTAGAGTGCAGATAGGGTCATGGTTACTATTGAACACGTATAGTAACCCATGTATGCTCTTTATGCTCTGTGATGAACAGAAAGGGCTAAATCTTGGAAGTACTTACAGGAATGACAAACAAGCAAGAGTATTTATGCACTATATTGCTGAGGTAGAAAGAAGGCTGCTGCAATATAAAAGGTGCAAATTTCCTGTCAGTGATATCAGATGGTTCTACAGATAGTTAGGGGTCTACCTAAATCGCGATTTCGCGGAAATCGTGAAATTGAGGGGTCACCGCGAAATTCACCTCTTAGGGGCCAATGCAAACAAACAAGTACGGAGAGGAAAAAAAAGAAACCTTGTTTTAAATGAACTACTGCACAACGCAAGCGACGCAAACTACGTGTCTTCCTTCTGCAGATAGCCCTTTTTTATTGCTGCCCTGTGTGCATTGCACTTAAGCAAAAAACAAACAAACAAACAAAAAACGAACACAAATAACATTTACTAAATAAATTCTCCAAAGCGATTAACGTTCTTGTTTACTATTCAATTGACAAAGTTTCAATCAGCCTATCAGTGCATCTTTACTGCTTTTATGTGATCTGTACTGTGCAGTAGGGGGTGGGACAAAGTTGGTGCTGCATTGTTTTGATTTAGGTTGCTAAAATCTAGTTTTCAGCATTGGAGGTAAAATAGTAGAAATGGACGAAAAAAAAGCAAAGTATATTTCGGCTGATGATCGTTTCAAGATATTTCCCAAAGAAACTGTACATGCAGACTGAGGTAATTGTTTTGCATATCTTAATGTGTCTTGGAGAAAATACGATCGATCGCTATTTAGCTTCATAATCACACATTAAACAAAAGGCTACTACAGAGACTGCTGAACAGAACGTAAAATAAAGTTAAATCAGTACTAAAACGATCCAGCACAGCCACCTCGCTTCAACCTGCTGCTTACTTTTTCGCAGTATGGAATTTTAGACCTGAATAGCCACGTTTTCTTTGCTTTGACTCGGTACTATAAAATAAATTATTGGGTGGGACAAATAATATTACAAGGAACATGCTGCATACATTGCCTTTATTAAAGTATGCCAGATGCCCTTGTGTAACCGAGATTTTGGGCTGTTTCTAATCGATTTCCACATCTGTATAACTTGGCAAAGCTTTCCCTTAACTTCCAACCAATTCAGTGGATGCAGAACGTGCAGTCTCAGTGTATGGGCAAGTCAACTGCTGGGGGATGCTGCATGCTTGCCTTTAACAAATGACAGCACTCTGTTTTAGTAAGGAAGCAAGTACCACTATTTTAAGGCTTTATAATGTTCTGAAATACTGTCTACTTAGGTTTATTTAATGTTTAAACAGGTCCACGAAATGTCCGCAAAATCCTAATTTTATTCCGCAACATACCTGTGAAAAATACGTAAATTTACCGCGATTTAAGTAGACCCCTACAGATAGTGCTGTCTTGGACGCGGAGCTAGTATATGTTGATTGGTTTTTTGTTCCCTTATTTAATATATTAAACACACATTGCAACACATGTTAAAACTGCAATTTTAGTGAACTATCAACAAATCTTATACTGGATCTGTAAAATGTCTGTGAGGCTGGTGATTTTTTCCATCCACTAGCCCTGGTGGCTAGTGTATGGAGAAGTTAATTGCAAGCCCTGCAATACGTTTCACTTTAGACTTTTTACGTATTTCTGACTGTCTGCTTCCCTTCACAGCCGACTTCAATGAGAGCGATCCGTGCTCGATATGACCCTTTCCTTCAGACACGCCATCGTGTAGAGCAGGTCAGTATATTGTTAGACACGTTTAGAAATAGGTAGTAGCTAAAATAATATCATACATTTAACACGTTATCTAGTACTACACTAGGTTAATACAATTTCTGTTTGAATGCATTGCTTTCATTTAGTGTTGCACTCCTTTGGCCATTTCACCTTCAAAGCCTTCTTTCCTGTCATTAACCAACCAACTGCTTCCCCGTATTGATTTACTGCTTTGACTCCAAAGACATTGCTGAGGTGAAATGACCTAGGATGTGAAACAGTAACAGACATCCTGAGAACTAGATAAGCATACTGAGGAAGTTCTTAAACCTAAAGTAATACAATATACCATATTTTAATATTAAAATGCATGTTTGTTCAAACATATGTTTTTATAAACACATTTGAGGACAATGTATCAAATGGAAATGCGTGACATTTAAGATTTATGAAATTATTTTGTCCGCTACATCCACTTTAACCACTTCAACTCCAGATATAAAAATGAAACCCCTTCCCAGGTATCAAACCTGTAATTGCTATAAAATGTTAACTTATGATGAATAAAACAGAAATAAATGACCTAAACTGTGTTTTTCATTAACCCTTTATGCTCCTGTGTACTACATACCCACATTCAATATAGAGATAAAAACACTTTTTTTTTTTTTTTTTTACAATGAAAACAAAAACACTGCTAATAATAATCAGTAAACAGTAATTATCAAATAAAAATCAAAGGTCATCAAAACGTGTGCCGTTGTGGACTTGCTCTGTGCCATTTATTGAAATATTCAATACAACAGAACCCGGGGTTGCCTTTCGCAATCACTGCATATTTTTCTTGTGCCTTTTCTTTTGTTTTCATTTTCGTAGCAGACCCTGTACCTTTTTTACGGTCTCTGCTTCCCTTGTCTTGGAGGGATAGTCACAAATGCGTGTACACAGCTACTTTGCGCAGGCATTGTGATGGATCTGGCTGCCACATTGCCTGTACCCAGTGCTGTGTTTTGATAGTATTTTGTCACAGCACTGCCATTTCAAACCAAACAGCTTCCTGTTTGCAGCTGACTTATCTTTAAAGTAGCTGCATGCTCTTCTGTTTGCAAAGTTTGTACTGTTCTTGGCTCCACATCCTCTTCATCATCATCGCTGAGTGATAAGTCAGCATCACTGTTGCTGGTATCGAAATCCTCCGAACCAACTTCACTCCCTTTGCTCATTATAGAAAGACCACGTACGTTGCCATGTTTAGCTTTCGCTAAAAACTATATAAACTACAACTAAACAAGTAAAACTAATAGTAAAACAAAAAATAATTTAAAAACACACAATATATATATATATATATATATATATATATATATATATATATATATATATATATATATATATATATATATATATATATATAATACTTGTAAAAGTTGAATGGCTTCCCGCAATATATCTGTCTTCTAAACTCCCACAGCTAGATTGGAATCGTACATGACACGCAATTGGATACAAATGTCCCTTGACCCTCCCCCGACTTTCATTGCACATTCCACAGTACTAGCACTGCCTTAGAGAATGAAACCTAAAACGCTAGACTGAGAAACTGATCATAGAATAGAATGGGAAACTTGACGTACGAGTGTACGTCATGGTGTTGAAGTGGTTAACCCTTTGAGTAGTGAGTTTTAAAATGCACTGCCGGTCCTACGGGAGTACGTTTTTTTTTCCGTCTTCTGCATGTACAGCGTACAAACAAGCTGAATGTATTTTTTTATTTAGTCATAGGGAAAGGTTTTAACTAAAAAATAACGTAGGCAATAAACGGAGTGGAACAACCACAACGCGTCGTAACAAAAAAAAGAGAGATGAATAAATCATATCTGGGTAAACAGGTTGTGGGGGCGGAGGGAGTGAGAGTGTCTAATGCTTCAGCGTATGATACTCCTTGAAGCATGGAGCAACGCACAGAGCTTGGCGCCGCCTCTTCGCTGTTACTTGATGTTGGTGGTAAATATTCTTCGCTTATGTCTTCACTGACACACTCGCTGACATCCGATTCACTGGAAGAATTGTATGTATTTGAATTTAAATCAGAATCTTAATTCAGTATTATTACTAATACTTTCTCACTGAGTGATTTTCGCCAGTTTACAAACACTGTTGACATTTTTGTGACTGGGTTTATTATATGTAATTTAGTCAATATCTGGCAGAGGGCGCTAGAGACCAATAAAAGATGTTACAATATTATGTGATCAGGAATTTTGTAGGCTCAGTAATTCAAGTTTTAAGTTGCAGAACGTACCAGTACATTCGTACTCCCTGGGGACCAGACAGCAGCGAACATACCGGTACATTCGTACTACTCAAAGGGTTAAAGAAATGCAGCCGATGTTTTGAAATTAATTTTTTGTCTTTTGTTAGCTCTGACATTTATTATTAATGCTCCCCTTCTGTTGAAATTCTTATTTCTGAGAATGCTACAGAAGTAAAAGTTGCTGCTACTTCCTGGTATCACTTCAGTGGTCTGGTAATCTTCCTATGTTTTTGTTCTGTTTGACTGCTGTCTGTTGGCTACCTGTGTAGCTGAAGCAACTGGGGCACAGTGTGGACAAGGTGGAGTTTATCGTGATGGGTGGCACCTTCATGGCACTTGCAGAGGAATACAGAGACTACTTCATCAGAAACCTGCATGACGCATTGTCTGGACACACCTCCAACAATGTGGCTGAGGCTGTAAGGTAAGAGGCTCACTTTCTATGCCAGCAGTGTACTCTTTTGGGTTTATAGTGAACACACATTTATTGACTGCAGTAATTCTGTTTGTCATGCTCTCCTGTGGACTGCCTAGTCATGTGACCAGAATGAAGCCGAGCACTCTGAGCAGTTGAAGAAACTGGCCTGATTTGTAGGTTGCTCTTTCTGATTGGTACTGTTGACATTTGAGTGGTTTAAGTTTCAAACTCATCTCTAAGCTGATTAGTTCTTCTGACTGCCAGCATTGCAATGTGATGTATTTGTCTTTCCCTCCAGAGCACAGCCCAAACGCTGATGCAGTCCATTTATTAAGAGCGTCAGGTCCAATTTATTTTCACACGCGCAGTTAATTTTAGACGTGCTGTTTAAAAGTGTTTTTTTTCCACAGTCAAATGGGTTTAAAAAGCCCTGCATATCAACAAAGCACTCACTAGGCATCTCTAGCCCCGCCCCACCCTTTCGTTCGCTATAGCTTTCACATATGCTAAGAAATAAATAATAATAATAATAGTCGTACATACCGATCAATCATCTCCTGATCACTCGTTTTATCCTCAATAATGCGATCCAAGTCATTATTTTATTACTATAACATCTCAAAAAAGCTCTGCAAATGTCTGTGATATTCTCTGTGCGCTGATTCAGTAACAGCCAGCTTGTTTCCTTATGGCCGCCGTTATCTGATGCCAGGGGCAAGTATGACTATTCATGAGATATGCCCCTTTTTTTTTTTTTTTTTTTTTTCGGCTTGTCTCGAGAAAAAACGACTAGAAACCCGTTTTTTTGCGTCTTTTTGATGATGTCGGACAGGGTCCGACATTGGACCGGATAGGAATAATTGCAATGTTGGACCAGGTCCGACATAGGACCGCAAAGGGTTAAGGGCAGGTGCAACTGAGCTCACTTTAAAATGGAAAACCAAAAATGGGGCATTACAGTAAGGGAATGGGGAGGGATACAGAGAAGGAGACTGCCAAATAGATTAATATTCATTCTTGTCTATAGGGGCTCACAAAACATGAACTAAAAGAAAATTGGAATGGCTTATTGGATATCTTTTACATGGATTATTGGACATAGAGGGAATTTTTCTTGTTTTATTTATTTAGTGACGTTCCAGTACCCCAAATTGCAAACGGGCCATATGTTAAGAAGGGCTCCTCTATAAGAGCTATGTGATACCACCTATGACTTTTTGCTGCATATAAGTGTAGCTTTTTTTTAAAATCTGTTTTGCAATTAGGTACATTTAATCGACTCGCATTCATAAGTAAGATCCTCCCGTAGAGTACCAGCAAGGCCATTTCAAAAAGATTTATCAAAGCTATTGCTTTTAACTCAACTGTATTTTCATATTGGTTTCACTAGCGTGCGATATCTACTTAAGAACAGTTTTGAATTCAGACAGTGTCCAAGCAGCATTGGCAATACTAGGCCTGAGAAGCAATTTTAAATGGTTCATAGAAAACACACAGCCAGGGTAGCAGAATGTCTCAAATATTTGGGGCACAGACTCCAAACCTTCTGAAAATTTGAATGGGGGTGGGGGTCACTGACTGTGGCCCGTTATTACTATGCCATGCTTTGTTTAACATATACACCTTTCTCTGAATGCTAACAACCTTTATCTGTTGTATGAAAAACAGCATCAGGGGGAAATCTAAATATACTGTCAAACAAAATGCTAGTAACATTATTTATAAGTCTGAAATGAAGGGGAGAGATACAAACAGGAGTCTAAATATTGTTATTATGCAGCAAATAAACTAGCTGCTTATACATTTAAAATATGATATTTATCATTGAGCAATTCAATATTATTGATGGAGCAGCTTTATAGTTAATTTTTATATATATATATATATATATATATATATATATATATATACACACACACACACACTGAGTGTACAAAACATTAGGAACACCTGCTCTTTCCATGACATAGACTGACAAGGTGAATCCAGGTGAAAGCTATGATCCCTTATTGATGTAACCTGTCAAATCCACTTCAATCAAGTAACTATGATGTGATAAGTGTTACAGAAACTTGGTTGTCTGAGAGTGATGGAGACGAATATAATATTAGTGGGTACACACTGTATAGGAAAGACAGGCAGGACAGAAGAGGCGGAGGGGTAGCGCTATACATAAGAAATAGTCTTGAAGCCCAGGTGATAAATCAGGACAAAGAAAACAATGCAGAATCAATATGGGTCAGAATAATGGACAAAAATTCAAAGGGCATAATAATAGGAGCATGCTATAGACCGCCAAATTCAGACGCTGAGCAAAATAATCTGTTATACAATGACATTCGAAATGCGTGTAGAAAAGGAGAAGCCATACTAATGGGGGATTTCAACTTCCTCTGTATAAAATGGGAGAACCCAGGGGGGGAGCACGACGGACGAAATTGAAATGGTGGAAATGACAAATGACTGCTTCCTAATACAATTTGTCAAGGCACCGACTAGAGGGGAGGCATGCCTTGATTTAGTCTTTTCAAATAACGAAGACAGAATAAATAAAACAGAGGTCAGAGAGCCATTGGCAAACTCAGACCACAACATGGTCTCATTTGAAGTATTTTTTTAAACCCCATAAGTAATGACTAAAGCTAAGGTTTACAATTTTAGAAAAGCAAACTATGAAGGTATGAAACAGAGACTAACAGAAGTAGATTTGAGTAAAATAGAGAAAACATCCACAGAAAAAGGATGGCTGTTTTTTAAAAATTCTCAAACAGAACGCAGTAGGGATTCAAGGAAATGCATGCACATGGATTAGGGAGTGGTTAACATGTAGAAAAAAGGAAGTACTGATTAGAGGAGAAACCTCAAAATGGAGCCAAGTAACCAGTGTAGTATTAGGTCCTCTGCTATTCCTATTTGCAGACGACACAAAAATAGGAGGCGTGGCAAACACTGTTGCAGCAGCAAAGGTCATTCAAAATGATCTAGACAGCATTCAGAACTGGGCAGACACATGGCCAATGACATTTAATAGAGAAAAGTGTAAAGTATTGCATGCAGGCAATACAAAATGTGCATTATCCCTCCTGCTCCAACCCCTACACCCACTACATCCCCTACTAACTCGCCCTCCTTCTCCACCTTCTTGCCCCTCTCAGACTCTGACCTCTCCTCCCTGCTCCAGGGTCACAAACCCACCACGTGTGCCTTGGACCCCCTCTCCACTCACCTCTTTCAAGCTGCTGCTCCTGCTCTACTCCCCTTCATCTCCTCCCTCCTCAACACCTCTCTACTTTCTGGTATCTTTCCCTCTGCCTTCAAAAAAGCCTCTATCACTCCCCTCCTCAAAAAACCTACCCTCGACCCCACCTCCCTCCAGAGCTACCGTCCTGTCTCCCTCCTACCCTTCCTCTCCAAAACCCTCGAGCGGACTGTACACCGCCAGCTCTCTGCTTTCCTGTCCAACCACTCTCTGCTTGACCCTCTCCAATCTGGCTTCCGCTCTGCTCACTCCACTGAAACCGCCCTACTGTCTGTCACCAACTCACTTAAGTGTGCCCGAGCTTCCTCTCTCTCCTCTGTCCTAATTGTCCTCGACCTCTCTGCTGCCTTTGACACTGTTGATCACTCTATTCTACCATCATCTCTTGCTGACCTGGGGATCTCTGGCACTGCTCTGGCCTGGTTCTCCTCCTACCTCCAACCGCACTTACCAGGTAACCTGGCGTGGAGCAACCTCCACACCTCACCCTCTCTTAACTGGAGTCCCCAAGGGTCAGTCTTGGGTCCTCTCCTGTTCTCTCTACACCCGCTCCCTGGGCCCCTCATCGCATCCTATGGTTTCTCATACCATTTCTATGCTGATGATGCTCAGATTTTCCTCTCCTTCCCCACCTCTGACTCCACCATCTCCTCCCGTATCTCTATCTGTCTGCTATTTCCTCCTGGATGCACTCGCATCACCTCAAACTCAACCTCTCTAAATCTGACCTCCTTTTCTTTCCCTCCTCCTCCCCTCCTCTGATCTCTCTATCTCTGTTCCTCTGGAATCTACCACACCTCTCCCTCTGGAATCTACCACACTCTCCCTCTTCCTCCGCTTAAGAACCTTGAGTCACCCTGGACCCCTGCCTCTCTTATTCCCAGCACATCTCCACTCTGGCACGCACTTGCCGATTCTTCCTGAGCAACATCCGAAGAATCCGACCCTTCCTCACCAACTATGCTACCCAGCTCCTGGTCCAGGCCCTGGTACTCTCCCGCCTAGACTACTGCAACTCCCTCCTGGCTGGCCTCCCTGCGTCCGCCACCCGTCCGCTCCAGCTCATCCAGAACTCTGCTGCCCGCCTGGTGTTCTCTCTGCCTCGCTTCGCCCACGCTACTCCACTACTCCGCTCGCTCCACTGGCTCCCGATCACCGCTCGCATCCAGTTCAAGACTCTTGTACTAGCCTACAGATGCCTTGACCAGACTGCACCCAGCTCCCCTGCCTCCAGAGCCCGCTCCTTCTCCACCCTTGCTCCGCAGTGGTGGAATGACCTTCCTACAGATGTCAGGACTGCCCAGTCCCTGACCACATTCCGGCGCCTTCTTAAGACTCACCTCTTCAAACAGCACCTGTAGAACTCCTCTGTTTGTATCCTGGGACACTATCACCCTTCATTTAAATGTGCTTTATTTTGCTCTTATCTGCCCCCTATTTTACTGCATTTAATCCTGTACTTCAGAATACTGTAATCTGTCAAGTTTTTAACCTGTAGTATTTTGTATTTAATCATATTCTTATGTAACTATCACTATTTAATCATATCCTGATGTAACTATCACTATTATCTGCTGTATTATTGAATTGTGGTTTGTCACACTTGAACAAAAGTTATTGTATTTCTTGCTCTTATTGTATTGCTTGTATTGTAACACTTGAAATATATTTGCTTACGATTGTAAGTCGCCCTGGATAAGGGCGTCTGCTAAGAAATAAATAATAATAATAATAATTATAAATATCATATGGGATACTGAAATTGAAGAAGGGAACTATGAAAAAGACCTAGGAGTTTATGTTGACTCAGAAATGTCTTCATCTAGACAATGTGGGGAAGCTATAAAAAAGGCCAACAAGATGCTCGGATATATTGTGAGAAGTGTTGAATTTAAATCAAAGGAAGTAATGTTAAAACTTTACAATGCATTAGTAAGACCTCACCTAGAATATTGTGTTCAGTTCTGGTCACCTCGTTACAAAAAGGATATTGCAGCTCTAGAAAGAGTGCAAAGAAGAGCAACCAGAATTATCCCGGGTTTAACCCTTTGCGGTCCATTGTCGGACTGGGTCCGACATTGCAATTATTCCTCACAGGTCCTTTGTCGGACTGAGTCCGACATCATTATAGCAACGCAATAAACTGGTGTCTAGTCGTTTTTTCTCCGGAAAAAGCCGAGAAAACCATTCAATTGCCGAGTGGGAGCGACAGGAGCCGAGACAAGTGGGGGGGAAAAAATAAAAAAAATAAGGCGTATCTCATGATTAGTCATACATGGTATCAGGTATCAGATAACGGGGGCGGTCGTAAGTAAACAAGTTGGCTGACTGAATCAGCGCACAGAAAACACGGACATTTGCAGAGCTTTTTTGAGATGTTATAGTAATAAAATAATGACTTGGATCGCATTATTGAGGAGTTTGGTGATAAAGCAGTGATCCGGAGATGATCGATCGGTATGTATGACTATTATTATTATTATTATTATTATTATTATTATTATTATTTATTTCTTACATAGGTGAACGCTATAGCAAAACGAAAGGGTGGGGCGGGCTGGAGATGCCTAGTGAGTGCTTTGTTGATATGCAGGGCCATTTAAACCCGTTTGACTGTGGAAAAAAATACTTTTTAAACAGCGCGTCTAAAATTAACTGCGCGTGAAAATTAATTAGACCTGACGTGCCTGACGCGCAATTAATAAATGGACCGCAAAGGGTTAAAAGGCATGTCGTATGCAGACAGGCTAAAAGAATTGAATCTATTCAGTCTTGAACAAAGAAGACTACGCGGCGATCTGATTCAAACATTCAAAATCCTAAAAGGTATAGACAATGTCGACCGGAGGACTTTTTTTTTGACCTGAAAAAAAAAGAAACAAGGACCAGGGGTCACAAATGGAGATTAGATAAAGGGGCATTCAGAACAGAAAATAGGAGGCACTTTTTTACACAGAGAATTGTGAGGGTCTGGAACCAACTCCCCAGTAATGTTGTTGTTGAAGCGGACACCCTGGGATCCTTCAAGAAGCTGCTTGATGAGATTCTGGGATGAATAAGCTACGAACAACCAAACGAGCAAGATGGGCTGAATGGCCTCCTCTCGTTTCTAAACTTTATGTTCTTTTATGCGGGACTTTGTCAAACGCTTTCTGGAAATCTAAGTAAACCATGTTGTAATTATCCATTCTATATTGTTCTAGTGCTACATTTAAACACATTGTTATTTAAGTTGTATTGAAATAATATATTTGTTTTTCATAACAATAAAAGTGTTTTATTTTTAAAAAATAGCAAAAAAAAATGTTTTGAACAGTCAATTGCTTTTTTGAGGGCTAAGAATGAAAAATCTGCAAAAAAAAAGACAATTTTTAACATGGAAATTGCCAGCTGGGTGGTTATAACCACTGGACCACCAAGCCTCACTGGCGTTTAACATAACGAGCAGGGCCTTACCAGACGATAAAGCCCTCTTATGAGGGTTCTGTTGCTATTAGAAAATGGATATGTTCAAACAAAATTAAATGAAGTTTTTCTGTTTGTTTTGTTAATGATTTTATGCAGCACTAGTTTTTGTTGCAATGAATGCAAATGTTTTCCTCATTATTCCACAAGTAATGCGGTTTGCTCAGAATTCCATGTGTGGTCTGGTTAGGTAGCCTTCACTCAGGCTTCGCATCGTGGATATTTCCAATAGCTTAAATAATACCTCAGTACTGAAAAAAGATTGTACACTTTATGGAGCTGTTCTTCGGTTCAGGTACCTCGTACAGAAAAGCGAACATGGTTTGTGAACTGTTTGTAAAACGTAAAAGAATAAAAGTAAACCTAATGTTTTTATTTTTAATTAGGATTTGAGTACAGGTTTGTCTATTTGTGTAAGTTTCATTATTTAAGTTAAAAACAAATACAAAAAAGTTTTAGTAATAAAAATATGTGTTAATGCTGATCGTGCTGTTGTTCAGTACTTGTTCACAGTGTATTCATAAAGTTTATTCAAAGCCTCCTTCCTGGCTTTGTTAGAGAAGAGAGCACCGTGCCTGTATTGTTATGATATGCTGAAATAAAGTTGCTGAAAGTAATCAGACTGCATCCAGTTGTTTGACTTCTTCAACTCGTCAATCAAAGTGGAGAGTAGTTGCTATTGTGGTTACTGTATTGCCACTGACAGCAAACACTATTCTCTGTATTTGTATTTATTTGTTTAAATTTATTTTCTATACTAAATTTAAATAGATTGAACATATTTAAATAGATAGATTGAACATATAGGACATTGACAGACAACATTCAGAGGGCGAGTACAAGAACAGATTTTCTTTCATCAAGCAGAAAAAAGGTAAAATACACAAATACTGTATTTACATATTTTCCAGCGGCTTGATTTGGAACAGTGATTAAACATAGTCTGAAAGATAACATTCGAGGTTCTTTACCAATTGACCCATCAGGTTAAAGGAAATCTCTAATTCATTTTAGTGTATTAAGCATCCCCGTGAAGGAAGCTTGTTTTGAATTTGAAAATCTACCAACACTAGAACATATCTCTTACTCCCTTAGGCAAAATTGAATTGTACCCTTCACTTTGACACTTTGATCAAGATGGCTTTCATATTGGTGTTATACAACTTTGTTTTTTCAAGGTGATAAAGACTTAACGCTGTCACAGTATCAAAGGCTCATATCTAAGAAACCATTAGTGGTGACTTCATATTTGCAGGGTTATATAAGCCCTGCATGCTAAATGTGTTGGTGACCGTGACATTGACCTAAAATGGCTGTCATATTGAAGTCTTGTAACTTTTTTTTTTTAGCATTTCACTACTACATTGTTTTAACATCTGGCCATAACAATGGTATACTGTAGACCACACACTTTTACATAATGCCTTATAGTTGATAGACAGATGCATTTGATTCTATGCTGCTCTTTGATTTTTTCACAATGGCTAAGCTATTAAGGTAATTGACCTGTTTATGGATTTTGTTATGAAATTATATTCCACAGGCTGTGGATGATGACTTTTTCATGATACTGAACCTTCAAGTTCTGTTTAGACATTTTCTGTTTCCAAGAGTTACTGCCCAATCCCTTTCCTATTCTCTTTATTTAATTCGCATGACAAAACACAAACTAGTATGCAGCCCATGTGTGACCGAGCTGTCGTTGAGTGGCGTGTGTGTGGTGATGTCACGGACCAGAAACAGAAACCAAAACAGATAATGGCGCTGGTGAAACTGAGCGCTACGGCGCTCAGCTATTTTATTAAATAAACAAAACAAAAGGTTTAAACAAAACAAACGCCAAAACACTAAATAAAAGGGCACATTGGACAAACAACCAATAACGAAACAAGTATATTTAAATATAGCAATTGTTTTTCTCTCCACAAAGCACGTCTCGCCTCTGACACTCTCCCCCTGAGCGCGTACAGCTGCAGGTTTTTATATTCTGGCCGAGGGGTTAACTAGCTGTTAATTATCTTATTACTCCTCGGCCACAGTCTGCACGAGTTTAGTAAGGATGCGTGACTGTCAGCTAGTTAAATAATCAGTAGCTGATCAGTCATGCATCCTCACAAGGTTTTATAATTAAAACACAAAATAACAACAAATAATAATCGGCTTTCACCGTAATATAAACATAAATCATAATATAAAATAAATAATAAACAAAGGGGCGGGACACTCCGCCACACCATGTTACAGAATTATGACAAATATTAAAAGCTTTTAAAATAACTAAATACTCATTAAACTCAGAGCTACTAGAGATACTGTAAACCAGTCACAGGTGTGTCACAAGTCCTAATAGTCAACACACTTTCAGAGAGTTGTGATTCATTTTAAGCCAGAATTTTCAAAATAAGCCATCGACCGGTGCGATCCACCATCTAAAACTACGTCTGACCCGGCTACTTTTATTTAAAAATATTACGCTTATTTTGGGGTATTGTATTTCTTTCTTGCAAGCTGGAGCTATAGATCATCAAAATGCAAGTTTTGCACATCATGTGGTGTCAATAATTACACAACAAAAAAAAGAAAAATCGTAATTCACTCATGCAGTGGATATTTAAATTAATTTATAAAATGCGTTTTGTTGAGCTCTCATTAAATAATGTATATCCAAAATAACATGACAATATGATACGACTGCAGTTTGTTAAAAATGTTAATTAATACAGTAATCCAGTATTTTACGACAATCACCAAAGTTTATTGATTTTATTTATGTTTTTATTGCGTCTTTGTAGTACTTAACTCTGCATATTTCATATTTGTGTCCAACATTGTTACGTCTACTGGGTATACAAAAAAAGATTGAATCACTGAATAACAGTATTTTTGAAGTCTATTGTTTTCGTTAAATTCACAAATTGTTATACATACTGCTTTTGATTTATTGTTATGAAAGACGATATCTTTGTACCTACAGTATAGATTTTTTTTTTTTGTTCAGAAGCGGCTTCAGCATGAATCTTGTTTCATTCTGTTCATATTCAAATAGCTTAAGCCTTATTATGCATTGTAGAAATCCAACATTACAAATATTATCATCTATGTATTTAAATATCTTGAGTTATTGCGACTGAAGCAAAATAAATAAGTCATCAATAATTAATATAGGTGGGTCGCCTTGGATAAAGACAGCAGCTAAATAAATATGTTGTCGTTACCCATTCCATTACAGTATGCAATGATGTAACTTATTTATGAATAGTTTTTGTATCAAACGATAATTAATTAAATAGAAAGGATAATCTCTGAAAAATGTTTAGACTATTGTTGATTTATATATGGATGGTTGCTGCATTCTCCCATCGTTCAGCTATCTGTGCACTCAACTTATTTAAAATGCAGACTTTGCTTACATTCTAGTTTGTTTATAGCTTCCAAAGGTAATTTTTAGTGCGGTGGTTCCAAAGTGTTGCACACTACTCTTTATAACTTCTAAATAAATACATAATACAAATAAATAATTAATAACTTGTGTGATTTAAAGCAGTAGGGGTATATTTAAGTTGAGTGAAGGAGAATAGTTTGCAACAGAGTATCTCATCGATTTTCTTAAGTACCAGTTATTTTTCCAGCCTTGTATTGCAGGGGCCTTGGTGATCCTAAAGTACATTTGTGTTCTTGTTGATCTTGCCCTGCTGTGAGTAGTGCTGAAATGAAATAAAGCTCCTTCATTGCACTAATGGAGTACTTTGTCAGAAACTACAAGCAGACCACTACTAGTCTTTCACATGCTTAAACCATGCACAAATGTGCCAATGCACCTCGATGACATTGGTGCCCCCTACTACCTTGTAGGTGCCACATACTATTTGAAAACCCTATTTTAAGCTGTCCTCTAAAACAGTGCAACAAGTCCTGTTACATTTTGCAGACATACTGCTATATTTTTTTTCTCAACTTATGTAATTTTAATGTAGCAGAAGTCTTTAATTGGTTATCAGTTTGATCCATTCCAGCTTTTCAGTCTATCCATAGATGCACTAAAGATGATTGATGTGTCTAGTTAAGCTCAGGTATGTTTAACACTGACACTAAAAGCTTGAATGTCCGGAACTGCTATACAGTGGTAATTTTTTTTTAATTTTTTTTTTTTATAAATTTAGTCGTTGCCAATTCGTTTTTATTATTTTCTCCCCAATTTGAAATGCCCAATTATTTTATTATGCTCAGCTCACCGCTACCACCCCTGCGCTGACTCGGGAGGGGCGAAGATGAACACACGCTGTCCTCCGAAGCGTGTGCCGACAGCCGCCCGCTTCTTTACACACTGCGAACTCACCGTGCAGCCGCCTCAGAGCTACAGCGTCGGAGGACAACGCAGCTCTGGGCAGCTTACAGGCAAGCCCGCAGGCACCCGGCCAGACTACAGGGGTCCAGGCTATAGAGCGCATCCTGCACTCTAGAGAGTGCTTTTACTGGATGCGCCACTCGGGAGCCCCATACAGTGGTAATTGAGTTAATTGAAATGTGTTCCACGTAACAAAAATAATGACTTAATAGTGAAAGTATCTTCTTCCTTAGGTACTCAGAGCGCAGTAACACCAAGTGTGTGGGGATCACGATAGAGACCAGACCAGATTATTGCCTGAAGCGACACCTCAGTGACATGCTGTCATATGGCTGCACACGGCTGGAAATTGGAGTGCAGAGCGTGTATGAGGATGTGGCCAGAGACACCAACAGGTGAGAAAAAGAAAGACACACAGGCTTCATGTCCCTGAAAAAGTTTTAAATGTTTGACATTTTTTAGTAAGGACCACTGGTTTAGAGTGTGAAAAGGAAAGGGTAATTTAATGGTTCCCTGATGTATAACTATGTTTATAATCCAGGGCTGGCAATGGAACTTGAAACAAGTCATTGGTCGAGCAAGGTTCCAGCTGTCCGTATATTGGATGGATACGGACAGTTGGGGCCTTGTCACATATTCCAAATTGCTGCGCTGCCTCACAGAATTTAACCCTTTGCGGTCCTATGTCGAACCTGATCCGACATTGCAATTTTCCCTTACCGGTCCAATCATCAAAAAGACGTAAAAAACAGGTCTCTAGTCATTTTTTCTCCGGATAAAGCCGAGAAAACCATTCAATGGCCGAGTGAGACTGAGAGGAGCCGAGAGAAGCCGAAAAAAAGGGGCGTATCTCATGAATACAGATAGCCCTGGCACCACATAGATAACACGGACATAAACAAACAAGATAGCTGCTTCTGCATCCAGCGCTCAAAGCTTTTTTTTAGATGTTATAGTAATAAAATAATGACTGGGATCGCATTATTGTGGACTTCGGTGATAAAACGAGTGATCAGGAGATGATTTATCGGTATGCACTACTATGAAGAGGTATGTGAAAAATACAGCGAACAAGGGGTGGGGCGGGGCTGGAGATGCAGTACCGAGTGTCCTGTTGATATGCAGTGCCTTTTAAACTTGTTTTACTGTGAAAAAAAAATACTTTTAAACAGTGCGTCTAAAATAAGCTGCGCGTGTGAAAATAAATTGAACCTGACGAGCTTGAGACGTGCTGAATAAATGGACCGCTAAGGGTCAAAGTACCGGTAGCCATCTTGTTTACAGTTACAGATGTACAGCTGTAACTATAAAACTGAGTGACCCATTACCAGCAAAAAAATCCCAATAGTAGTAAGTAGACATGCCGGTTTGGATAGAAGAACAATTAAATGAACTAGAAGACAGCAGAACAGAAGAAAAAAAAATCGGTCTTTATACTCACTCACCCCGACTTTGTCAATTCAAATAATGTATTTTTAGCAGTTTGTAAAAGCTACAGAAAAACACAAAGACATTTCTGCACATTATCCACCCCTCTCCGACACAGATCTTGAAATACGTCGTTGAATTTATATGTATTCCTTACGTCCTGTTCTGCTCAAACAGTCTGCATTGAGAGGAAAAAAAAAAGTGCTGTCTCAACTCCGCCCCCTGGTGAATCTTTTCAATGGTAATCTACACTATCAAAAATAGATGTACTTTCTTTTGCATGTTTCAGTTAAATTAATTTACTCAGCTTAATTTAGTGTGTAGTTCAAAATTATAAATGGGACTACTTTATTGGCTTAAGGATATTTAATAAAAAAAAATAATTTTTTGCCCTAAACATGATTTATGCTTTTTTCCCCTTCAAATCCACTGTTTTACCTGGATTATAAATGCAATAACGCACAACGCCCTGAGGCGTCCGTATATTTGACATATACGGACACCCTGTCGGGCCTTATTGCATACGAATAAAGGAAGATAAAATTATTTTAGAAGAGATTTTGTCCATTTGTGGACTGTATGTTGCTGCTGTCCACTTGGTGCACCTACCCGAAGATTCTCAACATTCAGAAATTTGTGAAACACATGCCCTTTCAAGAATGGTAACTCTCTAAAAATCCAAAAAAACAGAACTGCATGTTTGTCAGTCATTGTTTTGTTGAGTATTGCTGCACAGAATGATAATCACTTAACCGCCAACTCCAGCCACTAGTGGTGAGCTACTGTATTGATGGAATATCTTCCTCCATGTTATACCCCTTTGATCAATAGTTTGTCTAAGAATGTAATAAAAAACATGGACAACTTGTGCATGGGTGTTTTCTCCGAGTTATGAGCAGTTTTGCTTCTCTTTTAAGTACGAAATGTAACGATTACCGCATGGGTATTTGCCTCCTAAAGACCGAGAAGCCTGAATAATTTATATCAAAGCTGCTATCAACGAGCCTGTGGCGCAGTCATGGCCCGCCTCCGAGGACATACATTTACTGTGCTCACAGACCTCAACACCATTTTTCCTTTCAAGACTGACCTGAAACAGGAGAGCCAAGTTCAGATAAGTACTTGTTACTTTTTCTGCCTTATTTGCATTTATTGTGTTTTATATGTGATATTGAGAATAATCTCTGAATGAGTTTTACTAATCGCACATATTTGTGCACAACAGCCTGTTGGTTGGATTGGGATTGATTAGGGAGTGGTTAATATGAAGAAAACAGAAAGTACTGATTAGAGGAGAAACCTCAAAATGGAGCGAGGTAACTAGTGGAGTACCACAGGGATCAGTATTAGGTCCTCTGCTATTCCTAATCTACATTAATGATTTAGATTCTGGTATAGTAAGCAAACTTGTTAAATTTGCAGACAACACAAAAATAGGAGGAGTGGCAAACACTGTTGCAGCAGCAAAGGTCGTTCAAAATGATCTAGACGCAGGGCAATAAAAATGTGCATTATAAATATCATATGGGAGATACTATCATATCATATGGGAGACCTAGGAGTTTATGTTGACTCAGAAATGTCTTCATCTAGACAATGTGGGGATGCTATAAAAAATGCCAACAAGATGCTCGGCTATATTGTGAGAAGTGTTGAATTTAAATCAAGGGAAGTAATGTTAAAACTTTACAATGCATTAGTAAGACCTCACCTAGAATATTGTGTTCAGTTCAGGTCACCTCGTTACAAAAGGATATTGCTGCTCTAGAAAGAGTGCAAAGAAGAGCAACCAGAATTATCCCGGGTTTAAAAGGCATGTCGTATGCAGACAGGTTAAAATAATTGAATCTATTCAGTCTTGAACAAAGAAGACTACGCGGTTATCTGATTCAAACATTCAAAATCCTAAAAGGTATAGACAGTGTCGACCCAGGGGACTTTTTTGACCTGAAAAAAGAAACAAGGACCAGGGGTCACAAATGGAGATTAGATAAAGGGGCATTCAGAACAGAAAATAGGAGGCACTTTTTTACACAGAGAATTGTGAGGGTCTGGAACCAACTTTGCAGTAATGTTGTTGAAGCTGACACCCCGGGATCCTTCAAGAAGCTGCTTGATGAGATTCTGGGATCAATAAGCTACTAACAACCAAACGAGCAAGATGAGCTGAATGGCCTCCTCTCGTTTGTAAACTTTCTTATGTTATGTTTGTTTTGTCCTACTGCGGCCTTGTGCCCCTCGTGAAGCCATCAGCTAGAGTCTGGGGCCAGAGCAAGCCAAAGAGGCACTGACTAACTGCAGTTTCTGTGAGTTTTGTGCACCTTTCTCCAAGCGCACGCTGGAGAAACGTCTCTCCCATGGCTCTACAGAGCGCTCTGCGTCCCTTACACCTGCACAGCGCTCTTCCCCATCACCCTTTGGTAGAGAGATGGCTGCATCCTCACCCATTGGCTCTCTGCCAGTTGAGACCGGATGACGCACCCAGGAAAGTAGCTGTTCATCGATGAGGGGGGCGAACAGGACCTGGCGTTCCCATCTGAGGACATGGTTAGACAGCACATCCCCTGTGGTTAAGCTTTCCCTGCCGGCAGAGCTTTTACCGCTGATCAAGAGGGCCACATCAGTCTACACAAGGAGGCAGTGTGGTCCAGTGGTTAAAGTCCAGGGCTTGTAACCAGATCATTACCGGTTCAAATCCCACCTCTGCCATTGACTGACTCACTGTGTGACCCTGAGCAAGTCACTTAACCTCCTTGTGCTCCAATCTGCGGATGAGAAGTTAAATCAATGTCCTATTGTAAGTGACTGCATATAATGCACAGTTCACAGCCTACCTCTGTAAAACTGCTTTGTGATGGTGGTCCATTATGAAAGGTGCTATATAAAAATAAAGATATTATTGTTATATTATATTATTATACACAAGATGAGACAAGGCAGTCCATCTTTGATGATCAGCCTACCACCTCTCCCATGTACCCTTTAGTGCGCCTGGATTTTCTTTTTGAGATCCTGCTGTTTTCTGGTCAATGGACAACCTATATAGGGTGCATGATCCGTAGAAGCTGGGCCTGGCCCAATTTCCACCGGTGGAGGCTATCTGCCCCAACACGCAGTGCCGAGTCCTGAAGGTGAACCTCAAGCAAGTGTGCCTATTCAGCAAGTGCATTCGCTGCACGGCTCGGGTGTACTTGTTGTTATTATTATTATTTTTATTATTATTATTATTTGTTTATTTAGCAGACGCCTTTATCCAAGGCGACTTACAGAGACTAGGGTGTGTGAACTATGCTTCAGCTGCAGAGTCACTTACAATTACGTCTCACCCGAAAGACGAAGCACAAGGAGGTTAGGTGACTTGCTCAGGGTCACACAATGAGTCAGTGGCTGAGGTGGGATTTGAACCGGAGACCTCCAGGTTCCAAGCCCTTTTCTTTAACCACTGGACCACACAGCCTCCAACCTTGTTCTGGTACAACCTTCTCATTTCCAGCCGGTGGCTAAATTGGTGTCTACCTTTCCAGATGAGCCGCCTAAAATAGTTATTTCAAAAAGAAAAAAATATATATTTTACAGTGCTCTTATGTTCCAGTGAATAGTATTCAAAATGTTTATTTTTTTCCAGTAAAATACTGGCAATTTCTACAATTCATTAGGTATGTAAGTTGAGTAAAATGTTAGTTGTCTGAGGGCATTTTGTTTCCAGACTTGTTTTAATGGACACTGTGAATTGCGATGGACCAATCCATTTCGAGCTTACAAGCGATGTTGGTGATGAAAGCCGAACGATGAAGCAGTTACAGAATCAATCGCTGATTTACACTTTTTTCCCCCCCAAGAAAACAAAGGACAGTGGAGGGGTGAGTAAGCCACATCTTATTGCGATTCATAGTTTTTATTGCAAACTTTTAGTAGCAGTAAGCTTATGCATTGACTCTTCTTTTTGAGTGCACAGTCTGTCAATGCCATAAAAACTAGGGTTACTAGATTTCCATAGTAAAAAAAAAAACCTGGAATCCCCCTCACCCAGTTTTGCTCTTTTTTGTTGAGAACCAGTTTGCTATTTTGATTATAAACGAAGTGCTGGTTTTGTTTTAGTATTTCAGTACATACCAGTCATTTTCTGTGACTTGAGTTGAATCCTGTTGTCAGCAGCTTAAATTCCTCTTTACTGATTTAACTGCATATCTTTATACTTTACAACATAATGTATATCGAACACGAAATGTCTTGACCTTTTAATGCATACCGGTTGCTAAAGCTACCAAAGCACTTACAATAAAATTAGCTATCATAATTCGAAAAAATCATATTCATAGTAGTAATTGAAAAGAGTCACATTCAAGAGTCAGAATTTGCTGTTCCAAATGCAAAAATTTGAAAATTGTAAAATTCCTTCACATTCAGTCTTAGGATGCTAAAAGGCACGGTGCCAACGTAGATCCACTGTATAAAATATGTAGGCATTAATGGTTTAACTCTGCGTTTGCTTTCACTTTTTACACCTAAGCACTCACCAGCTTTTAGCTCATCGATCTGAGTGCCTCTCGTGGCGACACATTCTGATAAAATAGAGCTACAACAGTATTACATATTAAGTCTTAAATAGACTGTATACAATCTAATGCCAATACATTATTGTTATTTGTATTTACTTTAATCAAGCAACAGTTAACAGAATTGAAAAAAATATTAAAATTGAAAGAAATACAACTTACTGTAGAAATCGCATTAATGTTTACAGAAATTGCAACAGAAACAAACTTCTGAAAACTGTAAAATAAACAGTTTTTGAAATTACAGTTCTCGCAAGTGCTTTTTAAATGTATTATTTATTTATTCCTGCATTTGCTCATTCTCGGACTCAGTAGTTAATGAGAAATGGCGCCACGTGAAAGTATGTATACTCAGAATCTTGGAAGACTAAAAGGCATCACTATTGTGCATACAATTATGGCCTCTGTGTGCAAGGTGCTCGTTAGATGCTTGTTAAATTAATTAACGCATCACAATTACACATGTTAAAAATGCATGATGGAATGGATCCAGTGGGCAAAACAAACTATACAAAGTAACCGGACTCAGAAGTAAACATTTTGCACGTAGTTTAGTTCATATTCTGAGGAAACAAGTAGAGCAAAAAGCAAAAAATGTCTCTGGGAACTACATTAGGGTTACTTACCAGACATCCTGTGAAAACTGAGATTGTCACAGATTCAGCCTTATTTGTTGTCCTGGTCAGAAAACAGTAAAATTGTTCATTGTCCCGGTTTTGCTGTTGTACAAAACTGCATCAGTGTGCTCTACAAGTTAATAGCAGAGTAATGTATTAGGTTGTGTTGGCACCATTCAAAAATAAAATAAATAGGGGCTCCCGAGTAGTGCATCTGCGTGGAATGCAGGATGCACCCTATAGCCTGGACGTCGCTGGTTCGAGTCTAGGCTATTCCACTGCTGACCGTGGACAGGAGCTCCCAGGGGGCGGTGCACAATTGGCCAAGCAACGCCTGGGGGGGGGGGTCTTAGGTCGTCCAGGGTGTCCTCGGCTCATCGCGCACCAGCGACCCCTGTGGTCTGGCTGGGTGCCTGCTGGCTTGCCTGTAAGCTGCCCAGAGCTGCGTCCTCTGACGCTGTAGCTCCGCGGTGGCTGCGTGGTGGGCCTGCAGTGTGTAAAAGAAGTGGTCAGCTGATGGCACACGCTTCGGAGGACAGTGTGTGTTCGTCTTTGCCCCTCCCGAGTCAGCACGGGGGTGGTAGCGGTGAGCTGATCCTAAAAAATAATTGGCTATTCCAAATTGGAGAGAAAGTGAAAAAAAAAAAAAAAAAAAAAAAAACAATTGGCGACTACTAAATTTTTATATATATATATATATATATATATATATATATATATATATATATATATATAACAAAAAAAAATAATAATTATGTGGATTATTTGTTTAATCATTCTGATTATGTGCGTATGTTTAAATGGTAATAGCTGATCTATTTTTTAAATCTGTACATTTAAATTTGTAAATTTAACATGTGTCGACTAGATAACAATATGAAGAATTATGATCTGCAATAAATTCACCCAATGTTTAATTTTAAACTATTATCTTTACTTCCTCGACTACAACTATTTACTGAGGTCCCTCTCTGACACACAGGCCCTCATCAGAACAGCTGGATGAGCTGCGCCTGGTTAACAAGAACCTGCTCCATGTATCAAAACTGAACAGGCAGACTGTAGGCAGGAACCTGGCTACACTGATAGCTGCACATAAGCAGCTTTGGCTTTCCCAGGCACGCATGTCTGACGTGGACAAAGCACCGCTGTTGGAGGCCCCTATTATACCAGGGCATACGTTTGGTCCCGAGGTGGACGAGATGCTGCAGCGCTCTCACCGCACAATGGAATCCACAAAGGAAATCAGCGGCTAAGGCCCCGGCAGCCTCAAAGACCGGCACAGCCGGCTGCACCTGCTGCCAGAGGTGGTGTTCAGAACCGGCCCGCGGCTGCTTGCTGTGGAGGCTTCAATGTGTTCCGCCGCCCAGCGCAGAGACAAAAGTCTCAGATCAAGCCACAGGCCGAGCAGCAGCCCTAGGACTTTGCTACCACAGGTCCAGAGGCCCTTCTCAGGGAGCCATCTGGAGTATTGGCGTCGGTGCACCACGGATATCTGGGTGCTTACTACCGTTCAAACCGTCTACTCTCTGCAATTCAAGCACGGTCCCCCTCCCTTTCAGTCCGTGACTCCAACATCAGTCATGGACCCGCAAAACACTGCGGTGGTGTATCAGGCTGTAGCAGCTCTGCAAAAACAGGCTATTCGCATGATAGACCCCCTCCAGTTGGAGGAAGGGTTCTACTCCAGGTGCTTTCTAGTGCCCAAGTGGAATGATGGCCTCAGACCAATCCTCGACCTCAGACAGGTCAACCTGTATCTGAGCCGAAGGAGTTTCAAAATGTTGACGATGCAACAGCTGTTGCAGTTTATCAGGCAAGGCGACTGGTTCACCATGGTGGACCTCAAAGACGAGTTCCGTGTCTTGCCATTTGGTGCCTCGAAGTGCATGGAAGCTATCCTGGCCCCATTGACTCAAAAACATCAGAGTGCTCAATTATCTGGATGACTAGCTCATTTGTGCTCAGTCTCCAGCACAGGCAGAGGCCCACATGGAACTTGTCACCGGCCGCCTTCAACCGTTGAGCTTTATGGTGAATCATGAAAAGCCAACTCACGCCTTCTCAGACAACCGCCTCTCTAGGAGTTTGCTTGGACTCCAGGTCCATGCTGTCCACTCTGTCAGACGGCAGAGTGCAGAGAATAGTCAACTGCTTAGAGCTCTTTCAGCTAAAAAGAGCGCTCATGGTAGTGACTTTTCAGAGTAACACCCCTTGGCAGGGTCTCCACATCAATGTTTTAGAGCTGCAGGCAGCTTATCTGGCCTTGCAGAATTTTTTGTAGCAGGTTCGAGGGAGACATGCGCTTGTCTGTATAGACAACATAACAGTGGTGGCTTACATCAACTACCAGGGCGGCCTCAGGTTGTCCAGTCTCCATCGTGTGGCCCCGTGAGCCTTTGCTCTTGGCACACGAGAACCTCCTCTCACTATGGGAATACACCTGCCTGTGGTGACAAACTGAGCGGTGGACCTCCTATCCAGGAGAGTTCCCAGCGCCTCAGAGTAGAGGATTCACCCCAAGGTGGTGAGCCTCATTTTGGGAGAGGTTTGGGAGAGCAGAGATAGATCTCTTTGACTCCCAGGAATCAACCCACTGTCCCCTCTGGGTCTCCATAATAGGAGGCAGTGACACGCTGGCAGTAGATGCCTTGTCACACCAGTGGCCGAGGCAACTGTATATGCCTTCCTAGTGCTCCTAGTAGCCCTTATTGGCCCAGGAGACTGGTTTTCAACCCTGATGCAGCTCTAGTGCGGCCAACCGTAGACTGCCCAAGCGCCTTGACCTGCTCAGTCAGGCACTGGGGACCTTATGGCATCCCGACCCATTGAGCCTGCAGCTCTGGGTCTGGCCCCTGAACACCCTACAAAATGCCAGTATGGGTACAAGTGGGGCGTCTTTCAGACATGGTGTCTACCTCATGGGGTTCGACCCCACGACTTGTCCCATGGCAGTTATACTGCAGTTAAAACCCTGTCAAATCAGAGGCTGTCCAAATGATAGCAGACACAGTCAGGACTGCCTGTGAGCTGGCCAACTTGCCCCATCCAGAAAAGCTTGCTTCCCATTCCACCAGGGGCATGGCCACTTTGTGGGCTTTATTCCAAGGTGCATCTGTCAAGGACATTTGCAATGCAGCGGTGTGGGCTACTCCCCATACCTTTACTAGGTCCTACAGACTTAATGCCGTGGATCCTCAATACCCTGGTATTGGAACTAGAGTGTTAAGGTTGGCTTCTCAGTCGACGCTTACAACACAGGCATAGAGGTGAGTTTCAATACGTTAGCCCTAGCTACTTGTTACTGGGGTTCCGCATGGTAACGCACAAGGCAGCCTCTTGGCTTAGCCTTGTAGCATTCCAGTTCTTCTGCAATATTGCACTTGCGACAGCTTTGGTATACTTACCCATGTGGTAATGGTTACATTTCGTACTTGAAAGGGAATGTTAGGTTATTATCATAAACCTGGTTCCCTGAAATAGAAAGGTAACCATTAACCTTCAATGTCGCTGCGTTCATGATTGCAGCAGGCTTGAAGGAAAAATTACGTTGAGGCCTGTGAGGGTAGGAAATTTATGTCCTCGGGGCGGTCCATTACTGTGTCACAGGCTCGTCGAGCAGCTTTGATATAAATTATTCAGGTTTCCGGGTCTTCAGAGGTAATACCCATGCGGTAATGGTTACATTTGTATTTCAGTGAACCAGGGTTATGATAATAACTTAACATTTTCTTTGCTGTTGGAAGTCTAACCTTTCTCTGTTTATTTGCAGGGGACACACAGTCAGGGCTGTCTGCGAGTCCTTCCACCTGGCGAAAGACGCTGGCTTCAAAGTGGTGGCACACATGATGCCGGATCTGCCCAATGTGGGTCTGGAGAGAGATGTAGAGCAGTTCATAGTGAGTAAGAGCATATGTTCATTTTTAAGGTTTGAATGATCCTTCGCTAGCCAGGGATTTTGTCATGCATTCATGCATGTTTTTTAGTTTTGACATTCATTGCATGAATTGTGGAGAACATTTTTAATTATTAATACAATTCATTTTCCTTTAATGTATTCGGGTCTGCAACTCAATTTCTAAGCTGCAGTCTGTGTGGGGTTTTTCACACTTTAACAGACTTGAGACAATCGCTGTGTGAGTTTCAAAATTCTCCCCCCCAAACTTCAGGCCCATTCTTTGAAGAGAATAACACCTTCTGAAAGGATTGATTTAATTAGATTAGTCTGTGGAGGCCAGTTTTACAACTTGGTTTCAAAAGCCCCTGCTGTGAGTCGGCTAGTTGGAACAAACTCTAAACAAATGCTGATTTTTATTAGAACAGATGTCCTTTGTTTACAAAAGTAACAGACAATATTGTGGATTAGGATTTAGTATGTATCACAGATTTACCATCACCAGGATAATTTGCGAACCTGTCAAATATAGCAAAACACTGCCATCTTGTGGATAATGGAAATAGTGTTTTTGGAAGGAACAGACTTGTATTCAATGTAATACCAAGGAATTGGGTTATAAGGAGTAAACTCCCCTAGTGCGTTAAATTAATAAACACACAAGAAAAGTAACAGATTATCGTGGGCATTTGTATAACGTGGATGAAATTGTTTTAAAGGTATTTTTCTAAAAACAACTTGATGCACGAACATTCAAAAAGGTTTTCCAATGACATACCATGACAAATAGGAAATATAAATGCATTTTAAATAAGGTTCATGCTTAGAACAAGACATAACATTTTAATATGAGCATGTTTGAAATCTCGTAGGGAGAGGGAATCTAAAACGTATAAGAAATTGAGATATCAAATTAGTTATGGCGAAGTAAGACTTTTTATCCAAAATGCATAATTTGAACAGCAAACAACAAGGACACATGGAGAGAAAAAAAAGAAAAAGCCCTCATTCTGAAGAGAACACCCCAAGTCGTAATTTACCAATCAAGGACCACGAAAAGTCAATCAAATCATTGACAGTAACTTGGGGGCCACTCCTATTGACCTGTCTATAAAAATACAGACACGTGCCTCGAGAGCATTCCATCTTTCCAACCCTACCTTGCTGCTTCCTGTCTCTGGACTCGACAACTTAAGATCCTGCTTTTAATTACCGGTAACAAGTCACAAAGCCTTTGTTTTAAATATACTTGAAAATGCACATCTTTTAAAAAAAGGACAAAAGAACTGAACTGTTTGCTTCAAATGTACTGCTCTGCCGAACTGATCTGAGATACCTACGCTGAATGGACTTCATGGGAAATCTGATACATGCCTCGCTAGTAATAATATTTGCTTTGTATTAAAATGTTAAATGCTTAGACATGTCCTACATAATTTTAGAATGTTTTATGCAATTATTGCATTTATTTAGATCATGTTAATATGTTTCATAATATGATATGCAAAATTAACTCCAGCTAATCACGTTTAATTTGCTAGAGCAGGGATTCCCAAACCTTGCTTGCTCGCCTACCACCATTTAGTAAATATATAATCTAATGTACCACCAGCAAATTTCATATAACCCCTAAAAGAATGTGTACTGAACAACATCAACATTTTCAGTATATTTAAAGCCTGTGTTACAATATTAGTTACAATATTTACAATATAAAAAATGTACTACAGTCAGCACTCACATCCGACCCTATAAAATTGACTTCAGTGTCGGTAAACGAGTGTGACGCATATCTGATTATTTCATTTTGGCCCGTTCCAACTCTTGTCTGTTTTTTCAGGGAACACAAAAAAAGATATAATGTCAAAAATACATTGCTGAAAGGACTGTGTTTAAAAATAAGTAGGCTTACATTTAAATGTACATAAGAACATAAAGTTTACAAACGAGAGGAGGCCATTCAGCCCATCTTGCTCGTTTGGTTGTTAGTAGCTTGTTTTTTATGTTATATTAAGTTGTTAGTTTAGTTTGTTTTTTATGTTATATTAATTAAATTATATGCATTGAAAAAAGAGAGAGAACCAGGCAGTTTATTATTTTTGCTGAGGGGCCATGAACGGGTTGTCGTGCATATTTAGTAAGATATAATATTTAACATTAGGCCTAATACCTTAATATCCTAGACAAAAACCCCACTATGTTATTAAAATACAAACATTAGTTAATAGTAATATAATATAAAGGAAGATGTCTCCTTTATGTGATTAATATTTAAATATAAATATACGGTTTTAGTCCAACATGTATCCTATTCATTATAAAATGATATTCATAATTCCATTATTCTGTTTATCAAATATATCAAAAGAACTATGAACATAGAAAATAAATATGAGGCTAAGTTATAAAAATATGCTTTTAGATTCTGGATAAAGAGAGGTTAGCCAGTCTGATAACTGTCAATAAACTAATATTAAAAGTTTATATATACAGTAATCCGTCGCATGTCTGACTGCAGTGGGACCAGAGTAAGGATGGATATGTAAAAAGTCGGATGAATGAATCCTGTTTTAAATTCCATTATACACAGCTGTAACAATTACTGTTTTCACACAATTATTGTTTTGAGATTCAGCTTTTATTAGGGAGCTCCCCTAAATCCCTTGTTTAGAAAGATACAGGGTATTAATGCTTGTGACAGAGTAGCCGTTTGCCGTGTGTGCATTCACTGCTGAGTGACAGGCAGGAGATCGAGATGGAGGTTGAAGTTGATATGCCCCGCAGGCAAATGGGATTTATTTTACATATCAACACACTGAACAGCTCATGTGACACTATCAGCAATGGCAGCGCACGGAGTACATACAACACAGTGTATGAAACCTTTGGTAGGATCTAGAATACCTGAACAAATTTTCTCTGTTCAATAATAAACTAACGTTGCTGAAGAGGTTGGTCATGGCGGATAAACGGTTAGGGCAGGTACGCGACTGATTACAGAATATGGTTTAAGGATCTCAAATCAATCATAAATGCTTACTTGAGTACTGTACTGTAGACAAAGAAAGTCAACACATTATGTTTATTAAGCTAAGAAAAGTAGAATATAAAAGTTAGAAATCATAGTGACAATTATAGACAGGCACAAATAAAACAATTTCATATGCATGCAGGATTTGTATGGTTCCATACAGTATATGTGCAAGGAGGATTCATAACACGTACAGTAACGGTGTTAAGCAGCGTCTGTTGTGTTGGAAGGAAGACTGTGTTTTTGTTTCATTGGTTGTAAGCATTTTCAATTGCATATAATACTGAGTTGTAATATTAGTTACTTCATACTTGTAGACAAACTCAGTTAATGTTGAAATAGTTCCGAAGTTTGTAGTTGTTTTCAAATACACACAATATCAGTTCAGTTAAAGTATTATCATGTTTTAATTGTTCGTCAAAGTAACATTGTTTATATTTTTAATCTTTAGCAAAGTGATATGTTGTATTAAATGTTTTTTTTTCTTCTGGTTGCATGTAGATATTTCTTATATAAACAAATAGTATTTTACTTGAATGTTAAAGTCTTTGAAATGTAATACTTATTCTGTCGTTGTTGAAAAACAAAGCTTGGAATGCAGATGGTGGTCTTGGAAACCATAGAATTGCAGGATGTAGAGATGAGAAATCTTCTTCAGGATGAAGCTATATACGATGCTTGAATGGGTCCCCATTGAAGCGAAGACTCCGTGATCACTTCATGGTGAGATGTTTTCAAATCCAAGAGAGAGAGAGCGAGTTCATGCTTGTTTTGCTTTAAATGTAGCGCCCAAAGGGAGTTCACTGGTGATTCCATCGCTTCTAGGTCAACACAGGAAGTTCATCTTTGAACGAAACACGTTATACAATAATTAAAGTCAAATAATTTAAGAATTAAAACAACACTTAAACTTGCGACACAGGGTTTAAGTTCAGCACCAACTATACATAAAATGTTGTTACTGTTATTAAGCACTAATAATAATCTGAAGCAGTGGTATTTCAAAATAACAGAAACCCATTTTTACTTTAGGGAAGTAGGCTACAGTTTTTTTTAAATGTGGTGTTCTTTATTGAAATACATTTTCAGCTTTCATATTGAAGCTTGTATTATTCATTCAATCAAAGCAAGTAGGAATTTGCTTGCATCATTTAACCCTTTGCGGTCCTATGTCGGACCTGGTCCGACATTGCAATTATTCCTATCCGGTCCAATGTTGGACCCTGTCCGACATCATCAAAAAGACGCAAAAAAACGTGTTTCTAGTCGTTTTTTCTCCGGAAAAAGCCGAGAAAACCATTCAATGGCCGAGTGGGAGCGACAGGAGCTGAGACAAGCCGAAAAAAAAAAAAAAGGGCGTATCTCATGAATAGTCATACTTGCCCCTGGCATCTGATAATGGAGGCCATAAGGAAACAAGCTGGCTGTGACTGCATCAGCGCTCAGAGAATATCACGGACATTTGCAGAGCTTTTTTCAGATGTTATAGTAATAAAATAATGACTTGGATCGCATTATTGAGGCGTTTGGTGATAAAACGAGTGATCAGGAGATGATTGATCGGTATGTACGACTATTATTATTTATTTCTTAGCATATGTGAAAGCGATAGCGAACGAAAGGGTGGGGCGGGGCTGGAGATGCCTGGTGATTGCTTTGTTGATATGCAGGGCCTTTTAAACCCGTTTGACTGTGGGGGGAAAAAAATACTTTTAAACAGCGCGTCTAAAATTAACTGCATGTGTGAAAATAAATTGGACCTGACGCGCACTTAATAAATGGACTGCAAAGGGTTAAGACGTTTTTCAAGTCAAGTAAGCTTATTTTTGTATAAAAAACTACAAGTGTCTCAGTCCTTCTTTTGCAGCCAGTGTCACCTTACTTTAAAGGCATGTACCATTAACTTATTATTATTATTATTATTATTATTATTAATTGGTCATTTAGTAGATGCTTTTATCCAAAGCGACTTCCAGAGACTAGAGGGTGAACTATGCATCACTTACAATAGGACCATGGTTTTTACATCTCATCCGAAGGACGGAGCACAAGGAGGTTAAGTGACTTGCTCAGGGTCACACACAGTGAGCCAGTGGATTGAACCAGGAACCTCCTGGTAACAAGCCCCTTTCTTTAACCACGCCCATCAAGGCCTCTTCTCGTCAGCCCTTCTTAAATATTTCAAATAATATACACAATCCGAATCAAGTGCAAAACTTGGCTCAATATTTAAAGTAAAAAAAAAATTTTTTTTTAAAAATAGCAAGAACATAAGAAAGTTTACAAACGAGAGGAGGCCATTCAGCCCATCTTGCTTGTTTGGTTGTTAGTAGCTTATTGATCCCAGAATCTCATCAAGCAGCTTCTTGAAGGATCCCAGGGTGTCAGCTTCAACAACATTACTGGGGAGTTGGTTCCAGACCCTCACAATTCACTGTGTAAAAAAGTGCCTCCTATCTTCTGTTCTGAATGCCCCTTTATCTAATCTCCATTTGTGACCCCTGGTCCTTGTTTCTTTTTTCAGGTCAAAAAAGTCCCCTGGGTTGACATTGTCTATACCTTTTAGGATTTTGAATGTTTGAATCAGATCGCCGCGTAGTCTTCTTTGTTCAAGACTGAATAGATTCAATTCAGTGTTCTAGGTGAGGTCTTACTAATGCATTGTAAAGTTTTAACATTACTTCCCTTGATTTAAATTGAACACTTCTCACAATATATCCGAGCATCTTTGCAATTATCCATTGTCAATGTTGCATCCTCAAAAAAGTCAAGCAGGTTAGTTGGACACGATCTCCCTTTCCTAAAACCATGCTGACTGTCTCCCAGGATATTGTTACCATATAGGTAATTTTCCATTTTAGATCTTATTATAGTTTCCATAAGTTTACATATAATAGAAGTCAGGCTTATTGGTCTGTAGTTACCTGGTTCGGTTTTGTCTCCCTTTTTGTGGATCGGTATTACGTTTGCAATTTTCCAGTCTGTCGGTACAACCCCTGTGTCAAGAGACTGTTGCATGATCTTGGTTAGCGGTTTGTAAATAACTTCTTTCATTTCTTTGAGTATTATTGGGAGGATCTCATCCGGCCCAGGGGATTTGTTTATTTTAAGAGCTCCTAGTCCCTTTAACACTTCTGCCTCTGTTATACTAAAATTATTTAAAATTGGATAGGAAGAGGTCGACATGTCGGGCATGTTGTCCGTGTCCTCCTTTGCAAAAACCTGTGAAAAGTAATCATTTAATATATTTGCTATTTTTTTTTCTTCATCTATGATTTTGCCATTTGTGTCTCTTAAGCCCGCTGCACACAGCCCGACTCAAGCCGTCCCGACTCATCTCTTCTGAGTATGCACAGATTTTGCGATCAGTTTTGCTCAGTTTTGGTTTGACGTTACAGTTCAGTTTTTTACGACTGGGTGTCGCACACTGCTAAGACTGAATTACTGACCACAACTAGGTACTGGTGATTTCTATGTATGCAAATTGAATTAATACTGCCCTGTACACATTTTTGTATTAACTTAGCCCAACATAGCGACCCTCATATTATGCATGGCATCGTATGCTGATTAGACGGTGGAGACAGCGCCGTGAGGCAACCAAAAGAAGCGCTTAGCCTATTAATTTAGCTATTGACCATTTACACCGTGCAAACGTTTCAGGCAGTGTTTGACTTTTTGTATAGTTTGTCTACTAGACTTTAGCCTGTGGTGAATAAAATCCAAACTGTTGATTTTTTTATTTGACTTTGGCGTTTTTTTCTCAGCGTGTGGATCTAGGGGCTTGTGATTTGTGACCTATTGGAGATCGACGCACCGCTTACTTCTGTTTTGCGCAGTAAGAAAATATACGCTGCCAGTAGATTGATAATAAAAAGGTAAATTGATAATTTACCTTTGATTTAGTAAACGCCTAAAAAAACGATTCAAATATGCACATATCTGGTATTTTTTTTAATTCGGGACACTCGGAGCAATTCAAGACTAATGTATTTTTACCTGTGGAACTAAAGCTGTCAATATTCCACCATCTTGTATGACAAGTTATATGACAAGCTACGTCACTTAAACCTGCTTCACCATTGATTGACACCCTTATGACTAATCGGTCTCACTCAGTCTTGGTCGGCAACCGCTGCACACAGACAGACTGATCACATCTGAACGAAACTGCGTCTGAAAAAGATTCAACATGTTCAATCTTCAAATCTGAAGACATCCCGACTGAAATCTGCATAATCTTGGTTTTAAGTGCACGCACACTGATACGATTCATCCAAACTCTGTACGGCCAGTTGAGATGAGTTGGGACGGCTTGAGTCGGGCTGTGTGCGGCGGGCTTTAGACATTTAACCTACTCCTTGAATGTTCTCTTGCTTTTATAATATTGGAAAAACATTTTGGAATTGGTTTTAGCCCCCTTAGCAATATTAATTTCTATCTCTCTCTTGGCCTTTCGAACTTCCTTTTTGACTTGTGTTTGCAGTTCCAAGTACTCTTTCTGTGTGCTTTGTTTTTGGTCCCTTTTAAACGCTCTGTAAAGTGCCTTTTTTCGCTGAATATTTTTTTTAATTGATCTATTAAACCATTTTGTTTTAGATTTAGATTTGTCTACTTTTTGGGATTTAATTGTTTTGTGCCTCTAGTACTCCATTGTTAAAAAAACAGCCATCCTTTTCCTGTGGATGTTTTCTCTATTTTACTCCTATCTACTTCTGTTAGCCTCTGTCTCATACCTTCATAGTTTGCTTTTCTAAAATTGTAAACCTTAGCTTTAGTCATTACTTTTGGCGTTTTAAAAAATACTTCAAATGAGACCATGTTGTGGTCTGAGTTTGCCAATGGCTCTCAGACCTCTGTTTTAGTTATTCTGTCTGCGTTATTTGAAAAGACTAAATCAAGGCATGCCTCCCCTCTAGTCGGTGCCTTGACAAATTGCGTTAGGAAGCAGTCATTTGTCATTTTCACCATTTCAATTTCGTCCGTCGTGCTCCCCACCGGGTTCTCCCATTTTATACGGGGAAGTTGAAATCCCCCATTAGTATGGCTTCTCCTTTTCTACACGCATTTCGAATGTCATTGTATAACAGATTATTTTGGTCAGCGTCTGAATTTGGCGGTCTATAGCATGCTCCTATTATTATGCCCTTTGAATTTTTGTCCATTATTCTGACCCATATTGATTCTGCATTGTTTTCTTTGTCCTGATTTAACACCTGGGCTTCAAGACTATTTCTTATGTATAGCGCTACCCCTCCGCATAATAAACAGTACCTCTGCATAACATTATTATTATTACTAGCATGGTACATGGAAAGTTTACATGGAAAGGCATACGCTTCCGTCCACGCAGCTTTTTTGCAAGATATACTTAAACACACGCTTCATCAATCTCGGTCAAATTTGCTGTAGAAATCAAGAAACTTACCACCTTTGATTAATCCAGAGAGATGGAAGACATAAGCCACGAAATAATTATAGACTTCAGCAAGTAAGTGATAGTTCCTAACCACAATCATGTTCGCAACATTAAGTACCGAAACCAACAGATCAATAACAATATGATGCAAAATGCCGACTCTCTTCAGTCCCGATATCAAATCTTACGATAATATTTTAAGTTTTCTAGATTAGAATAATCAATTGAATTAGACATAAATGTGACAATATTGTTTATAAAAACACCCTGTAAGTCATCATGTTTGCCATGTTAAGTTTGGATCACGTTTGAGAGGGATAGTATACACTTCAATGTCCAGATAAAATTTCTAAATTTCTAAAATCTAAATTTTTGACTCATCAAAGTAGCCACCTTTTGCAGATATAACAGCCGAACACACTCGTGGCATTCTTTCTACAATGGAAATCAAATATTGTTCGGAAAGTTCTTCCCAACACTGTTGCAGAAGTTCCCACAAATGTGTTGCACTTGTAGGTTGCTTTGCTTTCACCCTTCTGTCCAGTTCATCCCAAACCAGCTCGATGGGGTTTAAGTCTGGAGACTGTGCTGGCCATTCCATGATTTGAAGCCTACTGTCTTGTTCTTTTCTTCTAAGGTAGTTCTGACATAGCCTGGAGGTATGTTTTGGGTCATTATCTTGCTGTAGGATGAACCCCTGACCAACTAGGCGTATATCAGAGGGTATTGCATGGCGCTGCAAAATGCTGTGGTAGCAGTTTTGGTTCAGGGTGCCACTCACTCTGTGCAAGTCGCCGACTCTGGATCGATCCAGCAAAAGAGCCCCAGACCATCACGCTTCCTCCTCCATGTTTGACAGTTGGTGTCACACACCGAGGAACCATCCTTTCGCCTACTCGACGGCGTACAAAAACCCTGCGTGATGAACCGAAGATTTCAAATTCCATCGGTCCATAAGACCTTCTTCCAGTCTTCAGTAGTCCACTGGCGGTGCTTCATGGCCCAGGCAAGCCTCTTTTCTTATTTTGCCATCTTAGCAATGGCTTTCTTACTGCCACTTTCGACCTGTCAAACCTGCAGCTCAAGTCTTCTCTTCACAGTTGAAACTGAGACTTGCTTACGCCCGACCAGTGTTAAGCTGTGCTTGAAGCTGTTGTCCTGTGAGCCGCCTATCACGCAAGCTGTTGACTCTCAGAAACTTGTCTTCTGATTCTGTTGTGGCTTTGGGTCTGCCAGACCTCTTCCTGTCAGAGTTTCCTCCAGTTTCCAAGTGCCTTTTGATGGTGTAGGAAACTGTACTCACTGACACCTTGGCTTTCTTTTGCAACTTCTCTAAAGGAAAGACCTACACTTTTAAGGGTTATAATGGTCTGTCTGTCTTCCTTTGTTAATTGCCTTTTTCTCGCCATTATGAGAGCAATATACTCCTTCCTGCAGTACAATACTGTCCAAATAATGCTTAAGAGGGTGTAGTAACACAGTCTGTTCCAACACTGCTTTTATACAGACAGAGGGTTTGTAAGTAATCAACAAAAGTTGGGACACCTGTAGGAATTGTTAGCATCAACTTTCAAGGCTTAATTTACTTCCATTGCTGCAGAACAGCTGTAAGTTGTTAACCCATTACTTGTTCCCTGAAAGGCCTTTTTGTATAACTCTGAAATGTACATTATTTTTCAGTTTTTGGTAATCTAAACTTTTTTTTAACCTCTGGCAGTTTACTGCTTACCTTTGTACCATTTCAGGTTATTCACTGGACTTGAACTGCTTAAATTTCAATGAAAACTGGAAAAATGGGGGTGTTCTAAAACTTTTGACCGGTAGTGTGTATATATATATAATATATACGGGAGTGAAAGGAGTCCCTCTTGTAATTCGCCCTCCCGACTACTGGCAGAGCTGTGCTTATTTGTTTTCATTGCAAGCCTCTGCTCACCATAACTGGTAACAGAGGCAGTTAAGAACATAAGAACATAAGAAAGTTTACAAACGAGAGGAGGCCATTCAGCCCATCTTGCTCGTTTGGTTGTTAGTAGCTTATTGATCCCAGAATCTCATCAAGCAGCTTCTTGAAGGATCCCAGGGTGTCAGCTTCAACAACATAACTGGGGAGTTGGTTCCATACCCTCACAATTCTCTGTGTAAAAAAGTGCCTCCTATTTTCTGTTCTGAATGCCCCTTTATCTAATCTCCATTTATGACCCCTGGTCCTTTTTTTTTTTTTTTTTCAAGTCAAAGAAGTCCCCGGGTTGACATTGTCTATACCTTTTAGGATTTTGAATGTTTGAATCAGATCGCCGCGTAGTCTTCTTTTTGTTCAAGACTGAATAGATTCAATTCTTTTAGCCTGTCTGCATACGACATGCCTTTTTAAACCGGGATAATTCTGGTCGCTCTTCTTTGCACTCTTTCTAGAGCAGCAATATCCTTTTTTGTAACAAGGTGACCAGAACTGAACACAATATTCTAGGTGAGGTCTTACTAATGCATTGTAGAGTTTTAACATTACTTCCCTTGATTTAAATTCAACACTTCTCACAATATATCCAAGCATCTTGTTGGCCTTTTTTTATAGCTTCCCCACATTGTCTAGATGAAGACATTTCTGAGTCAACATAAACTCCTAGGTCTTTTTTCATAGTTCCCCCTTCAATTTCACTGTCTCCCATATGATATTTATAATGCACATTTTTATTGCCCATGCAATACTTTACTTTTCTCTATTAAATTTCATTTGCCATGTGTCTGCCCAATTTTGAATGCTGTCTAGATCATTTTGAATGACCTTTGCTGCTTCAACAGTGTCTGCCACTCCTCCTATTTTTTGTGTCGTCTGCAAATTTAACGAGTTTGCTTACTATATCAGAGTCTAAATCATTAATGTAGATTAGGAATAGCAGAGGACCTAATACTGATCCCTGTGGTACACCACTGGTTACCTCACTCCATTTCGAGGTTTCTCCTCTAATCAGTACTTTCTGTTTTCTACCTGTTAACCACTCCCTAATCCATGTGCATGCATTTCCTTGAATCCCTACTGCATTCAGTTTGAGAATTAATCTTTTGTGCGGGACTTTGTCAAAAGCTTTCTGGAAATCTAAATAAACCATGTCATTATGCTTTGCAGTTATCCATTTTCAATGTTGCATCCTCAAAAAAAGTCAAGTAGGTTAGTTAGACATGATCTCCCTTTCCTAAAACCATGCTGGCTGTCTCCCAGGATATTGTTACCATATAGGTAATTTTCCATTTTGGATCTTATTATAGTTTCCATAAGTTTACATATAATAGAAGTCAGGCTTATTGGTCTGTAGTTACCTGGTTCGGTTTTGTCTCCCTTTTTGTGGATTGGTATTACGTTTGCTATTTTCCAGTCTGTTGGTACAACCCCTGTGTCAAGAGACTGTTGCATGATCTTGGTTAGCGGTTTGTAAATAACTTCTTTCATTTCTTTGAGTACTATTGGGAGGATCTCATCTGGCCCAGGGATTTGTTTATTTTAAGAGCTCCTAGTCCCTTTAACACTTCTGCCTCTGTTATGCTAAAGTTATTTAAAATTGGATAGGAACAGGTCGACATGTGGGGCATGTTGTCCGTGTCCTCCTTTGTAAAACCTGTGAAAAGTAATCATTTAATATATTTGCTATTTTTTTTCTTCATCTATGATTTTGCCATTTGTGTCTCTTAGACATTTAACCTCCTCTTTTGAATGTTCTCTTGCTGTTATAATATTGGAAAAACATTTTGGAATTGGTTTTAGCCCCTTAGCAATATTGATTTCTATCTCTCTCTTGGCCTTTCTAACTTCCTTTTTGACTTGTGTTTGCAGTTCCAAGTACTCTTTCTGTGTGCTTTGTTTTTGGTCCCTTTTAAACGCTCTGTAAAGTGCCTTTTTTTCGCTGAATATTTTTTTTTTAATTTGTCTATTAAACCATTTTGGCCATTTTGTTTTAGATTTAGATTTGTCTACTTTTGGGATGTAATTGTTTTGTGCCTCTAGTACTACATTTTTAAAAAACAGCCATCCTTTTTCTGTGGATGTTTTCTCTATTTTACTCCAATCTACTTCTATTAGTCTCTGTTTCATACCTTCGTAGTTTGCTTTTCTAAAATTGTAAACCTTAGCTTTAGTCATTACTTTGGGGTTTTAAAAAATATTTCAAATGAGACCATGTTGTGGTCTGAGTTTGCCAATGGCTCTCTGACCTCTGTTTTAGTTATTCTGTCTTCATTATTTGAAAAGACTAAATCAAGGCATGCCTCCCCTCTAGTCGGTGCCTTGACAAATTGCGTTAGGAAGCAGTCATTTGTCATTTCCACCATTTCAATTTCGTCTGTCGTGCCCCCCATTGGGTTTTCCCATTTTATATGGGGGAAGTTGAAATCCCCCATTAGTATGGCTTCTCCTTTTCTACACGCATTTGAATGTCATTGTAGAACAGATTATTTTGCTCAGCGTCTGAATTTGGCGGTCTATAGCATGCTCCTATTATTATGCCCTTTGAATTTGTGTCCATTATTCTGACCCATATTGATTCTGCATTGTTTTCTTTGTCCTGATTTAACACCTGGGCTTCAAGGCTATTTCTTATGTATAGCGCTACCCCTCCGCCTCTTCTGTCCTGCCTGTCTTTCCTATACAGTGTGTACCCACTAATATTATATTCGTCTCCATCACTCTCAGACAACCAAGTTTCTGTAACACCTATCACATCGTAGTTACTTGTTAGTGCAGTAGCTTCAAGTTCTAACATTTTGTTTCTGAGACTTCTAGCATTAAGATAAATTTTGAGTTTCAGTTGTTTGATTTTTGGTTGTTTTGCTGCAACTGTGTGGAAACCCACTGCTCGGGACTTTGTATTTCTTTTGTGTGCTGTAAATAAAATCCAACCCCAACTACGTGCTTCCTGTCTCCATCACTTCCGGGTCACGTTACTTCCTCCCATAACCCACCACAGGGAGATACTGAAATTGAAGAAGGAATCTATGAAAAAGACCTAGGAGTTTATGTTGACTCAGAAATGTCTTCATCTAGACAATGTGGGGAAGCTATAAAAAAGGCCAACAAGATGCTCGGATATATTGTGAAAAGTGTTGAATTTTAATCAAGGGAAGCGATGTTAAAACTTTACAATGCAGTAGTTAGACCTCACCTAGAATATTGTGTTCAGTTCTGGTTACCTCGTTACAAAAAGGATATTGCTGCTCTAGAAAGAGTGCAAAGAAGAGCAACCAGAATTATCCCGGGTTTAAAAGGCATGTCGTATGCAGACAGGCTAAAAGAATTTAATCTATTCAGTCTTGAACAAAGAAGTCTACGTGGTGATCTGATTCAAGCATTCAAAATTCTAAAAGGTATTGACAATGTCGACCCAGGGGACTTTTTCAACCTGAAAAAAGAAACAAGGACCAGGGGTCACAAATGGAGATTAGATAAAGGGGCATTCAGAACAGAAAATAGGAGGCACTTTTTTACACAGAGAATTGTGAGGGTCTGGAACCAACTCCCCAGTAATGTTGTTGAAGCCGACACCCGGGATTCTTCAAGAAACTGCTTGATGAGATTCTGGGATCAATAAGCTACTAACAACCAAACGAGCAAGATGGGCCGAATGGGCCCCCTCTCGTTTTTTTTTAACTTTCTTATGTTCTTTTATATATATATATATATACAGTGCCTTGCAAAAGTATTCAGACCCCTGACCAGTTCTCTCATATTACTGAATTACAAATGGTACATTGAAATTTCGTTCTGTTTGATATTTTATTTTAAAACACTGAAACTCAAAATCAATTATTGTAAGGTGACATTGGTTTTATGTTGGGAAATATTTAAGAAAAAAAATAAAAAACTGAAATATCTAACCCCTGTGCTGTGGAAGCTCCCAGTTTACACCGATGAAAGAAATTGCCCTAACGAGGACACAATTACCTTACCATTGGCCTCCACCTGTGAACCATTAAAGTTGCTGTCACATTTTCTGGATAAAAACCCCACTGTTGAAGGATCATTGGTCAGGCTGTGAATCTGAAGGAAAATGAAGACCAAAGAGCATTCTACAGAAGTTAGAGATAAAGTAATTCAAATATATATATTAGGGAAAGGGTACAAAATAATATCCAAGTGTTTGGATATCCCAGTGAGCACAGTTGGATCAATAATCAGGAAGTGGAAGCTGCATCACACCACCCAGGCACTGCCAAGAAAAGGCCGTCCCTCAAAACTCAGCGCTCAAACAAGAAGGAGACTTGTGAAAGAAGCCACAGAGAGACCAACAATCACTTTGAAGGAGGTACAGAGTTCAGTGGCTGGGAGTGGAGTAATGGTGCACCAGTCAACCATATCAAGAGCTCTGCATAACACTGGCCTGTATGGGAGGGTGGCAAGAAAGAAGCCGTTACTCAAAATGTACCATCTGAAAGCACGTCTGGAGTTTGCCAGACAGCATGAGAGTGACCCAGCTGCGATGTGGGAAAAGGTTTTGTGGTCAGATGAGACCAAGATAGAGCTTTTTGGCCAAAACTCAAAGCGCTATGTGTGGCGCAAACCTAACACTGCCCATGCCTCAAGACACACCATCCCTACAGTGAAGTATGGTGGTGGCAGCATCATGCTTTGGGGATGCTTCTCATCAGCAGGGACTGGGCATCTTGTTAAAATTGAAGGAAGAATGGATGGAGCAAAATACAGGGAAATACTGCAAGAGAACCTGCTTCAGTCCGCTAATAAACTGAAGCTTGGGAGGAAATTCACCTTTCAGCAGGACAATGATCCCAAGTACAAGGCCAAAGCAACACTGGAGTGGCTCAAGATCAAAAAGGTGAATGTCCTACAGTGGCCCAGTCAAAGTCCTGATCTCAATCATATTGAGAATCTGTGGCACTATTTGAAAATTGCGTCGTCCAACCAACCTGAACAACCTGGAGCAAATCTGCCAAGAAGAATGGGCTAAAATCTCTCCGACCACTGTGTGCAAAGCTGGTACATACTTACCCCAAAAGACTTAAAGCTGTTATTGCAGTGAAAGGTGGCTCTACCAAATATTAATGTGTGGGGGTTGAATACTTATGCAAGCAAGATATTTCAGTTTTTTATTTTTCTTAAAAATATTTCCCAACATAAAACCAATGTCACCTTACAATAATTGATTTTGAGTTTCAGTGTTTTAAAATAAAATATCAAACAGAATGAAATTTCAATGTACCATTTGTAATTCAGTAATATGAGAGAATTGGTCAGGGGTCTGAATACTTTTGCAAGGCACTGTGTGTGTTTGTGTGTGTGTGTGTATATATACATACATACATACATACATACATACATACATACATACATACATACATACATACATATACACACATATATATACACACATATATATACATAGTGGTTTGCAGAAGTATTCAACCCCCCTGCAAAGTTTTCACATGTTGTTGAATTCTAAATAATGTATGCACAGCTTTTCAAACTAACTTTTTTTATTCAAAGTTGTATTGGTTAAACTGAACACTGTTATATGAGGAGGATGTTAAATGTCAGCAAAACTTGCAAAGAAAATGTACAAAATGAAATTTACTGGTAGCATAAGTATTCAGCCCTTTAAGTCAGTACTTGGTGGATGCACCTTTTGCAGCAATTACTGCTAGGAGTCTTTTTGGATAGGTCTCTACTAGCTTTGCACAGTAGGATGGTGACATTTTTCCCATTCTTCATGGGAAAATTGCTCCAGTTCTGATAAGTTTGTTGGGGATTGTCGATGGACTGCAATTTTCAAGTCTCGCCATGAATTTTTGATTGGAATCAAGTCAGGACTTTGACTGGGCCACTCAAGAATAGGGATGGGACGGTATAAAATTTGCACGGTATGATAACCGTTAAATAAAACACCATGGTAACCTTAATATCACGATATACAGTACATCATGCAAGTTATAAAATAAAGGCTTAAATGAAGAAAGACTAATGTAAATCACTTAAATTACTGTAATACACAAAAATAAAACCAACAAATCACACTTCCTTTCATGGAATGATTTAAACATTTGCTATTTAGTATTTTACTATGCCAAATAACTTGGTACGTTTCTTTTTTATAAAGGCAATCAGAATTTAAAAAAAAAAAAAAAAAACTAAAGTTGTACACTCAATGTTATACTTCAGCAGTATTGAGATCTATTATTTGCTCAAAATGACATGGTGCTGTAGTTTGTTAAATCAATTTTAACATATACAATGAAATAAATAAATGAATAACTAGGGTTGTCAAAAATACCAATACTTTGATACTACCGCAACACCAAATTTAAAAAACGGTTCTGATCTTCATTAATTATGCATTCGGTAATACCGAAAAACAGAAAGTATCGGAGCACTCTGTACTTGTATAATGAAAATTTCGTGTTTGCGTCCTTCATGTAAAAGACGGAGTCGATTACTTTAAAAAAAAAAAAAAAAAAAAAAAAAAAAAAAGCTTCCCTTTCTGTCCGCGCAGGGACACTATACACTCCAGGTGGAAACAACGACAACGAAACAGCCAGAATTCAGGAGTAAAAGGTTAAGATGGGAGGCACACAAGCTCAGTGCTTGTGTATTTCGCTTATGAAGCGAATGAGCAGTGCAAAGCAAAAGATCCACCCAAGCCCATATGCAAACGGTGCTTTAGACGGTACAACAAAAGGAGGCAACACCTCAAATTTAGTGAAGCATTTGGCGGACAAGGCACCCTGACCTCTTCAAATAATTCAGACAGGTTAGCGACAGCGTAGATTATTGAATGAATGCATCACATATGTAAGTTAAAAATACATGTCCTCAATGAAAACGATGGGGAAATATGAAATTAAGAAAGCAAGCTAGCTAACTTAGCGCTAATGTGTACAATGTTGTGCTCTACGTTGGAGTGATAGATAGTATTTGTCTGCTTTCACATTAATGTTACAGATAACCAGCGAGCAAGCAAGTTAGCTAAGCTAATACATCGGTAGCTTTCCTAGTTAGCTCATTTCTTTAAACAAGCAAAATATATATGTATATATTTTTTAAAAAATTACACTGAAATAGCACAGTGTTTGTATGACAAGAGGCTTGAAGAAACACGTCATGGGAACGCATGAAAAAAAGTATTTTTGCACCTCTCAGCCACCACGCAGGAACAGGATTTAAACTGTAAAACAGCGCTGCCACTTCACTTGCTATCTGCTGTTCACCTGGGGGGAAACGACTCTAGTTATCTGTCAATGTATCAAACACACTTCACAGATTTCTCCCTGAGGTTAGTCTAGCTTTATTGCGGTCGCCCCGGGCTCGGCCTTCTAAGATGTAGTACACGAGAGCGGTATATCATAGGCGCATATGGCTGTCACTCTTGGAAAGGGGCGGACTGTGGCTTTCTAATTATACCAAATATGGGCATCTACGTCGGTGAGAATCTGACCTGACTGCTCATGCTGTGTGAGAGCGCACTGGATGGAGCAGATGCACAGGATAGCAAAGAAAACATTGCAAAATAAAATAAGATTGCGTTTCCCTTGTTTTTGATCATTTTCTTTACTTTTATATATTATTTTGCATTTCTTGCATTTTCTATAGTTTTGTTATAAATGGCTGTAACTTTTGGTCTGGTGTTCCAATTTTAATTATTTCATTTTAGACATGTACCCAAGACCTTGAAGTTTGATTATAAAATACATTTTTTTTTCTACTCACAGAGCACTGAAAAAAATATTTATTGACAACAAATGTTCTTTTTTTCTCAAAAGCATATTTTATTTTCATCCTGCCATTCATTAGTTTTTTGTTTTTATTTATTTCTTAGCAGATGACTTACAATTATTACAAGATATCATTATTTTTACATACAATTACCCGTTTATATAGTTGGGTTTTTACTGGAGCAATCTAGGTAAAGTACCTTGCTCAAGGGTACAGCAGCACTGTCCCCCACCTGGGATTGAACCCACAACCCTCCGGTCAAGAGTCCAGAGCCCTAACCACTACTCCAAACTGCTGCCCTACATTTTTGTACTATATTTAGTGGGTATCAAATCAAACAATGGATTTTTTTATTTTCTGAATCCCCAGTTTGTGCTGATTTATTCCACATGTGGTACTTACATGAAACCCCTGTAGTCGCAGTTATAAGCACAAATATAATAACAGTAAAAACTTATTTGAGAACTTTTCTCCATCAGTAATGTACAGAGCACTCACCTGAATCACTTAATAAAAATCTCAAATTCATCCACTGTGTAGTTTTACTTCATCCTCTTTATTTCACTACCAAAAACAAGCAGAACTATTAAAGGGCCAGTCAATCATAGTCCTACACAAAACATTTTCTTAAGTGATAATATGCAAATTACATTTACTGCACCTGCACCGTTTGACCTAGAGTCAAGATTGTTTACCTTTATTAAAGGAATGTTCTCTTATTTTGCGTGTTAAGATTTTTTTTTTTTTTTGCCGTGGTATTGAAGAGGTATCGAGTATCGTGAAACTGAACTGGTATCGTATCGAAGTTCAAAATTCTGGTATCGTGACAACCCTATACATAACTTTGTTTAGCTGATGGTAAATAGAATTGTTAATGATCGGTCTTATTGCTTAAAACACAAACGTACCACAGGTTATTATTTAAGAGCAGAGATTAGTTGTATATTGTTTCAACCGGATAAATAAAATATGTATAGCAAAAAATAATGTATTTTAATACTAAAACGTGTTATTGGATTGATGGCTACACGTCACAACATTGCACAAGTGATATGAAAGAATACTGGAACACGAAAGATGCACTACAAGCAACACCAGGATTCGCGCGAATAATGTCCTGCGACAAGTTTCTTTTTTGTCTTGCAAACCTGCATTTGAACAACAACAAAAACCAAAAGAAAAAAGACAAACCTGGTTACGACAGTTTATTCAAAGTGCGACCAGTACTTACTAAAGTGGAGTCTCTTCTTACGAAGTACTACGTTTTAAATGAATTCATTGCAATCGACGAAAGCCTGGTTGGATTGAAAAACCGAACGTCACTTATGCAGTATCTTCCAAACAAAAAACATCACCGATTTGAAATAAAGCTGTGGGTGCTTGCTGACAGTACAAACGGGTACGTATACAAATTAAAAGTGTACACAGGTGCTTCAAACGACACAGAGAAGAATGAATTTGGCCAGCACTATGATGTTGTTATGTCTCTCATGGATGGTCTGTTGGATAAGGGACATACTTTGATTACTGACAATTTTTACACATCCGTACCACTCGCTTCAGTTTTCACTTATCAGCACGAAACCCAGCTTGTTGGTACACTGCGTGGCAACAGACTGTAGAAAACTTTTTTTTAAGGCCTACACATGTTGGATGTACCCTAGCTATCAAACATGGCCGTGGACTTTTTTTTTTAACCAAGTACAAGAACAAGATTACTACACAAAAACAACTGACTTCACCAAACTGGATTTACAAACCACTGAAAAAGAGAATAAGCTTCCCTGTGCCAATTCAGATGTCTCCACAACTCAAAGTAAGTAGTAGTAGTAGTTTTGCATATGCTTTTATATTTAATTAACACTTATTTGTGTTGGTATACATATTGAACAATCTTTATATAAAAGAAAAGGCTTTCGAGGGCAAGTACGTTTACTGTGCTCTGCGGTTCCGATCTGTTTGTACAGATAGATGCATTTCTTGCAAAATTGAACATATCTTTTGATTTGTTGTTTGTAAACATCTGTGGTTTTTTACATTTTAAAAAGAACATTCTGGGGATTTATATGTCATATTTTGAAAGTGTTTATGTGCATGGTTGGTTTTGAAAAGAACTGATGTTTTGATGATAAAAATACCGTTTGTATAACAAAGGTGTCTTTGCCAATACATAATTCTATATTCAGTCCAAAAATATATCAATAACAGAAAGAACAAAAAACTTAAATGTCTTGCGTTTCTTGTGATATATAGGTTTCATATAATATATACACTTTTGGGTGTAAAATTAAGTAATTTGCTATGCTATCCCAAACGCTGTTATTTACGTGTGACAGCTGTAGTCCTGTGGCGTAGAGCACTTGCTGTGACGTGGTGCACTGAGGGTTAAACAAAACTACGTTGATACTAAGTAGGCTATCCTGCTGCAGTCGCGGGTCTGTGCTAATTTTATTTGAGACATTGGTCGTGTTCTTAGATTTCCGCAGTTCTGCACAGTGCTGCACAGAATCGCGGAGATGCGCTGTAGACGTCACTAACAACCCACAGAAATCTGTGCAGATTCTGCATAGCCCAGTGCAGCTTTGAAATGTTACTGCGGGAGGCTGGCTACAGCTGTGAACCAAAGGGACGATGCAGAGATCATGACTGACCTGTTCATCGTAATGCAAATAACCACTAAAACTACTGCTGCCACCTTGTTAGCGGAGGCGAACAACATTTTATCATTATACAATGAATCCGTGAACAGCCTTGTCAACGATATATTAAATAAATAAATTATTTAAACAAACATATTGTATTAAATCTGTGATAAATTATGTATAATTTTACAATTTTACAATAAAGTTAATGTTAATCAATTACATTAAACTGACTGTTGATAATCCAGACAAAATATAGCAAGGTTTGGAGAAGGCGTTTCTCTAAAAGCTGCGTGTGACGTCAGAAACACAGTAGCCAAGAGCAGCCGGCGCAGCAAGCTCTTTGTAACAGAACGCAGCGATTGAAACTTGTATTCTGGTCGTTAACAGTTTGCTTCAAAACCATCATCAAAATACAGTATCAGTTCACAAAAAGATCTTCCTCAGACACTTTGCTAAGGCTGCAAGTACCATCGCTTGATTTAGAAGAAGCGTGTTTGCAGTTGAAAAAATGCGTTAACCGGTGTATAAAGGAATTACGATAATTGCGGTGTAGAATAAAAGGAATGGTATTAATACCGTAATGTACCTAAACCGCAGTAAACCGAAAAACTGGTATACCGACCCATCCCTACTCAAGAACATTAATTCTCTTCTTGTTCAACCACTCCAGTGTGGCTTTGGCTTTGTGCGTCGGGTCATTGTCCTGCTGAAATGTGAATTTCCTCCCCAGTTTTAGAGTCTTGGCTGACTCAAACAGGTTTTCCTCAAGGATTCGCCTGTACTTTGCACCATCCATTCTCCTCTCTGTCCTGACAAGCTTCCCAGTCCCTGCTGAAGAGAAGCATCCCCATAACATGATGCTGCCACCACCATGCTTGACCGTTGGGATGGTGTTGACTGGGTGATGTGCAGTGTTGGGCTTGCGCCAAATGTAACACTTGGAATTTAGACCGAAAAGTTCAATTTTTGACTCGTCTGACCACAAAACCTTTTTCTACATGTCTGCAGTATCATCTACATGCTTTTCGCAAACTCCATATGTGCTTTAAGATGAGGCTTTTTGAGTAATGTCTTCTTTCTTGCCACCCGTCCATACAGACCAGCTTTGTGTAGGGACCGGCTTATTGTTGATGTGTGAACACTGACTCCCATCTCAGACACAGAACTTTGCAGGTCTCTCAAGGTCATTGTTAGCTTCAGAGTGACATCCCAAACCAGTTTCCTGCTTGCCCGGTTTGGGAGGATGACCTGATCTGGGTAGTGTCGGGTGGTATGATGCATCTTCCACTTCTTAATGATGGACTTCACTGTGCTGAGAGGGAATCAACACCTTTGAAATGTTCTTGTACCCTTCTCCTGCTCTGTGCCTCTCTACCACTTTATCCCTGACTTGTTTCGAAAGCTCCTTGGTCTTCATGGTTGCTTTGTTGGATCACTATGTGAGTTTCAGCTTGAAAGTCTTTATATACCTGAGGGAAATTAAACCACTTTGAGTACACACAGACTGAAACCATTTCACTAATTTTGTGACCTTTCAAACAAACACCATATTCCATACTGTTAAAGGGAAAAAAGTTTTTATTGAGAAAAAAATGATATATTAAAAATACAAACCTGAAAGATCATAATTGGATAAGTCTCCAATTAGGTGACCAGAACTGAACACAATATTCTAGGTGAGGTCTTACTAATGCATTGTAAAGTTTTAACATTACTTCCCTTGATTTAAATTCAACACTTCTCACAATATATCCAAGCATCTTGTTGGCCTTTTTTTATAGCTTTCCCACATTGTCTAGATGAAGACATTTCTGAGTCAACATAAACTCCTTTTTTCATGGTTCCCTTCTTCAATTTCATTATCTCCCTTATGATATTTATAATGCACATTTTTATTTTCTGCATGCAATACTTTACATTTTTCTCTGTTAAATTTAATTTGCCATGTGTCTGCCCAATTCTGAATGCTGTCTAGATCATTTTGAATGACCTTTGCTGCTGCAACAGTGTTTGCCACTCCTCCTATTTTTGTGTCGTCTGCAAATTTAACACGTTTGCTTACTATACCAGAATCTAAATCATTAATGTAGATTAGGAATAGCAGAGGACCTAATACTGATCCCTGTGGTACACCACTGGTTACCTTGCAGTAATCAGTACTTTCTGTTTTCTACATGTTAACCACTCCCTAATCCATGTGCATGCATTTCCTTGAATCCCTACTGCGTTCAGTTTGAGAATTAATCTTTTATGCAGGACTTTGTCAAAAGCTTTCTGGAAATCTTAATAAACCATGTCGTATGCTTTGCAATTATCCATGGTCAATGTTGCATCCTCAAAAAAGTCAAACAGGTTACTTAGACACGATCTCCCTTTCCTAAAACCATGCTGACTGTCTCCCAGGGTATTGTTACCATATAGGTAATTTTCCATTTTAGATCTTATGATAGTTTCCATATAATAGAAGTCAGGCTTATTGGTCTGTAGTTACCTGGTTCGGTTTTGTCTCTTTTTTTGTGGATCGGTATTACGTTTGCTATTTTCCAGTCTGTCGGTACAACCCGTGTCAAGAGATTGTTGCATGATCTTGGTTAGTGGTTTGTAAATAACTTCTTTCATTTCTTTGAGTACTATTGGGAGGATCTCATCCGGCCCAGGGGATTTGTTTATTTTAAGAGCCCCTTTAACACTTCTGTCTCTGTTATGCTAAAGTTATTTAAAACTGGATAGGAAGAGGTCGACATGTGGGGCATGTTGTCCTTGTCCTCTTTTGTAAAAACCCTGTGAAAAGTAATCATTTAATATATTTGCTATATATTTTTTTTCATACAGTATGTAGAAATTGTGGATATAATGTTGATGGACATCGCAAAGAAAACAATACACAGATGTTTTTTTTGTGTCCACATAATTTTCACCAGCATTTTTTTTCAATATAATAAAATACGCTTTATTCTTATATATATATATATATATATATATATATATTGTAACCGAGCAGCTTCCACTTGGGTTCGTTGCCCCTTTAAAAACTGACCCAACACACACAGGAATGGATTTTTATGCGCTGACGCGCTATTTTTAATTCACAAAAATGAAACAAACACAAAACAAACACCTAGCTCTTCATGAGCACTAACTAAACTCTCCGGAACACCCTGACTATAAGTGGGACGGCTAAGCCTTTTCCCCACCAAACACAGAACAACAAAACAAAACCTCACCGGTTTAAACTGCATCCACCTTTTCTCGACTGCTCGGAAGCAGAGCACCTCTTCTGCCTCCTTCTACTCAGCAGCCTTGAACTAAGTAACTGTTCTTCTCTTATACCCTGCACCTGGTACTAATTTACCATTGCCGCCCAGGTGCAGGGGATAATTAAACAATAAATCAATTAACAATTGCCCTGGGACTGCATTTTCACATGTTTTTCTGCAGGGAGGAAATTAACCCCCTCCCCTGCTGTCTTACAATATATATATATATATATATATATATATATATATATATATATATATATATATATATAGGGTTGTATTAACAATATTTACCATTACCCTCATCATTTTTGTTCTGAATTTGTTATTTTTGACTTGAATGTTTTTGTTGTTTGTGTAAATAAATGTGTAAATAAAACTAATTGCAAATAGAGAGAAGTTGAAATGTGATTATTATAGTTTTTTTTATTTTTTTATTATTATATTATTTTGAACATAATTCCTAATTATGCAGTTTTTTCCTACAAATCAGATATTGGTAACTGTGTAACAATATATGCAAGTTGCATCTGCTGAACTTCAATGTTCAAATGGCTTTAACCCTTTGCGGTCCAATGTCGGACCCTGTCCGACAGCATCAAAAAGACGTAAACACAGGTCTCTAGTCATTTTTTCTCCAGAAAAAGCCGAGAAAACCATTCAATGGCCGAGTGAAACCGAGAGAAGCAGAAAAAAAAGGGGTGTATCTGAGCAATACATATAGCCCCGGCACCACAGAGATAACACGGCCATAAACAAACATGAGAATATCACAGACACTTACAGAGCTTTTTGAGGTGTTATAGTAATAAAATAATGACTTGGATCGCATTATTGAGTTTGGTGATAAAACAAGATATCAGGAGATGATTTATCGGTATGCACGACTATGAAGAGGTATGTGAAAAATACAGCGAACAAGGGGTGGGGCGGCGCTGGAGATGCAGTACAGAGTGTCCTGTTGATATGCAGTGCCTTTTAAACCTGTTTTACTGTGGGGGGAAAAAAATAATTTTAAACCGCGCGTCTAAAATAAAATGTGCGTGTGAAAATAAATTGGATCTGACGCGCTGAATAAATGGACCGCAAAGGGTTAAGCAAAAAGTAGGACTCACTTTATCCATTACTATTAAGTTGTATCAAATGAAAGCCTTTATTTAATACTCAATGACCACTGAAAACACAACTCGGAACTTAAACATAATATCGTTATACACACCGTTGGCATATCGTTAACACACTGTTAGCATGTCGTTCACACTGTTAGCATATCATTTACACACTGTTAGCATATCGTTAACACGTTAAAGCCATATCGTTAACACACTTTTAGCATATCTAACACACCTTTAACATATTAACACATCCTTAGCATATCGTTAACACAGTTGCAGTTTAACATGAACATTCTAATGCTTCAGCATTGGTACCAAACTGGCTTTTTTTGTAATTTCTAATATTAAACTATAATATCAACACAACATTGTTTAAAACGGTTCATAATAGTAAAGTATTAATAATTTGTTCGACTTTATGCCACTTCACTTTCATTGGCTGATTTATTTTGTGACATAATGTTGCCTGAAACTTGTAGCTTGCATGTGATTTTATACAAAAAAGTATCCCTTTCTACATTTTTCTACCAACATGTAGACTAGTGTCCCCCTTGGCTTAAGGCGTTGTGATTACTCGCACCTGTTTTTCACCCTTTTGTGAACTGTGGTATTGCTTGGCATGTCAGAAAATACAGGCATCTGATCAGCATTTCCGATCTGTCCAAGCTGGTATTGTTTGTTAGAACTGAGCCTAATAGCTAAATGCTGAAACTGTAAAAGCTTCTCTTCAATTCCTCAGGAAGCTAATGACGCTTCTTTGAAAATGGCTGCCTGTATGTCATATTAATTCGAAATCGGGCAATGACATTTTTTATTTTTTTTTCGGAAGTCAGTCACTTTGCTGTTTGTGTACTTGGGCAGTGACGTCTTTTTTCGTCTTTCATAATGTGAGTAATAGCTGGACCAAACGCATATCAGAGAATTTCAAATCTTTTATAGAAATAAGCTCCAAGAAGCAGGTTGAGTGTCCTAATGAAGCAATCCAATCAGGTTAACTAGTGCAAGAATAATACATGAATGAGGGGGTGATTAAAAGATACAATGTTTTGCTCAAACAATAACTAACAAAGCAAATCTATGAAGAAAAATATGAAGGACTAATCAATATACAATGTAGAAATAATATACTTTAAATAAACACTTTATATTGCTGCCCGTGTATAGAAATTAGGACAAGCATCTGAACTGTTGACTTGATATACTTTAAATCATACCTCATATTTAATAATTGCGACCTCCACTTCTGCTACTATAAAAATTAGGGAACATTGCGATGCCACACACACAAGGACTGCATTTCTTCAAAACTGGGCACTTTTGCTTTATATTGAATCCATGTGCTTGACTGCCAAAAACGTAGACTTGAATTGGATTGTCAGATTCTGACCTGATTCTCAAAGACTAGACCTTGAGTTTGAGGACCTGGAAGACAAGTTTTGGAAGGCACGGCAGTGCACCTTTTATGCTGTGAGGGATTAGGTAAAATCATCTTGCACTGATCAGCGGGTAATGGATCAGATAACGGAGAAATGTGAGGAGTGTTGATCAGAGAGGGGGTGGAGGGAGAGGTATTTTTAGCAGCCAGTTACCTTTGCAAGTGGAATGACTAAACTACTGAATTGGAATGTGAAGCTCTGATTTGTACATATTTTCCTCTCGCTATTATCTTCTGCTTGGAGCATAGCCTTTTATCAACATTATAAATTACCTTCCCTCAGAGAGACACGGTTAACCTGTCTCAGAGCATAGGAGCTGCTATTATTAACATCCTAGCAAGAAAGGGAAAGAGATGGACAGTTGTGATACAAAGTTCCATTAAAAAAGTAAGTGCGCTCTTTATATATACTGAGCATTAAAAGAAACGTATCACTTATATTTGAGCATCAAAAGAAACTTATCACTTATATTTGGATAAAATTCAAAATTGATAGAAAAATGACACTCTTTTTATTGTGCTGAGTAATAATTGACATCACGAAGATGCTGCAAAATGATCTGTTGATCTTGGGCAGGTGTTGTGACTCTTGTTCTCCCAGTTCGTGGCCTGTCATTGACAGAGTGTGTCTGGTTATACCGTCTCACCAGGTTTGAAATTGCTGGCTGTGAGCAATCAAGACGACGAGCCACAGTACGCTGCCCTTGTCCAGCCTTCAACATGCCCATACACCTTATTCACGCCAGACTCAAAACGAGGCTTGGAGTGCAGCTGCTAGCTTCCAGTCGCTGATGTCTCCAACTGCAGTGGAGAGAAGTTATGGCGTTGCACTGTTGCGTTCCGTTTTGTGGTTCTGATTTAAGAAGTAACCCTGTGCACATTGCCCTTTTTAGATGTTAAAACTCCAAATTCTGTACATGTATTATTTAATTATATATATATATATATTTTTTTTTTTTTTTGAAGAGAAATCTCAACTTTCATTTCTGTGTGAATGTACATATTCTTCATTATAGTCACAAATTTGATTACATTTCAGTTATACTGTCCGGGAGCCAATTGAGCATTTCCAATCAGTCCTAATCAATAGGTAAGTAAGATGCAGAAGCTTGAGATTATGCATGGATACTAAAGGGAATGTGTCTTGTGGGATGCAATGCCCAGTTTGTATTAAAAAAACGTATATGACACACCGAGTGTACTAAAAGAGTTTATTAAGGACAACTGAACAAAATTACAAAAACGTTTAGTAACGCGAGTTAACAAAAAATATGCTTGAGTTACACAATACTTGGTCAGAAAGGAGATCCTTAACGTTACATTAACGCCAAATAAACAGTACAGGAATAACAGAAAGAGGGACGTTTGATTCTTGTTTTTAAAATGTCTTTACTTACCTTCTTATTATTATACTTACACGTGTTCCACACACAAAACATTGAATGTGCTAATGGAACAGCGGATTAGTATACAACTGAACAGAATCTTAATAATGGGATTAATAACTGAACAGAACTAAGCTTGGAGAAACAAACCAAGCCTAAGTTTTCAGATATGACCGGAGAACGCCTTAGCCCTAACGCTACATCCATTCTCCTGCCTCTTAACTGTATTTAGAAAACAATTAACACATGCTTATACCAAACAAATAAACATGAAACAAACAGAGGCTTGATATCAACATCAATATTATTTAAAGTAAACGTTCTCCAACTAAAACTGAGAGATCTAAACATATTTTACGAATCTAGTATAGGTTAGTAGCTTATTCACTTTCCGATCACAAATACGCTTGCTAATTTACCTTCTACTTCATGAATATAACCCTCGATCCAATTGCTGTACCCTTTCTGCTGTATGTTTTTTGGAATCCTCGCATTATTATCTGCCCAATTACACAGTGTAACATTTTTTTTTTTTTTTTTTTGGTTCCTGGGTAGTAAGTGTTATTTCCTAATTGCTTATGCCTCAAAAGTATAGAAAATGGCTGTTATTCCCCACAAACTTTGCTTTTGTGACCAGGACAGTGATATTTTGAAATTTACCTATTTTCCAGAACATTCCAGATAGATTCAGTGCTGAGTAAACTTGGAGTAACTTCTAGAACTTTCTAGAACTTTCCAGTAATATAAATAGTAGTATAAATACAGGGGCATTAAGCCCACCAGTTCAGTTTAGTTCCAGCTGCCTAAGTGGATACATATCTGCATTTTTCTGAGATGGCATCAAGGTCATAGGAGACTTCAAAATGGTGGCATTCCTGATGGGTCTCCAAGGTGGTTTTACCAAGTTTCCCTGCTATCTTTGCCTTTGGGACAGCAGGGACACCAAGGCGCACTACCACAGGCGGGACTGGCCACAGCGGACCGAGTTCTCTGTGGGGAGGAACAACGTCAAGTGGGAGCCACTGGTGGACCCCGGAAGGTGCTGATGCCACCACTGCACATCAAATTGGGCCTTATGAAACAATTTGTCAGAGCTCTAGATAAGGAGTCGGCAGCCTTCAAGTACCTTCAAGACTTCTTCCCTAAGCTGTCTGAGGCAAAGGTCAAAGCCGGTGTCTTCGTGGGACCACAGATAAAGAAGATCCTGGAGTGCAATGAATTCCCCAAGAAGCTCACTAGTAAGGTGAAAGCGGCTTGGAACAGCTTTTGTCTCAGTGGTTCGGGGGCTTGAGGCTGGTTGAGACTCTGGTGAAGAACCACGGCACAATGGGCTGTAGGATGTCCCTCAAAGTCCATTTCCATGATGCTCATCTTGATAAATTCAAGGAGAACATGGGAGCGCACTCGGAGGAGCAAGGCGGCGCTTCCACCAGGATATACTGGACTTTGAACGCCGCTACCAAGGACAGTATAACGAGAACATGATGGGAGACTACATTTGGGGCTGATTCGTGAAAGTGATTTACAGTATAATCAGAAATCTCAAAAAAACTACTCACTTCTAAATCTTTTGTAGTCATTTTTGTATTACTTTAGTATAAATACATGTTAATTTGGATGCATATGTTGTTTTTTTCTGACTTTATGTGAACGAAAAGACACACATTCGCCCGTTTTCTCATTGGAAATAGGTAAATTTCAAAATATCACTGTCCTGGTCACAAAAGCAAAGTTTGTGGGGAATAATAGCCATTTTCTATACTTTTGAGGCATAAGCAATTAGGAAATAACACTTACTACCCAGGAACAAAAATTGTGTTACATAGTGTTATCAATTTCTTCAACTTTTATTTGAGGAACACATATTAAAGATTTCGTCCACATAGTGATATTATCAGTAGCTGTGGCGGCCATGACAGTTGCTTGCACACCAAGCCTCTTTTTCAACCAAACATGGCCGCTGTGTGAATAAGGCGTATTGCACGAAGGTGCTGCTCTCTTGACAGACGTGGCATATTGTTTTTTTTTCAGTGATATTCTTTATTGCTTTTATTCAAGCTTGCAATTGTTAGCTTGCAAAATCTTAGAACTTGAAGCTACTGCACTAACAAGTAACTACGATGTGATAGGTGTTACAGAAACTTGGTTGTCTGAGAGTGATGGAGACGAATATAATATTAGTGGGTACACACTGTATAGGAAAGACAGGCAGGACAGAAGAGGCGGAGGGGTAGCGCTATACATAAGAAATAGCCTTGAAGCCCAGGTGTTAAATCAGGACAAAGAAAACAATGCAGAATCAATATGGGTCAGAATAATGGACACAAATTCAAAGGGCATAATAATAGGAGCATGCTATAGACCGCCAAATTCAGACGCTGAGCAAAATAATCTGTTGTACAATGACATTCGAAATGCGTGTAGAAAAGGAGAAGCCATACTAATGGGGGATTTCAACTTCCCCTGTATAAAATGGGAAAACCCAATGGGGGGCACGACGGAAGAAATTGAAATGGTGGAAATGACAAATGACTGCTTCCTAACGCAATTTGTCAAGGCACCGACTAGAGGGGAGGCATGACTTGATTTAGTCTTTTCAAATAATGAAGACAGAATAACTAAAACAGAGGTCAGAGAGCCATTGGCAAACTCAGACCACAACATGGTCTCATTTGAAATATTTTTAAACCCCAAAAGTAATGACTAAAGCTAAGGTTTACAATTTTAGAAAAGCAAACTA